>QJPP01000236.1:0-542635 GCA_003996215.1 Jaltomata sinuosa | reverse complement strand
ATTTGGGTTTGAGTTTCCCGGGAAATAATTTGAACCTGGAGTTGAACAACAATACCAAGTCCCCTACTTTGAACTCCCTTTTCTCAATCTTCTTGTCATGGTACAGCTTCATTCGTTCCTTGTAGAGAGCGGACCTCTCATATGCTCGCAATCGGAAATCGTCCATCTCATTCAATTGTTCCAACCTTAGTTCCGATGCCTCTTTCCAACTGAGATTTAACTTTTTGAGCGCCCAAAGGGCCTTGTGCTCAAGTTCCACGGGCAAGTGACACGCTTTACCAAAAACAAATTGGTAAGGAGACATACCTATTGGCGTCTTAAACGCTATGTGGTACGCCCAGAGTGCGTCATCCAGCTTCCTCGCCCAATCTCGCTGGTTCACATTCACAGACTTAGCCAAGATCTCTTTAATCTCCCGGTTTGACACCTCGACTTGCCTACTGGTTTGGGGGTGATAAGGTGTGGCTACCTTGTGTTGCTTCACTCCATATTTTGCTAGAGCAGCCCGGAACACCTTATTACAAAAATGTAAACCTCCATCACTGATGATTGTGCGAGGGGTGCCAAACCGAGCAAAGATGTTTCTTTTTAAGAACGCCACCACACTTCTCCCTTCGTTATCGGCTAAAGCAACCGCCTCTACCCACTTTGACACATAATCCACCGCTACCAAGATGTAGCAGTTCCCGTAAGAACTTTCAAATGGGCCCATGAAATCTATTCCCCATACGTCGAACAATTCAACCTCGAAAATAGTGGACATGGGTAGCTCTTGTCGGCGAGAGATTGCTCCTCTTCGTTGGCATTGATCACAGAACTTGGCAAATTCATATTAATCTTTCTGGATTGTCGGCCAATAATAACCACACTGTAAGATCTTTCGGGCTGTTCGATTACCCGCATGATGTCCTCCAACTGGGGACGAATGGCAAGCTTGCAAGATGCTTGTCATTTCCGCTTCCAGTACACATCTCCTCACTATGTTGTCAGCACACAACCGGAATAAATACGGCTCATCCCAGAAAAACTTACTTGCATCATGGAGAAACTTCTTTTTCTGGTGGAAGTTCAAATCTTCCGGGATCATGCCACTCACCGCATAATTTGCAAAGTCAGCATACCAAGGCACCATATCACGTGACGCAGCCATCACCTGCTCATCCGGGAATGCATCATCAATCTCCGGTTCATCTATTATGTTCTCTTCCCTCTCAAGCCTGGACAGATGGTCCGCTACCTGGTTCTCACACCCTTTTCGATCCTTGACTTCAAAGTCAAATTCCTGCAACAATAGCACCCATCGGATTAGTCGAGGTTTTGCATCCTTTTTGGTCATCAGATACCTCAAGGCTGCATGATCTGTGTGCACCACCACTTTTGTACCAAGTAAGTACGCTCTGAATTTCTCAAAAGCATATACAACCACCAGCAGCTCCTGTTCTGTCACTGTGTAGTTCTTTTGCGCCACATTCAATGCTTTACTAGCATAATAAATGGGATGGAAAAGTTTGTCTCGCTTTTGTCCCAGAACAGCTCCAAGTGCAACACCACTTGCATCGCACATTATTTCGAACGGTTTGGACCAATCCAGGACAATTATAATAGGAGCATCCACTAGCTTTTCTTTCAGGCATTCAAACGCCCTCAAGCACTCAGCATCAAATACAAATTTTGTCTCCTTTTCAAGCAACTTGCACAATGGGGTAGCAACCTTAGAGAAATCTCTGATGAACCTTCGGTAGAAACCGGCATGACCAAGAAAACCCCTCACACTCTTTACTGAAATGGGTGGAGGTAGTTTCTCGATGACTTCAATCTTGGCTCTATCCACCTCTAGCCCTCTCATAGATATCTTGTGCCCTAATACAATGCCTTCTTTCACCATGAAATGGCATTTCTCCCAATTCAACACGAGGTTTGACTCTTCACACCTTTGCAATGCCTGGCCCAGATTAGCCAAGCAATCATCAAATGCATCACCCACTACCGAAAAGTCATCCATGAAGACCTCCAATGTGTTCTCCACCATGTCAGAAAAGATAGACATCATGCATCTTTGGAAGGTTGCAGGAGCATTGCAAAGACCAAAGGGCATGCGTCTGAAAGCAAACGTACCATAGGGACAGGTGAACGTGGTCTTCTCCTGATCTTCCGGGGCGATAGATATTTGGTTGTACCCCGAATATCCATCTAAAAAGCAATACCAACCTCTTCCAGCTAATCTATCCAGCATCTGATCCATAAAGGGCATGGGGAAATGATCACGGAGAGTACAAGAGTTTAGCTTCCGGTAATCCATACAGACTCGCCAGCCCGTGACAGGTCTTAATGGAATCAGCTCATTTTTGTCATTTGCTACTACAGTCATTCCTCCCTTCTTAGGAACACATTGCACTGGGCTTACCCATTTGCTATCAGAGATTGGGTAAACCACTCCAGCATCGAGCCATTTGATGATCTCTTTCTTCACCACCTCTTGCATTGGCGGATTCAGTCTCCGCTGGTGTTCGGTGGTGGGAGTGCAATTTTCTTCTAGCTGTATCTTATGAGTACAAATACCTGGTGGGATGCCAATAATATCTGCAATGGTCCAGCCGATTGCTCTCTTGTATCTCCTCAGAGTGGATAATAACGCTTCAACTTGAGATTGCAAAAGGTCTGTCGCGATGATTACCGGTAAGGTATCTTTGTCACCCAAAAATGCATACTTCAGATGGCCTGGCAATTCTTTCAACTCTAATACCGGTGCTTCCTCAATAGAAGGCTTTGCAGGAGGGGTTGGTCTGTTCTTTAAATTGAGATCCAATTTCTTTGGGGCGTAACCATATGACCCCATTCCAACCACCGCATTTACCACTTCCTCATAATCTTCGACGCCATCATCATCGAAATTCATCATAACTGCTGCCAATGTCTCTACAACAAGTCTCTCTTCAACAGAAATGATCACATCAGATTCTGCAACAACATCAATAACCGAGACGACATTCATGTCCCTCAGTTGCTTCATTGATCTGCACACATTAAACTTCACTACCTCGTCATTCAACCTGAAAGTCAACTCGTTGCTCTCCATATCGACCAATACTCTTCCGGTTGCCAAGAAGGGTCGTCCCAAAATAATAGGGACTTCGAAGTCCACCTCGCAATCCAAAATCACGAAGTCTGCCGGAAATATGAACTTCCCCACCTTCACAAGTACATCATACAAAATACCAACCGGCCATTTCACCGATCTGTCAGCCATTAATAACCTCATAGTTGTCGGTTTGGGGGCTCCTAAGCCCAACTGCCGGTAGATGGCTAACGGCATCAAGTTTATGCTAGCCCCCAAATCACAAAGAGCCTTGGCAAAGTTAAACTCCCCTATGGTGCAAGGAATAGTGAACGCACCCGGGTCTTCTTTCTTTTGGACCAACGACCTTGATGAAATGGCGCTACAATGGTGGAGGTTGTCTTCCGGTTCAAAACTTACCGACCTTTTCTTTGTGATCAAGTCCTTCATGAACTTGGCATAACCGGGCATTTGTTTAAGCGCATCCACCAGAGGGATGTTCACTGATATCTGTTTGAGCATGGTCATGAAGTTCAGGAACTTTCTATCTTCCACTTTCTTCTTCAGCCGCTTTGGGAAAGGAGGTGGTGGCCGAGGCATCATAGTTGGAAGTTTTTCAACCTCCTTGCTTTTATTTGTGAGCACTTGAGTAGCATCTTCTTCCGAGCCAGGTTTTTCAGCAGACACTTTCACACCCTCATCGACCATAATTTCAGCATCTTTCTGGGTCTGAATTACCTGATGTGTTTCCGATAATGCGTTACCGCTTCTGGTGGTGATTGCCATACAATTCGCGTCATTTCTCGGGTTTTGAATGGTGTCGCTCGGCAATGTTCCAGCTTTCCTTTGATTTAGAGACGCCGAGACTTGACTCATTTGCTGCTCTAACTGCTTAATTGCGGTGGAATGAGAATTCACTAACTGACTCATTGATGTTAATTCAGATTTCATTTCCTTGACTCCGGAGTCAGTAGATTCAACCTTCAACAACATCTTTGCTATCATATTCTCTAGTTTGGACGTCCCTGTCTCATTACTAGTTCTTTCTCGGTTACCAGGTGGTACGTACAACCCACCTCTATCAGTGTTATTTTTCTAGTTCCCCTGATCACGATCTTTGTAGCCAGCTTTCTCATGGTAGTTGTCCCTCTGATAGTTCCGACCTTGGTTCCCCTGGCCATTGGCCTGGAAACCCCCCAAATAATTTGCCTCCTCATCAGACTCGAACTCTGCTGCTCTACTTTGGGAACTCACAACTTTCACTTTCTCCATATCTGCTGACAACAAATGTTTTGTCAGTAGGTCCATTTGTGTTTTCAGATGGGCCATATCTTGATACCGCTCTTCCTTTCTCCTGCGCTGTTCTGCAGACATACCAACTGTATGAGTGCTGGCAGCCGTCTCGGTGTCCCGTGTATGCCAGGCCCTGTTGGTTTTAGTGAGCCGGTCCAGAATAGCTGTGGCATCGATGAAAGTGAGACCCATAAATGCTCCACCTGCTGCATTATCTAGTGTCGGCTTGGTAGCCGAATTCAGTGCCCTGTAGAATGTCTGCATCAAAAACTCGTCGTTCAACTGATGGTTAGGGCATTGTGTCATCTTCTTCTTGAATCGCAGCCAGGTCTCGTGCAATGCTTCGTGAGGTTGCTGCCTAAAATTGCTAATCTCATCCCTCAACTGTATCATCCTAGAGGGAGGAAAGAACCTTTCTAGGAAAGCTCCTTTCAACTCTCCCCAAGTTGCGATAGAGTCGGGGGTCAGCTCTGTCAACCATAGCGCTGCCTCATCAGACAGAGACAACGGAAACAACCTGAGCCTGATCGCTGTCTGACTCACACCAGGCAATTCGAATGACTTGCAGATACCCACAAAGTTCATCAGGTGTCTGTTTGGATCATCACCAGCCGTACCTCGGAATAATCCCTTTAAGTTCAACAGCTGGAGCATTGTGCTAGTTATGTTGAACTTAGCCCCGGGCGCTAGTGGAGGAAGAATAATGGCGCCCGTAGCACCAGCTCCGTCTAATGCAGTGTCATCCTCTATATCTTCAGCATTCAAGTGATGCTGATCCTGTTGAACCTGTTGTGCTGCAGCGAGCCTTGCTGCCTCCGTCTGTTGTGCGGCCATGGTTTGTCTTAGCGTTCTTGCGAGCTCGGGGTCGTAGGGTAATATTGGTTCACTCGAGCGTCGGGTACTTGGCATGCACTACTTAGTACCCTGTAATAAACAAAAACAACAAATAAAAGTAAAATCAGGAAATATGACTAAGAGTCAAATAAACACACAAGACTTAATAAACAACCGTAGTTCCCCGGCAACGGCGCCAAAATTTGATACGCCCAAATTACAACTCCAATTACGAAGCGTAAGCGGTCGCTGTCAAATATAGAACCCAACTAAGGTTGGGGTCGATCCCACAGGGAATAAGGTGCAAATTAAATCGATAGTGAATTAAATGACTAGTAGTCGATAGTTTCCGGTAAATTGGGGGGTGTTGTGTGAACAATATTTAACCAAAACAAATAATAATGTGCGATTAATAATCAATATGAGAGTGAACTAGGGAAGTGTTCACCATTGCGTCGTAACAATTTCGACTCAAGTCTTAACCGGGTTCTCTGTATATGCATATCACGATGTGATTGAATTCATAGTGTCGTCTAAACGTTTCTCAACCAATTAGACAAATTTCCTTTTCAATTCTCTCGAACTTGAAAAGGTGAACTTTATTATTTCAATCCTAAACATCAAGTAGATTAATCTAGTTACAGCATTAATCATGAGACGAGAGTTGGTAGTCTCGAATCCTTGTAGTTAATCAAATTTCCCGGTTTTAATCTCTTTACTCAAGCAAATTTAAACCTAGGCATGTTCTAATGTTTGCAACCACTAGAAAACGTTAGTAAGTGAATGATTAACCACGTGACAACCTAAAGATTGAACCCTACGCTACCCGGAATCTATATTGCTACTTTTACCATGGCTCCCACAACCCTAGTTGTGGGAAGTTAGTTACTCATGTTTTGCAAAACGAAAGAATGAAGAAATAGTATTCATAGTTCTTACAAAAGAGATGAACACAAGCTTCAAGCTTTTCAAGAACAAGAGTCTAAAATCCCAAGAACGATCAGGAACAAGATGATCAAGAAGGAAAACGTGATTGTGTAGTGTTTTCCTCTCGAATTCTTGCTCAAAATAATCCTAGAACTATTGGGTAATGAACTTGTAAAATGAATGATAATGAAATAACCTAACCTAGGGTATTTATAGGAGTCCAGGAAATAAACTCAAAAACGTTCGGAAACCGCGTCGCGCGTACTGCCTCAACTTGACGGTCTGGGTGACGGACCGTCGCATGCTTGACGGACCGTCACAGTGGCCGTTGCCACTAGGCAGTGTGCTGCCTCATCTTGACGGTCTACTTGACGGACCGTCGCATGCTTGACGGACCGTCACAGTGGCCGTCACCACTAGGCAGTTTGCTGCCTCAACTTGACGGTCTACTTGACTGACCGTCGCATGTGTGATGGTCCGTCATGGTGGCCGTCACTCTTAACCAGTGGCGCTCTTTTGATCGTTTTTCCTTCCTTTTCTACGTTTGTCGCTATTTCCTGCAATTCCAACATAACACATCAAAAACGACAACGGTTGCTTGCAAACTCACGATTATTCTTAGTTAAAGGAGTCAAATGTGCCGTAGAATGGCGGCACATCACCCATACCCTTCTCAGTGCTAAATAGTTCTCCCAAAAATATACTATATGCTCATAACATAAGTCGTAAAACACTTTATGAAATTCATGTTTGCTCGAAATATCATATCATGAACATATCTATCTTTGTGAGCCTTGGCTCTAAATCTCTTTAACTTTTCTTTGACTCTCAAGATACGATAAACTTTTTCACTTTTCAAGTCATAATAATAACATAAGAATACTTGTAAAATTTACATAAGCATAAACTTGAAACTCTTAAACAAATCTTTCTAGAAAAATATAAATTAATTCCAATAAACACGAAAACAATCTTTTAAAATACAAATAAACTTTCAAATTCATAAGAAAAATTCATAAGTTTCTTGGAAGAATCAATGAACATAGATTAGGAATTAAATCAAGGAGAAAGACTCCAAACTCATGTAATTCTCACTAAAAATCATAGAACGTTCAAGGAATATCATCATGAGATCAAGAATTAAACTCAAGGACTTCAACTCTTAAAAACCCTTACATGATTCACGGAGAAGAGAAGAAAACCTTGGAAGGAGAATATTGGAGAAGACTTTGATGGAATTGCCCCTTCTTGAGCTTTCTTGAACCCTAAAAGTTTCTTGAGAGAGAAGAGGAAAAGATAGTGTTTTCTAGGTTTTTCTAATAGTCAAAATCGTGTTTAGAATATTTAAAACGAGTATCCAAAAGTCCTACAATGAAATTTCCCTTAGAAACGTGTTAACAGTGCAGAACGGGTCTGTCTGACGGTTCAGGTGATGAACCGTCAGACCCTTGATGATTCGTCACTCAAACGGTCAAGCATAACTGAAATTTTGGTCTTTCTGTTAAGATGACGGTTTCCTTGACGAATCATCACAAGTGTGATGACTCGTCAGCCAAGTCGTCACCCTTAGGCAGACATACGTCTTCTTGGTAAATTGAGTATAACTTTTTACTCCGGGATCGAATTAACATGCGATCGGTGGCATTGGAAAGAAGACTCAAAGAACTTTAATTTGGTTGATATTAGGCCACTTAACTCTTCATATGCTAGGAGTAATAATCATTTGAAGTTAACCATAGTCGAATCTTATATGAGAACTTAATCGGTTGGGGTGCTTTCAACTTAACTGGTTGATAAGAGCTTCTTATGAACATGATTCGCATTTAAAGCACTCACCAAACTAGAGAAATATTCATTACACTCATGGAAATGGTTCGAGTCTTTAGCTTTGAATTTTTAGGGTGTTACAATATCTCCCCCTTGGAATCATTCATCCTCGAATGATGGGTAACTCTAAGATGAAATAACAAATAAAAACATTATCAATACTACCATATGCTTAGGCTGCAAAAATGAGTCAAGATGCTGCATCTCAAAGTTAAGATATTTATTAAAGCATACAAGAACACGAATTCTTTTGAGCATGAAAACTATGACTTGGATAACATGGAATGTGCTTAGGAGTTCACAACATAGTTAAGGCTTTCTCTTCTTTCCCCTCGGGACTAATCATGGACTGGGAGAGGAAGTGTTAACACACAAAAGCTGGGGTAGAGTAACGTCTGAACTAATGTAGAGAGGAAATACGCAAGCAAGGTAAAACACGGACATACCCAAGCCTAAATCTCTAAAAGGGAAACTCAATGAAACTAAGACTATCATTTGATTAACAACTCACCATCTCCCCCTTAGTTCAAAAGTTAATAACTTAAGTCTGCAAACTAATCTTATACACTAAATTATTCCCTCCAAAATCAACGGGAGCATCACCATACTCAAAACACTCAACACTAACCATCTATAGATCCCTCAATTTTCTTCTTGGGGATACTCTCTACAACCACCTTAGCTTCTTTCACACTTCACAATACCAACCCACTAGCTAGCCACACATGGCACTTACCATTCATGACCCTACGTAACCATACATACTCACCATCTTAAACACTCATTACCTTCCCTCACACTCTAAAGCTTTCTTAACCTCTAGACTTAGACCTTCAGATCTTACCTAAAGGTTTCAACTAACACATTCACAGTTAACAACTTACTTCTCACAAATTCCACATCAACATACATAAATTAAATTCCCAAAATCAATATTTTTTTATACCTTAGTGATTATTCACGACTCAAACTTATAACCTAACACTTAAATCAAATGGTCACACAACTTCCTTTCACACACACTACTACTTATTTGATCATCTGTCTAAACTAGCTTCATAACTTTATAAACATCAAAGGGTTCTTCCTTCAAGCTACAAAGTGCAGCCTAGTTCTATCCATTCTTAACTACTCTTTACTTCCTTCCGGAGCCTATATATATGATATATACTAACACATTGACAAGTTCTCAAACACTATAACAAGCAACTCCTCCTCTAAATACTACCATAAAATCTATACCACACTTAATACAATTCAACCAATACTTAAGAACATATCACCCCATCACTCACACTATTCCCGGGTCACACCACTACTTGCAACTCTAAACACATACTTTCATCCGCCTTAAAGGTGCTTTTTAAAATAAGGCTAAGAGAAAGATCTGAATACTTGTCTTATTCTGGCTCTAATGCACGATTCATAAGAACAAGGGCATAATCTTTTAAATCAATAAACATAAATGCACTAATGGGCTCCTCTCAAGCCCTTGTGCAGCCTTATAACTTTTTACGGGCTCTATCTGAGAAAATCACCCTGATAGGAGTCTGAGATTTATTGCTTCTACCACCTTAAAGATGAGGCGTAGTTGGGGAATCTTGAGCAACGCACGAATTAGCACAAATTTCTTAAGGGAAAGCTTTATGGCACGGCCTAGAGTAAGAAAGAATGAGAAACTTTTCTTAAATGCCCGTAGTCTCTCACTTATAGAAGTAGGGCCCTCACAACCATAAATAAGATCCTACTGACATGGCTTTATAGATTCCCTAGGACACTTGAACTCTATACTCTGGTACCATATTTATCACGCCCTGAGCCTACAACCTAGATGTAACCGGCACCCAAAACTAGAATGGTCTGAGAGAATCACTTGGTCTGGCATACAACTAATAAAGCTGAACTTTTTAATAAAAATTAGGGAAGCTGGAAATATGGGCTAACCTTTGTAAACATGATGAAATAAAATAATATAAACTTTTATTAACTGAAAAGAATAAATGTTTAACAACTGGTTTCCACTGACTTGACTTGACTCTGTCTATGAAGCCTCTATTACATTCTGAGTATAACTACCTTTATGTAACAAAACAAGCTGATGACTGGAATACTACTAAGTCCTAGAGAATAATGAGAACTCACTCAAGCTAATGGCATAGCCTACTGAAGAGTCTACTCAGGAACCTGCATATCTGAAAGCTGGGGGCTACATCATCCAATGATGTAGCACCAAAAAGAGGCATCATTACTTTGAATGTACTGGCATGTAAAGCAGTAAAGTGAAGAAGTACTAATATCTGAATTGATAAAGATGGAAAATTGATGCATGAAAAATATAACCATAGACAAAGCTGAGTAACTGAAAAGAAGAATGATTGACCTGAATGCTGAAACTTAAAGTAATATAAGTAAAACATTCTTAAAATATTTTCTTAAAACTAAAAGTCAAAGTGGAAACTGAATAGCTAAAGTCTGGACAAAACTTGAAAACAATGCTTTATAAAAACTCTCTTTAAACTGGTGGCCTCAGCCAATCACATATTATCTTAAAATAGGTAAATTTCTTTTTGGGGAGTTTCTCTTAACCGACATAAACCATGTGAGTATCATGGAGTACAACGTCTTATCTACGTTGATGAAACCCAATGACTTACCCTCGTTGGCAGAGCCATGCTATACCTTGTCGAGGTATAAGAAGAAACATAATCTGGGGATCCCAAAGCTGAGCCGGAGGCTATAAATAATAGAGGAGTCACCCTATCTGCAGATGATCCTATCCTACAGTGGCAACGTAGTTTTGGGGCATGTGTTGTCTAAACCCATACCCTTTTTGGTGCTAAATAGTTCTCCCAAAAACATACTATATGATCATAACATAAGTCTTAAAACACTTTATGAAATTCATGTTTGTTCGAAATATCATATCATGAACATATCTATCTTTGTGAGCCTTGGATCTAAATCTCTTTAAATTTTCTTTGACTCTCAAGATACGATAAACTTTTTCACTTTTCAAGTAATAATAATAACATAAGAATTCTTGTAAAATTTACATAAGCATAAACTTGAAACTCTTAAACAAATCTTTCTAGAAAAATATAAATCAATTTCAATAAACACGAAAATAATCTTTTAAAACACAAATAGACTTTCAAATTCATAAGAGAAATTCATAAGTTTCTTTAAAGAATCAATGGACATAGATTGGGAATCAAATCAAGTGTAAAGACTCCAAACTCATGTATTTTCACTAAAAATCATAGAATGTTCAAGGAATTTCATCAAGAATCAAGAATTAAACTCAAGGATTTCAACTCTTAAAAACTCTTACATAATTCATGGCTTAAACTAAAAATATAACTTGGTTGTGGGGAGAACAGGGTTTCCACAAAAAAATATTAGCTTACTTACCTTTTGGAAGAGAAGAAAACCTTAGAAGGAGAACATTGGAGAAAATTTTGAAGGAATTACCCCTTCTTGAGCTTTCTTGAACCTTAGAAGTTTCTTGAGAGAGAAGAGAAAAAAATAGTGTTTTCTAGGTGTTTCTAATAGTCAAAATCGTGTTATAACATTTAAAATGAGTATCCAAAAGTCCTAGGATAAAATTTCCCTTAGAAACATGTTAACAGTGCATAACAGTCTGTATGACAGTTCATGTGATGAATCGTCAGACCCTTGACGAGTTGTCATTCAAACCGTCAAGCATGACCAAAATTTTGGTATTTCTGGTTAAGAAGACGGTTGCCTTGATAAATTGTCACAAGTGTGACAACTCGTCAGCCAAGTCATCGCCCTTAGGCAGACAGACGTCTTCTTGGTAAACTGAGCATAACTTTTTACTCCGGGCTCAAATTAACACGCGGTCAGGGGCGTTGTAAAGAAGACTTGAATACTTTTAATTTGGTAGTTATTAGGCCACCTAAATCTTTATATACTAGAAGTAATGATCGTTTTAAGTTGACCATAATCGAATCTTATATGAGAACTTAATCGGTTGGGGTGCTTTCAACTTAACTTGTTGATAAGAGCTTCTTATGAACATGATTCGCATCCAAAGAACTCACCACACTAGAGAAATGATCATTACACTTATGGAAATGGTTCAGGTCTTTAGCTTTGAATTTTCAGGGTGTTACAATAAGGGAGGACACCCAATCATGATGGTCTGCCTCATTAGACATCACGACTGTGATGGTCCCTTTACATGATCACGATGAAGGGCATGTGGACCCATCCCCCTTTGCTCTATGCGATCACGAGATCTCTCCTTGCGACCACCATATAGTCCCTTCCATTGTGTTCTTCAGGACTACATGGCTAGTCCTTACGATCGCGATGGTCTTGCCAGCCTGGTCCTTGCGACCGTGTGGGGTCCTTTCATGATTGTGAAGAAGGACCCCTAGAAGTATAAATAGCTCCCCCTTTGTTTTATTCACCCTTTAAACCATTTCCTTTATTGATTCTAAGCTCCAAGCTTCCCAGCTACTTTGTGGCTTTAATTCCAGGTGTTAGGCTGATATTTTCTGGTGAGTGATCGTTTCCTTATTTTCTAATCCGGTAAGTTCCTTGTTTAATCCCAATTTTTCCTTCTTGTTTTCCCTTTTTAATTCTTTTGAATTTTGGGCTATTTTGAGCCTTTGTGTTAGTGTTATTCCGCTCAATTTTGGAGCCTGTTCTCTTGCAATATGGGATCATCATGGTATTTTTCATTTTTAGCTTTGGGTTGTGGGGCCCACGGGCCTTCTTGTGAATCAAATTTCAATCCAGGTATATTTTTAGCATTATGGGTACCGTTGAATTTGTCTTTATGAGTAGTTTATTATTTTGATAGTGTGTTTGCAATTTGGGGGCTTCTCGGAGCAGTTTGAGCTTAGACGATGCTATTCCAGTAGCTAGTCATTGGATGACAGGTAGGTTACGGTCTTCCCTACCTTAGAATTTGCGAATATAGGTTATAACTGTATTAATTAGCATCCTTAGGTTGGTTATTCTAGGTTGGCACCCCAGACCTTATCCGTCTCTTATGTGCGTATTATTTCCTATGTTGTTTGTAGTATTTGATGAAGTATTATAATATTACCCTTGTGGCCCCATATGGCCTTTGTATAAGACTTTAAACTATAGAAGGTGGGATATTTAAGAATGTTTGTGAGTCCTAAACATCGATATGTTAGGTTAGGCTATATATCTATGTTGTAGAGCTGATTGTGCCTGTGTAAGGCCGATAGATTGATTGTGAGTCATTGGGTTATTATTTGTTTGTGATCATATCATTTATGCAAAGGATGTTTTTGCATGTTTTACTATTGTTTTGGCTGTGGGCCTACTATAAATGATTTTTTAAACTTTGCATGGCCCGAGGGTCTATTTTCGATATAAATAATTATAAAAGGATATGAAACTGACTTTATGGATTTTCTTGGAATAAAAGGGATATTAAGATGATTTTATCATAGGTTTTCATACTGATACTAGACTCGATTATGCCGTAGCGCTAGATAATGATTTTACTATGGATTTAGACCCGAGTATACTCTGAGCACCCTTTATTGGGGTTTTAAGATTACTACTAGTGATTTAGACCTGGATAGACTCTAGGCACATCCTACGAGATTCCAATCATTGATTTAGACCTGGATAAACCCTGGGTGGCTATACTTTGATATTTTGCATTCTTTACTGTATGTAGTCAAGAACCTCCATGGACCCTGCCAATTTGGACCAGGGGCTACATGTTAAGTGTACCAGAGGAGGGGTATACAGTGGAGTTGAGGTATAGGGGGTGCATTCGAATCCTACCTACTTGGCCTTTAGGTGCTGAGGTTAGGTACATATAGGGTTACTATCACACTGGTTCCATCATATCATATCACATCATACATATTGTATTCAGATCCACCCTTATTTTCTATTTGCTCAGTGTATGCTCCGGTAGTATGGGATGCCAAATGGTTTATTTTCACTTGATTGTGTTCCTCAGGTCTATGGGCTCCCATTGGGACTGTAGGTAGATTATATTACTTCTATCTTATTGTAGAGCTTGTTATGGCCTTTCAGTTATTGGTGGTTTAGCAGATGCTATCTTGGTGTAGTACTGATCCTTTGGGCTTCTGATTTTTAGTGGATTAGTGGAGTTTATCTTGTTGAGGCAGTGGTGTTGTGGCCTTTTTAGCACTTGTAGGTTAGCGAATTCCATTTGATCGTGGTGCTGGTTACTGGCCTTTTGATTCCCTGTGGTGTAGATTATTCTATCTTAGGGTTGTATTTGTGAGGTTGTTTTCTAACTATTCTTATCTTGAGAGTGTGTTTAGCATGATTTTGTTAGTTATATTACTTCTGGAATGAAAATGTTTACTTGCTTTTCCTTCTTTCCTTTTTTACTTGAGGTTATCAATATACCGCCATCCTTCTTAAACTCTCTCTTTATATATATTTTTGTTGCAAGGATCCAGGTGCTTTCTCCTTTCTCTCACCTATTTCTGTGATGTATATCCTCTATGGCTAGCATTGCATGCTTGTATTCTCTTTATTTTCTATTCGTTCTAGTTTCTATGTACTTTCTCTGTTGCTTCTGTGACTGCTTCTTGATTATATGCTATTTACAGCTTTTATATCTTATATGTGCTCAGTCAGCCTATGATGCCTACTAGGTACCCGTTGCCTTGCAATTAGCGCTCATACTACACTTTTGCATCTTCTTAGTGGAGATCCTAGTGTGAAATTTTGCCGTTGACTACATGGATATTTGTGCAACTTTTGGATATTCGAGACTAGGGTGAGCTCTTGATGATCGGGGCTTGACCACATATCATCTCTTAGCACTGTTACTTTTTGTTTATTTGAAGAGAGTTGTATATTCTATTTTGTTATCTCTCATACTTTGAATTCTACTAGAAGCTCCTGTATTATCGATACCAGGTCATGGGTTGGTGTAGTTTCCTTATGTATATATTTAGGTTGCTTGCTTCTGCGTTGTTCTATTTTATGTCTGCTTCCACTTATTTCTGCTTATTGTGCATGTTGGTTAAGGTAGTAGCCCATTACTAACCATTCTGGGCTATGGGGATTGGTTTGCCTATTAGGGGGTTGTCAGTGCCATCATGACCTGATAAATTAGGTCGTGACAGCTTGGTATCAGAGTTCTAGGTTCTCCAATATCGTTGGTACACCAACAAGTGTCTAAGTAGAGTCTCACGGATCTATACAATGACATTCGTATCCTATCTATGAGAGGCTATAAGGCATTATTAGGAAAAGGTCCATATTCTTGACTCCTTATCGTGCGTTCTTGACTCTATCGGCTTTTAAACTTCATTTGTTCCATTTCTTCTAGGATGCCTAGGATGAGTACGACAGTGGGTGACGAAGAGGCTTCTGTGCCTGTATTTTCAGTGCTTCCTCCAGCACCAAGATGTCAGAATGAGAGTATACCACATCAGCTAGGGGGCTTGGGGCCAGCCCAGCCTCCGGTAGGATTTATGGCTACCCTAGTTTTTCAGTACACTGTGGCTAGGACTCCGAGTCTTCTGGTGGGTGTTTCAGCACCACAGGTAGGGGTAGTACCTGGTTCATCGAGTGGTTCTACAATTAGGTTTGAAGTTCCATTTCTCCAGCAGGGTTGTATGTCAGTATTGGAGTATGAAGAAAGGTTTTACGAGGTGGTTAGGGGCACTGCTAGGACTGTGCCTATAGAGTTTGAGAGAGTTTAGGGATTTGTTTGAGGATTGATTTCACCGCTTCATTTGGCGACCAAGCACTTGGTTATAGTTGGGACTACCTTTCTTCAGGTGCTTGACCATGATTGGGCTATTGAGGGGTTATGTCGCGAGGCATATGGAGGTAGTGCTAAGAGGCATCATTATCAGGGCAGTTTCTAAGATTCTTAGTCTCGAGGTAGGGGATCGATTTCATTACTTCCTATCTAGCAGGTCAGTTTTGGTGGCTCCACAGGTTTTAGAGGGTAGTTGTATAGAGCATGTTGAGCATAGCAGTCATGGTACATGTCAGGATTCCCAGGGTTCACATTTAGGGTGTGTAGGACATGGTGGCTGGTCAGGTTCAACGAGAGCTCCTTATCCAATTTCATCTGGTAGAGGTTGTTTTCAGTGCGGTGAGTGTGGGTACTTTTCTAGGGATTGCCCCACGATCATGCCTACCAATCAGCAGAGTCAACAAGTCTTATCTCCTAAGGTTCTAGTGCCACCGGCTAGAGGCGGTGTGCAAGGTAGTAGGGATGGTCCCCAGGAAGCGAGAGGTGTTGTGCATGGTAGTAGGGGTGGTCCCCAGGAAGAAAGAGGTATTATGCAGAGTTGTAGAGGTGGTCACCAGATGTCTAGAGGTGGCTTTTAGCTAGATGGTTTGGGTATCCGTCCAGAGTCGACAGGCACCGTGCATCAAAGTAGGGCTTTCTTGGGTTGCTATAGTCGTGGAGTGATTGGTCACTTTTCTAGAGATTGTCCTTAGTGTGGGATGACCAAGCCTTCATCATGGACTACTCATTCTAGTGATAGACACCAACAGTCTGATACTGCTCTTGGTAGGCCAGAGTTGGAGGTTCTAGATATCATCACTATAGGCATGACTTTTGTTACCATCAGCTAGTGCTGGTATTTTTTGCCTTGCGGATCTACCTTTTTCTTTTGTGTATTTGTATATTTGCCTACTTGTTTCTTATTTGGTTGTATTACTATTTGAGTTTGTAGTATTTATGCATATGTTTTCTCGGTAAGTTGATTCTTTTTATTAGTGGATGGGGGTGTGTTATCTTTGAGAGGTGACTACCTGGGGTTGTGACTCGCGGGTAGGTCTTGTTAGCCTTATTTCTGGTTCTTGTAGTGGTTTTAAACCTGATTCAAGTGTTTCAATTTCTAGCGGTCTTGGGTAGTTGTTGCCTAGGCCGTTATCTAGCATTTGCTAGAAATCTTTTTGTTTGTGTGGTGTGGTACCAGTGGTTATGTACCGAGGGAAGAGGTTTTGTCTTAAGGAGAATGGTGTTGGATATGCAAGTGGCTATGAGATGGTTTTGATTTTCTCGGAGGCTAGAGTCGACCCTCATTATTTTGGTTGGTTTTGGGAAGTTGGCAAGTATATGGCTTTCTTTGTTGTTTTCCCCAGTGTCCAGTTGGGTTGAGTTTAGGTTGTACCATTGTGGTTGAGTTGGCCATTCAGCCTATTGTTGTTCCGTCTTATCGAGTGTTACTAGTAGATTTATGGAAGTTAAGGGGACAACTCCAGGATCTTCTGAGAAAGAGTTTGTCAGTTTCGGTGTATCTATAGAAATGGTTTAGTTTGTTTTGTGAAGGAAGGGAGATGACTCCTTGCTTATATGTATGGGTTACTAGTAGCTGACTGAGGTGACGACTGAGGGTATGCTTTGGTTTGTGTATTGATGACTTGATTCGACCGATTACAAAGTGTAGTGGCATTTGATAAGTTGGTAATTTACAATTTATTGAGCCTTTACTCATGAATTATTGCTATGTTTTGATGAGATTTAGAGGTTCTTATGGCCTTTATTGATGTTTATGTAGGTACTTGTGATCAAGGATAGAAAATAAGGAAATGGACCTAAAAAGAGCCAAAAAAGAGTGAAGTGTGAAGTGAGCAAACAAGACGAAGATTCTGCTCAGAGATGCGGTGCTCGTGCGACATACACTTGCCTTGGTGCGGAATAAACCTTCCACTGCATGAAGTCCAGAAGTTGCTGAAGGATCTGTTAAGGTGTGCAGTCGTTGTGCGACGTGCACAATGCCTTGTGCAAATTGCACCCCCTTCGTATGAAGCTAGCCAATTTGCTGAGTCACTGGATCACTGAAGCAGGGTGTGCGATGTGCATATCACAATGTGTGAATCGCACGTCGCACCGCACACCGCCCGAAGGGCATTTTTGCCCAAAATTATGTGACATCTTGGAATGTTTATATACCCAATTTAGGCACAATTGTAAGGAGTTCAGCTAGTTTTGAAGTTTTTGAACAATATTCTTAGCTTTGTGAACAAGTTTTTCCTTCTAAGAACAAGACGAAGGTTTCATCAAATTCCTTCTTCCCAATTCTTAGAACTACCATTTTGTGTACAAATTGAGCTTGGATATTGAGAAATTTAGCTTGAATGGAAGGAAAATTAAATTACCCATTTGGTATATCTCTTTCCTTAAGCATATGTAGCTAAACATCTTATCTAGGGATGTTTTGATGATAAATACTTGATAAATGGGTGTGGGTGTTGCTAATTCTTGTTTATAATTGCTTTATTAACATGGGTCTAGTGATTTCACCATATTTTAACTCTAAAATTGATAGTTGCAAATATTGATTTTCCTTACTTCGTTATGGGTTTGCTTGAAAGAAGATTTCAGAGCTTCGGATGTGAAATTGCTAGTAGGAACTTGGGCTTCCATTTAGATTGAGGCTAGAAATAGCTCAAATCGATGAAATAACCCATTTAAGGGTCTAAAGCTAGAAATAGTATGACCTCCCTAAATAATAGCTTGGTTGCTTATCGATTAATCAATAGTGCTTGACTTAAGGCTGTTGAATATATGGTGGTTGATCGACAGATAAATAACCATACTTAAAACCAAGGTTATCCATGTCGTTTAGTATGAATTTGCATGAATAAGCATTCACCCTATCCCATGTTCGAGTCCCATTTGACACACATCCTTCGTACCACCCCAGAAATAGACCCAGCTTTTAAACTCAGAACTTGCAAAAAATTTTGAACTTCTAAGAATCACGGGTCAAGTCCACGAGCCGTAGGTGGTTCCACGAGTCATGGAAATGACTTGTGATTCCAGTCCTGCAGACCATCCTCAGGTCTGAGAACCACGGGTCAGGTTCACGATTCTTAGCGTGTTGTAGCTTTTATTTCCGTACTTTGAGTTAGCTAGGGTCTTGTCCTAGCAACTCTTTATGTTATGAGTAGAGGCTTTTCAGACATAGACAATATTCGAGTCTTCTTATGAATCTTGTACTCCTATTTGACTTGATTATCCAATTATGTTATTCTGACTTTATCTTTTATGCTTTCGCTTATCTTTTGTTATGCTTGAGAATGTTATAACCAAGGGTTAGCTTGGGGCACTTGTGGTCCCAAGTCCCGTGTTACGTCTAGGGGGTAACCTCGAGGTGTGACAAACTTAAACTTGGTATCAGAGCCTTAGGTTCAAGAGTCCTAGGATGTCTGAAAGTCGCATCGAGTAGAGTCTTTTTCATGTGTGTGAAGCGCGCCACATATATGAGAGGGAATCTATGAGATGTCTTAGAAAACTTCACTCTTTCATGATCATGTCATGCGATAGAGCTTAACTCTTATGTTCTTCTAATCGTCATCTTGTACATTTTAGATTATGCCTCCTCGATGTGCTATGCCTCCCCGAGCCACTCAGAATGTTGTTCCTCCCATTCTGGTCCCTGATATCACGAATGAGGAGTTCAAAAATGCCATCCATTTGTTAGCCCAGACTTTGGCCACTCAGGCCAATCAGCAGGTTCCTACCCCAGTCCACCCTCAAGGTGGGGTAGCAGCCCGAGTTCGTGACTTCATCCGAATGAACCCACCTGAATTCTGGGTTCAAAAGTGAGTGAGGACCCGCTCAACTTTTTTGATAAAGTGAAGAAGATCTTCGAAGTTATGCAAGTGGTTGGGGTTGATTGTGTTGAGCTTGCATCCTATCAACTCAAGGATGTAGCTCATATTTGGTTCACGCAATGGAAGGAGGCTAGGGTGAGAGATGCGGTCCCCATGACTTGGGAGTGTTTTGAGAGGGCCTTCCTTGATAGGTTCTTTCCCTGAGAGTTGAGGCAAGTAGAGGTGGAGGAATTTGTGAACTTGAGATAGGGGTCGATGTCGGTTCAAGAGTATAGTCTGAAGTTCACTCAATTGTCTAAATATGCTCCCTCCATGGTAGTGGACCTGCATGATCAAATGAGCAAGTTTATTTATGGGGTTTCTGATGTGGTGAAGAAAGAGTGTAGGTCTGCCTTGTTGTTGAGTGATATGAACATTTACCAAGTCATGACTCATGCCCATCAGATTGAGGGTGACAAGCTTACGGAGATGGAGAGGGAGAGCAAAAGAGATAGATCCCAGGGATCATGTTTTGTCCATCACAGGTCTGGTGGTGGACATCGCTCTTTGTTCCAGAAGAAGTCACCAGTCCCTGTTCATTCTTCTGCTAGTGCTCCTACCCAGGCTTAGAGGCCTCATCATGACCAAGGTGGTAGAGGATCTGGTTCCTATTCCCAGTCTCAAGGTAGTGTTGCTAAGGGATCTTCTTTCCACGTTTGTACCAAGTGTGGGAAGAATCACCTCAGTGAGTGTTTGGTTAGTAAAGAGGGTTGTTTTGGGTGTGGTCAGACTGGGCATCGTATCAGGGATTGCCCTTCAGCTAGGAAGGGATAAAGAGGTAGAACTCAGCCTACCTTAGTAGCTTCTGGAGGTAGACCAACCCAGCAAGGTGAAGCTTCTAGTTTTGGTGGTCAGCGCCAGACTCGTCTTTATGCTATGTCCTCCCATCAAGATTAGGAGAGTTCTTCAGAGGTTGTCACTGGTATGTTGAAAGTCTTCCTTCTCGATGTGTATGCTTTGTTGGACCCCGGTGCCTCATTATCTTTTGTGACACCTTATATAGCATGTAAATTCGAAGTGTGTCCTGAATTGCTTTTAGAACCCTTTTGTGTTTCTACTCATGTTGGTGAGTCAGTCTTAGCCAAAAGAATCTACCAAAATTTCCCTATCTCAGTCCTTCATAGAGTCACTTCAGTGGATCTAGTAGAGTTGGAGATGACTGATTTTGATGTCATTCCTTGTATGGATTGGTTGTATGCATGTTATGCTTCTGTTGATGGTCGTACTCGGGTTGTCAGTTTCAAGTTTCCTAATGAACCCGTTTTAGAATGGCAAGGTAGTCCCCCTTCCTTGAAAGGTCATTTCATATCTCATCTTAAGGCTAGGAAGATGATTTCAAAGGGGTATGTTTATCATATAGTGCGGGTTATAGACACGGAGTCCAAAATCCCATCCCTTCAGTCTATTCCTGTTGTGAATAAGTTTCCAGAAGTGTTTCCCGAGGATTTTCCCGGAGTCCCTCCCGAGTGAGAGATTGACTTTGGGATAGATCTTCTTCCGGATATGAATTCTATCTCTATTCCTCCCTATAGAATGGCTCCCGCGGAACTTAAGGAATTAAAGGATCAGTTGAAGGATCTTCTTGATAAAGGTTTCATCAGGCCTAGCATTTCTCCATGGGGTGCCCCAGTTTTATTTGTCTAAAAGAAAGATGGTTCTCTTAGAATGTGTATTAACTACCCTCAGTTAAACAAGGTCACGATCAAGAATAAATATCCTATTTCTAGGATTGATGACTTGTTCGATCAGCTTCAGGGTGCTAGTTTATTCTCCAAAATCGACCTGAGATCCGATTATCATCAGCTTTGTGTTAGAGAGTGTGATATTCCGAAGACAACCTTCAGAACATGGTATCGTCATTATGAATTTGTTGTGATGTCTTTTGGTCTAATGAACACTCTTGCAGCCTTTATAGATTTGATGAACCAGGTGTTCAAACAGTACATGGATATGTTTGTGATTGTTTTCATTGATGATATCCTCATCTACTCTCGGAGTGAGGAGGAGCATGCAGACCATTTGAGAGTTGTGTTGCAAACTCTCAAGGACCGGCAGTTATTTGCTAAGTTTAGCAAGTGTGAGTTTTGGATGCAGTCTGTTGCTTTCCTGGGTCATATTGTGACTAAAGATGGTATTCAGGTTGATTCTCAAAATATCGAGGCAGTAAAGATTTGGCCTAGACCCACTTCCCCATCTGATATTAGAAGCTTTGTGGGTTTGGCTGGTTACTACAGGAGGTTTGTGGAAGGATTTTCTTCCATTGCTGCCCTTTTGGCCCGATTGACTCAGAAAAAGGTAAAATTTCAGTGGTCTGACTTGTATGAGAAGAACTTTCAGGAATTGAAGACTAGATTGACCACAGCTCCAGTATTAGCTCTACTCGAGGGCCTAGATGATTTTGTTGTGTATTGTGATGCTTCTAGGATTGGTTTGGGTTATGTTTTGATGTAGCTTGACAAGGTGATTGCTTATGCTTCGAGAAAACTTAAGACTCATGAGAAGAACTATCCTACTCATGACCTTGAATTTGCAGCCGTGGTCTTTGCTTTGAAGATTTGGAGATTTTACTTGTATGGTGTGCATGTGGATGTATTCACTGATCATAAGAGTCTTCAGTATGTGTTCACTCAGAAGGAGTTGAATTTGCAACAAAGGAGATGGCTTGAGCTCCTTAAGGATTATGATATGAGTATGCTTTACCATCCGGGTAAGGCCAATGTCGTGGCGGATGCTTTAAGTAGACTGTCCATGGGAAGTGTGTCTTCTGTTGAAGATATGAAGAATCAATTGGTTAAGGAGGTTCATAGGCTAGCTCGGTTGGGATTTCTCCTTATAGACTCGACAGAAGGTGGTGTGATTGTAAAAAATGGTGCTGAATCATATTTGGTAGATGTGGTGAAGGCAAAGCAAGACAAGGATCCCATTCTACTTTAGCTTAAGGGTGCAGTTCATTAGCAGCGGGTGGAGGTTTTCTCCCAGGAGGAGTTGGTGTGCTTCGTTATCAGGGTCGCTTATGTGTTCCAAATGTAGATGGGTTGAGATAACAGATTCTGACTAAGGCTCCCAGTTCTAGATATTCCATTCATTTGGATGCTACTAAGATGTACCGTGATCTATGAGAAGTCTTTTGGTGGAATGGTATGAAGAGGGATATCGCCGGGTTTGTGGCTAAGTTTCCCAACTGTCAACAAGTAAAGGTGGAACATCAAAGGCCGGGTGGCATGATTCAAGATATTGACCTTCCCACTTGGAAATGGGAAGCAATCAATATGGACTTTATTATTGGTTTGCTTCGTACTCGAAGGCAGCATGATTCTATTTGGGTGATTGTCGATCGGATGACCAAGTCAACCCACTTATTGGCTATTAAGACTACTGATTCAGCAGATGACTATTCCAAACTCTACATCCGGGAGATAATTCGATTGCATGGTGTTCCCTTGTCAATCATTTCTGATAGAGGTCCTCAGTTTATATCTCAGTTTTGGAGATCGTTCCAGAAAGGTCTTGGTACCCAGGTGAAGCTTAGCATAACTTTTCACCCTCAGACAGATGGCCAGGTAGAGTGTACTATTCAGACTTTGGAGGATATGTTGAGAGCATGTGTGATTAATTTCAAAGGTAATTGGGATGAGCGCTTACCTCTTATCGAGTTTGCCTATAATAACAACTTTCACTCTAGCATCCAGATGGCTCCGTATGAGGCACTTTATGGCCGAAGATGTAGATCTCTTATTGGTTGGTTTGAGGTAGGTGAGGCAGCCTTGATTGGTCCAGATTCGATTCATGAGACTATGGAGAAGGTTCAGAAATAGACCCAGCTTTTAAACTCAGAACTTGCAGAAATTTTTGAACTTCTAAGAATCACGGGTCAAGTCCACGAGCCGTAGGTGGTTCCACGAGTAATGGAAATGACTTGTGATTCCAGTCCTGCAGACCATCCTCAGGTCTGAGAACCACGGGTCAGGTTCACGATTCGTGGAAGTTTCCACAGGTCATGGAACCAACCTACGTGTTATGACCTCACAGTGAAGATCTCACAGTGAACTCCATATAGGTAATGCCTCCAGATCTTGAGTGCGAAAACTACCGCTGCCAACTCTAAGTCATGAGTGGGGTAGTTGCGCTCGTGAACCTTCAGCTGCCTCGACGCATATGCTATTACTCGACCCTGCTGCATCAACACACAACCAAGACCAACCCCAGAAGCATCACAGTACACGGAGAAGCTCTGACCCTCAACTGGCAAAGCCAAAACTGGAGCTGAAGTCAATAAGGCCTTAAGCCTCTGGAAGCTATCCTCGCACTGATCCGACCACTGAAATGGGACATCCTTCCTAGTCAGCATAGTCAAGGGTGCTGCTAAGGAAGAAAATCCCTCAACGAACCGTCTGTAGTAACCTGCTAACCCAATAAAGCTGTGAACCTCAATAGCAGTAGTAAGTCTAGGCCAATCACAAACCGCAGAAATATTTCCCGGGTCAACCCTAATCCCATCCTTAGACACCACGTGCCCTAGGAATGCAACTGACTCAAGCCAAAACTCGCACTTTGAGAACTTGGCATAAAGCCGATGATCTCTCAAAGTCTGGAGTATAAACCTCAAGTGCTGCTCATGCTCATCTCTACTACGCGAGTATACCAAGATGTCGTCTATAAAAACTATCACAAATGAGTCCAAATACGGGCCAAGAACCCTGTGCATCAAGTTCATAAAGGCTGCGGGGGCATTAGTCAACCCAAAAGACATCACCAGGAACTCATAATGGCCATAACGTGTCCTGAATGCTGTCTTAGGGATGTCCTCCGCCCTAATCCTCAACTGATGGTAGCCAGACCTCAAATCAATCTTCGAAAATATGACTGAACCCTGAAGCTGGTCAAACAAGTCATCAATCCTAGGCATCGGATACCTATTCTTCACTGTCACCCTATTCAGCTGCCGATAATCAATACACATGCGCATCGACCCATCCTTCTTCTTCACGAATAGAACAGGAGCACCCCAAGGTGACACACTCGGTCTAATAAACCCCTTAGCTAACAGATCCTGGAGCTGCTCCTTAAGCTCCCTCAACTCAGCAGGAGCCATACGGTAAGGAGAAATAGAAATGGGCCTGGTGCCCGGCTCTAGCTCAATAGCGAAATTAATATCTCTCTCAGGTGGAAGTCCTGGCAGGTCGGTAGGAAACACATCGAGGAAGTCTCTAACCACATGAATAGACTCAGGAGAAGTAGGGTCAGCGCTAACATCTCGGACATATGCTAGATAAGCTAAGCACCCACGGGAAATCAACTTCCTAGCTCGAAGACATGAGATGATCTCAGATGGTGCATGGCTAACAGAACCCTGCCACACAACCGGGGATACACCGGGCACAGCTATGGTAATGGTTTTGGCATAACAATCCAAAACCACACGGTGAGGGGATAACCAGTCCATGCCCAGTATCACATCAAAATCTAGCATATCAAGAATCATCAAATCACCCCAAGTCTCTAAATCACCAACAGATAACATACAGGATCTCACAATCCGATCCACTACTAAAGAATCTCCTACTGGGGTTGAAACAGAAACAGAAACAGATAATGGCTCACTAGCCAACCCCAAACAAGGCACAAAGTAGGCAGATACATATGAACAAGTGGATCCAGGATCAATTAAATCCATAGAAGACTGATGGCACACAGAAATCGTACCTGTAATCACAGCATCTGAGGCCTCTGCCTCTGGTCTCCTAGGGACCGCGTAAAACTGACGATGACCTCCACTTGCCCGACCGCCATCCCTACCTCCTGCTCTGCCGCGCGGAGTACCACCTCTACCCTGACAACCACCCCCTCTAGCCAGGGGATGAACTGTGCCTAAAGGCTCGGCCAACTGAACTGTACCCTGTTGAGGGCAATCTCTAGCAAAATGACCAATCGCACCACAAGTAAAATAAGCCCCTGACGGCCTACTCAGTCGAGATGAACGAGCAAATCCCATATGACCACCATGACCTGATGCCCCAGAAAATGTACCCCTTGAAGACTGGCCGCCATAGCCCTGATGGCTGCTCTGACCCTGCTCGAACTGGGTACTACAGAAAGTTTGAAGGGAAACCTGAACCGGTTGGCTGGACTGACCCTGGTACTGCTGTGGCTGATAACTCCGGCTCCACTGGCCAGGACCTCTACCACCATATCTGGAACCACTATAGACACCCTGATGTCGAGGCCTCTTATCTCTGGACCCCTGATCATGTCGCTGTAAGTCCTTCACAGTGCGGGCATAGTCTACAATATCCTGGAATGACCGACCACTGGCAATCAATATCTTAGCTGGCTGCATGATCTTTGGCCTCAAATCCCATACAAATTTGCGAATCCTATTTGCCTCGGTAGGAATGATCATAGCTCCGAACGGTGCTAGCTGATGGAAACGGGTCTCATACTCTGAGATAGTCGTAGACCCCTGCATAAGGAGAGTAAACTGCTCCCTGCGATGCTCACGTTCACTCTGAGGTAGGAACTTGGCCATAAAGGCCTCATAAAACTCAGACCAGGTCAAAGGAGGTGACGACGGTGGTCTACAAGCAATTTGGGCCCTCCGCCATAACTTCGCTGGGCCCTCCAACTGATAGGTAGTATAACCAACCCCGTGAGTCTCCAAAAAACCCAAATGATGCAACATCTCCTCATAGGTAGTAATAAAGTCATGTGGATCCTGTCCAGAAGTACCAGCAAACCTCGGAGGTGCTAACCTCAAAAACCTACCCAACGCCTTCTGCTCTGACTCTGTCATAGCTACGAGAAGCAAGAGGCTGTGCAACAGATGGAATCGGAATGACCTCCGCACGGGGAGCCATAGTAGCAGGCTGCGCTCCTAAGCTCTGTGCACCCAGGGCTTCCCCCTGAGCGGATGTCTGCGCTACCTCAGAAGGCCGCTCTCCAATCATACCCAAAAGCTATAATAGTAATCCCCGAATATATGGAGACTGAGCTGCAGCTGGAGCTGGCACAGAAGTGGGCACTGGAGCTGGTGGTACCTGGTCTGCCCCCTGATCCACATGCTGCTCGGGCTCTATCTCTACTCTAGCAGCCCTAGCAGGTGCCACTTCCTCGACCCTTAGCTGGAGTGGGAGGCTCATCTCCGCGTGACGCCGATGATCTCGTACGAACCATCTGCGGAAGAATCAAGTAGAACAAATGAGATCTCCAGAAACTTCAAGGGTTCTACGCACGACACAGAAGCAATGAAAGAGTCGAATTTCCTAAAATGCCACTGTAGCCTCCCAAAGATTGAGTACGGACGTCTCCGCCCCGATCCGCAGGACTCTACTAGACATTGGCTCCTATACCGATGACACCGGTGAACCTAAAGCTCTGATACCAAGTTGTCACGACCCAATTTCTCGGTCATGATGGCACCTATAACCCCGATAGGTGAACCAATCCCCGTAGCCCAGAACAGTTAGTAAATGGGCTACTATCTAACAAATAAGAGAACAAAACCAAAGAGAACAGAATAAAAGACTATAAATATATACATATGCGGAAACTAAACCAAACCCCAAGACCTGGTATCATAGTATAGAGCCCAAACTACATACATGGAGTGCAAATAATCCAAAATAATATATACAGATGTCTCGTGAATGGTAATAGAGTACATGAAGCGAAAGAGAAACTAAAGCTAAGCTCCGATCGCCAAGATCTCACCCTCAGTCTGAAGTAATCCCCAACAGATCTCCAAGCACGACTCTACAGCGATCTAACGGCGATGGCCCACGCTTAGGATCTGTACCCAAAGATGCAGGGGGTAGGGTAAGCACCAAATGCGAAGCATAAGGTACCCAGTAGGGTATCATAGGTCGACTGGGTACATATAAGATAAAAGCATAGTAATAGACAGAATAGAAGCAAGCAGTCACAGAAATCAACGAAAGGTACACAGGAACTAGCCCAGAGGGAAATCAACAGAACCACATGTGAGGCCAGTAAGCAGAATATACACACCATAGGCACAGGTGAAAGTAAGGAGTAACGCACCTGGGGTCCTTGCAATAACAGTGTATACATAATAAGTTTACGAAATGGACGATATACCGGTAACCTCAAGTGTAAGAAGAAGAGAGAAAGAGTAATGATAGGCATGCTCAGAGACATGAATCACACTCAACTAATCATATCAATCTCAAATCCAGAAACTAACAGTCTGGCAGTAACCAATCTCATACTTATCCATAATAGAGAACAATTCTGTAAGTAAATAGCAAAAGTCTACCTACAGTCCCCCGGCCGCCCATACAATCGAGGAACACAAACAAGTGAAAACAAACCCCCCGGCATCCCATACTACCGGAGCGTACAATCAACAAACAATAAACAAGGGTGGAGCCTAAAACAATGAATAATATGATGTATGAAGATCTCAAGTTAAATGGTATCTCTGTATGTACCTCCTCCGGTGCCGATCCGGCCCAGCAGGTAGGTTCCATGGAAGGACACTGCCCGTATACCTCTACTCCACCGTATACCCCTCCTCCGGAACACGCAGCCCGTAGCCCCTGGCCCGGATGGCAAGGTCCATGGAGGTCCCAGACCCCATACTAAAACTCAGTATCAAAACATGTCGTCCGGAAGCAAGTCCAATTTCAAGATAGAGACCCAGTCTCTAATATGCATGCCCAAACCCTGTCCAGGACTAAAGTAGTAGGAAAATATCCCAAAAACCCCTCCAAGGGTGCCCGGGCATAACCGGGTCTAAACAGTAGAAAGTTATCTCAGGTGCTCGGTCCGACCGAGGCTAAAAATCATCTCAAGTAACAAGAAAACTCAACTAGCACCCCAGCCCTGCCGAGTCTAGCGTTAATCGTAAAACTGATGATTTAAAACATAATTTTACTTTATTTTACCCAGAAATATTCACAAGTTAAATCAAACCATTTCCAAATCATTTCCATCAAAAACAGGCTCCCGGGGCCATGCAAGGTTTAGAAAATAGTGCCAGTAGGCCCGAGCCAAATCGTAGTAAAACATGGATAAAACCTTTTTAAATGCATGGAAATGGTATGATCAAACACAATAGCTGTCCAGCAGCTCACAATCAACCTATCGACCCTGCACAGGCCCACAGCTACTCAGCAAGCATAACCAGCCTAGAAGGATAATTCTATGGCCGGGACTCACGGACATTCCCAAAATCCCACCCTCTATGTTCCAGAGTCAACAAGGTCTCACAGGACCACAAGGGTAAATAAAATATATCGGCAAGTACTACAAGCAACGGAGGAACAAAAGTAGGCGGACATGAATAAAGCGGTCGAGGTCTGTGATACCAACCTAATAAACCAACCCAAGGATGCTAGCTAGTACAATTTTATCCTATATATGCGGAGTCTAGGGAAAATAAACCGTAACCTACCTGTCGTCCGACGACAAGCTTGAACCTATTCGAGAAACTTCAAAACTAGATAATGGATTTCCTATCGATAATTAATTACAACGTACAAATGTTTCCTTTACTGAAATTTGGTTTCACATCATATGAAACATACTGGAAGAAACTTACGTAGATACTCCCTGATGACATAAATGAAGAAGAATAAAAAAATGAGAGGGGAAATGAAAGAATTTATAGACTTCTCCTATGAAATATGTGCAAAAACAATTTTCCAGCAATTTAGTGGTTCCTCCATTCATTAAAATAATCCCATACCTATCACTTAATTAATGAACTTTATATATACATAATCAATTAGTCATTTGATGACTTCTGTAAGGGACACCACGTGTAAATGTGGTGTCAACCCAATATTAATTTATCTCATTACATATATATTCGGGTATTGCATAGGTTCGTGGTAAAATAAATATAACTTTTTAAATATACCATAACTAATAGAAAATTATTTTCAATAAAACCTACTATATTATAATAATAATTTCCAACATAAATAAATTTACTATCTCCGTTAAAATATTACAATGTATACAAACCTTATAAAATAAATACATATAAAATTATATCGTAACAAAAATATTTTTCATAAACCTTTAAAATATTTTGAAAAGGTAATAATAATATAATTTTCTACCACCTTCGACTTTTAAATTAAATATTTTCAAGTACGCACGATTTCGATACTCAAGAACTCTCTTGGAACCCTCCCTTATGTTTTCTCACTGTTTCAGAACTGAAATGGCATTTTAAAACGTGAAGTTGAGGCTTAAATCGAGTTTGACCCGACCCGGTTCGCAACCCATTTTCTGCCAGACAGTCCGCGGTAAAACAATCATAACTTTTTACTCCGAGATCAGTTGGACGTGAGGTTTTGTAAGTTGGAAAATAGACTGGTAAACCTTCGATTTGGTATTTTGGGGGACTTCTAAATCTTTATATATTGAGAGAAAAGCCCTGAGACATTTGACCCAAAGTTAAGAAAATTTATCAAAGAAACTTACGATCAAACAAATGGACCCGGCGCCGAAATACCGGTCCCGACAAGCCTTAAATGACTTGGGGCCACTATAAACAAGCTCTAACGGTTCAAGAAAAATGTATACGTGGAAATAACCGGAAGGGTCATTACACACTTCCAAGTGACACCAACACCAATCCTAAGAATGATTAAGGTTAGGTACTATCATTCAGCCGCAACATTAAATCAAGCGCTTCTTAGGAGTTAACCCTAGTGTCTTTACTTTATTTTTGGTTATTTGTTGTTGTTTTTTATTTGTCTTAGAGATGCATAGAGGAGAAAAATGAACAAGTGCAAAACAGGAAAAAATGAGAAAGTGCAGAGGACCGTGCTGACCGCACGCACCATTGTGCGTATGGCATGGCCCATCGCATGTCAAAGCAGAAGCCTAGGAAAATTCAGGGGATAAAAAAGGTGAGGTGCAAAATTACATGCAGTCGCATAAGGGCTTGTGTGAGTCGCACGTCACGGCACACGAGAGGTAATTTCAATTTTTAATTGACCTAAACCATTGACCGACTCGGCTAATTTTCTTCTTCTTTTCCACTTTAAATCCTCCACCCTCCTCCTCTTTCTCCATATTTTCTCCTAAACTTCTCAAATTATCTCCCAAAACTTCTCACAAATCCTTCAAACCTCTCCAAAATCTTTTCCTCCTCTCACCCAATCCTCTCCACCGCTTCACCACCCATATCTGTTGTTTGTCTCACCGAGCAAGTTGTTGGGTCACCATTATTGCTCCCCAAAAGCTTCAATTTTTACTTCTCTCTACTTAAATCTTCACTTGTGGTAAAATCCTCGACGTTAAATACTTGTTTTTATGTTGATTGGATACTCATATTATGAAGCATGCTTAATAGAATTGCCATGTCGATCTTGGGTGAGATCTAAATTTTTTGGATCTCCAATTTTGAATTGTGCAATAGGTTTTGCTTAGGATTAACTTGGTAGAACTTGATATTATGATAATGCATGTAGATTGGTAGTGATTTTTACCCTTGAAATCTATGTTTTGGGGTGAAGTCTGAGTAACTCAGTTGTGAATAATACATGATTTGGCCCAATGATAGAATGGGTGACATCTTGCTTAAGGGCAAATTATAGTTTTTCATGAGGTTTGGTCGAAATTTGTTGTTTGGGATGAAAATTATTGCTAATTGTGCACCCATGATTTTTTGTTGAATATGTTTTGGGTGTATGATCTTGTGCGGGGAGGTGGTAATTGTGGTTGTTGATTGTGTGCTCAATTGAGTAATTGAGGGTTTGATATTCCCAATAATAGATGAGGTAACGTCCTTCTTAAGGGAAATTGTTGAGTTTTCTTTTGCTTGTGATTGTGTCAATTACATGAAGGGAAAGCCTATGGGTCGATATGTGTGTACTTGAACTTCCTTGAGAGAGTGAGAGTCTTTTTGGTTCTCCTATGATCCCTTTATTTTGTAAATTGCATGATTGTGAGTGGGATTGTCTCTTGTGGTGAGTGGCATCATACACTTTAATTGCATCATGAACTCTCTATTTCAATTTAGAGGAATGAATGAGACAAGTTGTGTGGCGAATCTCAAGGCAAACCTTGATGGTCCATGCCAAGGACTTGAGAAGCTTAAATGTCTTGTCTTGATGACAAGATTCCCTTATTTTTGAATGAGATATGAAGCCTTTTGAAATGGTTTTGAAATGACAAATTGCCTTGATATTGTGGTGGTTCAAATTGAGATGAGCATTGTAGTTGAGTCTTTTGCTTAAGTCCTTTTGTTTGTTATTTTTCTTAGTTTTTAGAATAGAGTAGTCTTTTGTGCCTTGATTGAGTCTAGAGAATAATTCATTCCTTACCTTGTGAGTATCTTGCTTAAGTACAAGCAATAGTTCAAGTTTGGGGGTTTGATAAGTCAGAAATTTACCAACTTATTAAGCCTTTACTCATGAATTATTGCTATGTTTTGATGCGATTTAGAGGTTCTTATTGCCTTTATTGATATCTATGAAGGTACTTGTGATCAAAGATAGAAAACAAGGAAATAGACACAAAATGACTGAAGTCACTAGTCAACCTGAAGCCGGTGTGTGACGCGCATCACTGCGACAGGTGAACCGTATGCTGCATCGCACACCACCCGAAGGGCAATTTTGTCCTAAATTTATGTGATGATTTTGGGAACATATAAAAGGAATTTTAGGCTTGTTTTGTATATACAATTCAGAGTAGAAATTTTCAGTAGAGAACTTTGAGATATTTTTGGCTTGTAAATACTTTTCTCCATCTCCATTGAGACAGGGTTTTTAATGCAATCTTTTGGTTAACAAATTGTGTGCTTATTTGACTCTAGAACTTGAGAATCATCTACAATGGATGGGAATTTTATTTACCCAGTTGGTATATCTTCTCCCCCTTCTATGAGTGGCTAATTTCTCTTGTCTAGGGGTGTATTGATGATGGGTGTGTAGCTAATGGGTGTGGGTGTTGCTAAATCACTCTTATAATTGCTTATCTAATGTGGTTCTAGTAATTTCACCATGTTTTAATCTAATAATTTGTGGTTGCAAACATGAATTTACCTTACTTGGCTACTTAGTTGCTCGAGAGAGAATTTTATAATTGTGGATGTGAAATTACTAGTGGGTACTTGCGAATCCACTTAGATTGGAGGCTAGACATAACTCCAATCGCGGAATCTCCCATTTAAGGGTCCGAGCTAGAAATAAGATGACCTCCCCAAGCAAATATTGGTTGGTTATTTAGCACACCGAATGATATTCTAACCAAAATCATTGGATATGTGGATGTTGATCGAGAGATAGCATTCAACACTTATGACCAATGCTACCCGTGTTACTAGATGAGAATTTGAGTGAATTAGTGATCACCCTATCCTATAGCAAGTTCCCCATTTATCTAGTATTTGAGTGAATTAGTGATCACCCTATCCTATAGCAAGTTCCCCATTAGAAATGCACCCCTAGTCATATATTTCTATTTGGTACACCCATCTTGATGTTATAGCTTTTACTTGAATTGAGTTAGTAGTGACAACTTTCCCAATTCCCCCATTTTATTGCTTTGGTTTTGTTGAAAAACTACTCTCATTTTGAAATCGCTTCGCACAATCTCTAATGAGCTAAATCAGGTCCCTTGGGTTCAACCCCGACATCCATTGGGTTATAAATTTTGTTTTGACTATGCCATCGCCATGACCTCCTTAAGTGGAGAGCACGATTTGAGCATTTATCAAAAATGGCGCCGTTGCCGGGGACTTGAGTATTAGCTAGTTTTTGATTGTTGTTGTGAAGTCAACTTGAGAGTGTTTGTTTTCTTTTACTTTTTGTTATTTTTGAGTGTTGATTGAGCAGGTCGGCTATGGAAGAAGCCGGGGACAATGAGAACATTGGCGGCTTTGACAATGCCAATGTTGTTGAGCCAATAATTCACGAAGGTGTAGGTGCAATCCGCCTACCTCCCACGGTTGGAAACGCTGTCTTCCATGTGACAAGCACCATGCTCCATCTGATTCAAATAAAGGGGTTATTTAGTGGAGCTACCCATGAGGATGCCAACCGGCATATTTAGAACTTCCTGGAGATTTGCCAATCATTCATGATCCACAATATCTCCCAAGAGTCCATCCGATTGTGCCTATTCCCTTTCTCTTTGACGGGGGAAGCTACAACGTAGTTGGAGGAATTTCCAGATGAATCCATCACATCTTAGGCCGAGTTGGTTGAGGCATTTACCTCAAGATTCTTTCTTCCATCCCGAATGATGAAGTTAAGAGATGAGATCACCAACTTCAAGCAACTCCCCGATGAGCCCTTACATGAGGTTTGGCTACGATTCAAGAAGAAGCTTCTCTTGTGTCCAAACCATGAATTGTCAAACAATGTGTTATTACAAAGCTTCTACCAGTCATTGAACTCCGTAAACATATCAGTGGCCGATAATCTTGGAGGTGGCACCTTTATGGACCTTGAGTTTCACATTGCCTCGACGCTATTAGAATGAATAACCAAGATAAATCAAGCTTGGCATACAAGAGAGGTAGAGGTATCGACTTCGTAAATGCCCTCAAAAATCTTGACAAATGAAGCAAGGAGAAAAGATGAGGAGCGAGATGAAGCTTTGGCTAAACTGATGACACAAATTGACTTGATGGCCAAGAATGTGATGGGAGCTGGTGTTAAGAAAGTGAATGCAGTGAGTACACCGGAGATTGAGGTGAATAATATTGAGCTTATGACTGAGGTTGATGGTAAGCTATGCTATGTGTCGGAGGGTTCTCTCCCAGAGTATTATCGCCCACGGGAAGAGAATCAAGGTTGGATTAGAGATAAAGCGAGGGAGGGCAATTGGCGTGAAAGAGATAAGGATGGTGATCGTTTCAATCACCAGAGCTCGAATCCTTACATTCCCCCAAACAAATCTGATTCTCTATACCAGCTAGGCACAAGTAATCTCGGACAATCCAAGTTAGAGGACATGTTGTCCTTGGTTCTTAAGAAGGTGGACACTACAAACTCGGGAGTGAGTGAGCTAAAGAGTGAGGTCTCTACACTTCACCAAATGGTGAGTTCCCATAGTGCTTCTATCAAGCACCTTGAGGCCCAAATAACCCACTTATCAAGCCAAATGAACCCACGGATGAAGGGAATGCTACCTAGCGACATCGTCAACAACCCCAAAAATGAATGAGGATTGAGGTAACATCATCGTGCTGCAACGTTAAATCAAGCACTGCTTGGGAGGCAACCCAAGTTTTCTTTCTTTGTTTTTTGTTATTGTTTGTTGTTTTTGATGTTCTGTAAGGAATGCAATGAATGGAAAAGGACAAGGGAAAACAAGGCAAAGATGTGCCTTGTGATGGACGGTATGGACCGCACAAGCAATTGTGCGGGTCACACAGCCAATCGCACAGCAAAATAGAAGGCTTGGAGGAAAAGTGAAAAATAGAGGTGACATGCACTGGGCTATGCGAACCGCACAAGCCTAAGTGCGTGTCACACCTCTATCGCACAAGGAAACAGATGTCTGGGCAACCCCAGGGGAGAAAAAGAAAAGGGGGCATATGTGATATGCCATGCAGACTGCACCTTGTCTGGTGCAAATCGCATGTCACGGTATGCAAGAGGTAAAGTTGAATTTTAATTGACCTAACTCATTGACCTATCTAACCCGGAGATGACCTGGCCGACTCTTCTTCTTCTTTTTCTTTTAAAACTGCCTCTCTCTCTCCTTTTTCCACCATCTTTCTCCACAACTCTCAAAACCTTCCACAAAAATTCTCTTCAAACTCTTACAAATCCTTCTTCTCTTCTCACCCAATCTTATCCACCACTTCTCCACGTTGCCACCGTCATTCTTCGGGAGGTCTTGTGGGTCACCATTGTTGGAATTCAAAGAGCTTCGATTTCCATTATTCCCTTCATAATCTTCACTTGTGGTAAGTTCTTCGATGTTAAATAGTTGTTTTTATGATTTTCGGGAACTCATAGTGTGAAGCATGCTTAGTAGATTAGCCATGTTGATAATGGGTGAGATCCAAAAATTTTGGGTCCCCAATTTTGAGTTGTAATGATGAAATCTTTTAATGACAACTTGGTAGATTGTAAATCTTGAGTATGCATGTTGATTGGTAGTAATGTTTAGCCTTAATATCTGTGATGGGGTGAAGTCTAAGTAACCCACTTGTGACTAGTGCTTGATTTGGCCCGATGATAGATTGGGTGTCATCGTTCTTTAGGGAAAGTCGTTATTAGTCATGAGGTTTTGATTGATAATTGAGGTTGAATGTTGCCAATTGTAGGCCCATGATTCTTATTGAAAATCTAGTTGGGTTATATGATCTTGTGCGGGAAGAGGGTTAATTGTTGATATGCTATATGTGCCCATTGTTGCAAGAAGGGCTTGATATTCCCTATGATAGATGGGGTAACGTCCATATTAAGGGAAGTCATTGAGTCCTTTCTTAATGGTTATGTGTTAATGCAAATCCAGGGAAGTCTGAGTACTCAGAAGTTATGGTCATGAATCCCCTTTGCCCCTCTTTGTTATTATGAATTGGTTGTGTGTGGTGCTAAGTGCCAAAGCACATCTTGCTCTATGGATCATATGTGTAACTCACAAGAACATAAGGAACCAATAATTCCAATTGTGTCTTTGTGCATTTCGCATACGATACATAGATCTTGATATGCGGGTGGCTCAAGGCATTGCACCAAATTGAAAAGAAAGTGAAGAACACTGACTTAAGGGGCGAAGCTTGATGCAACACACACTTCTGATGGTGCGGATCGCACCAACTTCGCACATCAATAGAAAAATTCCCTGAAGGGTCTGTTGGCTTGTGCGATAGCACTTGCGACACGCACTCTTCCTAGTGCATTTCGCAGGTGGTTCGCACAAGACAACAGACACCTACTTTGTTTTTCTACTCCATTGCTTTCCACCCTTAGTAGATTTTATTTTGTTTTGGCTCACAATCTTTGGATGCAGACCATGTCTTCTAGCAGGCGAAGTGCTGCCGAAGAAGCAAGGCTCCACTTCAGAGTAAAGGGAATGAAAGCTATCTACAAACGGGACAAAGATAGAGGCCTCAATGAGGAGCAAAATCTTAGCTTGGGAGAGGTCAGAGATGAACTACCAAACATGCACTGATAGATGGCTGAGCGAGAGTGGCACCCTTTTCAAGATGTACCAGAGGGATATTATGAGGAAGTGGTGCGGGAATTCTTCGTGGTATATCAGGCTACCCAAGACTCCAAAGGATACAAAGGGCCAGCGGAGAAATTCCCCAACTTGAATTCAGTCATAGTCAGAGGCAAGGAGTTTAGAATCACCCCCGCTATTATCAATGCCATCTATTAGGGCCAACTAATTGACCCTGCACCATCCCTCATGGCTAAATTAGTGGCCGAACTAAAGCCATATCAAGATCAGCCCCAATCATTGCTCGAGATATTCCTTCCTGGTCCCTTGTGGGGGGTGATATCCCAAGAAAAACATTACACTTAAGGCCGGACTGTGCGCAATAGGCTCTTTCCCTCTCAAAATGATCAAAAAATAACTCAAAAGGGTGCCATTTTGGTTGTTGCCATCATGACAAGTGAACATGTGAATTTTGGGGAAATTGCAGCCATGGTTATTCAGAGAAAAGCCCATCGAGAAAAGGATGCATTCCTTTTCCCAATATTGATCAGCAAGTTGTGTGCCAAGGCAGGGATTCCCTACCTCAATTGTGACAAAGTCACCCACGCTGTGGGGGTGATTGATCTTGATAAGAAAACTTACATGGATGCACCACGATTTAAGAGACAAAGGACTGAGGCATCAGTGGCAGCTGTGGGAGAGGACCTTGATGATAGAGTGGGTGATCCATCTCCCTCCTAGGTCACTACCGAACCACACGCCAATTCCACAGCTCCCTCGATGACCAAAAGTAGCCTTAAGGATATAGTTGATAGAACCTATAGCTATGAGAAGCAGCTTTCTGACTTAGCCACTAAATTACCGGGGATGATCAATAGGGAAGTCAAGAGCGCAGTGAAGGGGGTAGTGGATAGCTTTAACACTCTATGCAAATGAGTTGATGTCATGGAGGGAGATATCACGACACTCCGAAGAGATGTTGACAAAGCTTAAGGCAAGGCCCTTGTGGTGCAAGAAGATTTGACTACATTGCCGCCACCTCGGATGATTTCTGGACCGTTGGATGACTTGCTTGCTTCTTATGAGGAGGAAGAGCTACCCGAGACTGAAGACCGAGAGCTGGAGGATGATCATGATCTGGATTTTTAGAGGGCGCTTCACGACTCCACACTTTCTTTGCACTCCCGAATGGGTGGTGCTGGGCCTAGTTGAGCCTGCTCCTGGTGATGCTGATGATGAGAACTAGTTCCTACAGGGATTTCCACCATTTTCCCATTGCACTATGAGCATTAAGGACAATGCTTCTTTTATTGGAGGGGTGGCTTTCTTTACTTGCTTTTGTGTGCTCGTGAGTGGGCTTGAGACAATCTATTTCCCTTGTCAGTCCTAGTTGATTAGTCCGCTTAGTTTTATCTTGTCGGGCACATTTTAGATGTATTGTGATGCTATTATTTTTTCCTTTCTTTAGATTATGTTTTCATTTTCCTTTGAGCTTAATTGTGCCATCGCCGGTCTTGAATTTTATTGATGGTGTGCCGGGTTGGTCTTACATGCCACATTGTTCCACTACCCGTGCCTTATAAATGTGCTAAATGCCTATGCCGAGGCTTGTTCTTGATTGATTCATGAGTGCGGAAAATTATGGATCGCCTTGTTCATAGAAGTGCAGAAATAAACTCCGAGGGTTTTCTTAATACCACGGTTCTTTCCCAAGGAGCAAAAGTTTTGATTTTTTTTTTGTGTGTCGAACCGGGTTGTTGTTTCCCTATGATAGATTGAGAGGTGACTTTCTTAAGGGAAAATGCCAAGTTTAGTTTAGAATTGAGTCCATAAATGCTTGTCTCGAAATGGGCCCACCGAAAATTTTCTTGGTAAATTGGTTTTGAAAAAAGGAAAAGTGGAAGGGAAATGAATTTTTGAGGAAAAGTGTTCTCTTGTCATGACTTGCACACTCTCCCTTTGGCTTGATTGACTCACAAACGAGTGTTAATGAACTCGAAATAGCTTGTCAAGATTCATTTGCCCCAATTGATTGTGGGACTAATGGATGAAATCTTGTGGCATGATGCCTTGTGTGGTGAGGCTTTACCTTGATTCTTGTGCATATGTATCATCAAGAACTTGCCTCAAATGTGATTCAAGGCGAAATTCTAAGGGTAACCAAGCTTGGAAAATAACCTGCCAATGACATCAAATCCTAGTGAACCCCTTTGAGCTTGTGACCATTCTTTGACACATTTATAACACCTTGACCTTTTTGGAACCTCTAGTTTGGCACCCGTCCTCCCTAATTGATTGAAACTGAAATATAGGCTAAAATCTTAAGTTTGGGGGGGAACAAAAGATAACATAGGCAAATGCCTAAGTTTAGGGGGTACATGTGATCAAATGAGGAGAAGAAAAGGAATGCACTTCAAGTGCAAGGTAGCACCTTGAATCGAGAATTGAAAATTTCTCCAAAATATCAATCCAAATAAGCAAATTGAAAAGAAAAAATAGGTGCTACCAAGTAAAGGTGATATAAGGTGTAAATAATCATGAGGTTAAAAGGAGAAATCTTGGGTTGTGTGAAGGAGAAACAAGGTGAAGTTGAAAATTTAAAAATGTGAGCAGCATTTGAAATGACAAAGCAAAGAGCATTAGGGAGGTGTAGTCACTTCAACCAAATGATATCTTCACCTTAGCCCTAGACAACATTACAACTCGCAAGTCCTTGGTGATTCCAAGCTTGGCTAACCTACATTAGTGGCGATTTACATGAAGGGCAAGCCTATGGTTCGATGCACATGCACTTGAACTTCCTTGAGAAAGTGAGAGTCATCTTGGTTCTCTTATAATCCCGTGTTTTGTGAATTGAATGGTTGTAAGTGGGATTCTCTCTTCTGGTGAGTGGCATCATGCACTCGAATTGAAGCATAGAGTCTCTATTTCAATTGAGGGGAATGAATGAGACAAGTTGTGTGGCGAATCTCGAGGAAAACCTTGATGGTCCATACCAATGACTTGAGACGCTAAAATGTCTTATTTTGAATTGAAAATTCCCTTGAGTTTTAAAAGAGATATGATGTTCTTTTTGAAAAAAGTTTGGAAATGAGCAATTACCTTGAGCATGTGGGGAACCAAATTGAGATAAGCATAGTAGTTGAGTCTTTTATTTGAGTCTTTTGTTTGTTTATTTTTCTTAAATTTTTAGTGTAGAATAGTTTTTGTGCCTTAATTGAGCCTTAGCATAATTCATTCCTTGCCATGTAAGTATCTTGCTTGAGGACAAGCAATAGTTCAAGTTTGGGGGTCTGATAAGTCGGTAACCAACCAACTATTTGAGCCTATATCCATGAATTGTTGCTATGTTTTGAATTGATTTAGAGGTTCTTATGACCTTTATTGATGTCTATGCAGGTGCTTTGAATAGAAGAGGAGAAACAAGTATATGAACCCAAAAAGAGCCAAAAGGAGCTAAGTGTGTAGAGTTGAGAAAAGCTGGAGAATTTGCCGAGAGGTGCGGTGGTTGTGCGACACGCACAAGCCGAGGTGTGGCTTGCACCTCCTCCATATAAATCTGCAAAGACGACTGAAGATTCTACTACAGCATGTGGTCCCCATGCGACGCGCACATCTCATGGTGTGAAACGCATCACCCTCCGCACAAGGCCTACCTAAACGACTGAAGTCACTGGTCAACCTGAAGCCGTTGTGCGACACGCACACTATGACTTGGGAACCACATGCCTTGTCGTACACCACCCAGAGGGAAATTTTGTCCTAAATTTATGTGATGATTTTGGGAACATATAAAAGGAATTTTAGGCTTGTTTTGTATATACAATTCAGAATAGAGATTTTCAGTAGAGAACTTTGAGATATTTTTGGCTTGTAAACACTTTTCTCCATCTCCATTGAGAGAGGGTTTTCAATCCAATCTTTTGGTTAACAAATTGTGTGCTAATTTGACTCTAGAACTTGAGAATTATCTACAATGGATGGGAATTTGATTTACCCAGCTGGTATATCTTCTCCCCCTTCTATGAGTGGCTAATTTCACTTTTCTAGGGGTGTATTGATGATGGGTGTGTAGCTAATTGGTGTGGGTGTTGCTAAATCACTCTTATAATTGCTTATCTGATGTGGGTCTAGTAATTTCACCATGTTTTAATATAATAATTTATGGTTGCAAACATGAATTTACCTTACTTGGCTACATAGTTAATCGAGAGAGAATTTTGTAGTTGTGGATGTGAAATTGCTAGTGGATACTTGGGAATCCACTTAGATTGGAGGTTAGACATAGATCCAATCGCGGAATCTCCCATTTAAGGGTCCGATCTAGAAATAGGATGACCTCCCAAGCAAATGTTGGTTGGTTATTTAGCACACCGAATGATGTTCTAACCAAAATCATCGGATATGTGGATGTTGATTGAGAGATAGCATTCCACACTTATGACCAACGCTACCCATGTCACTAGGTGAGAATTTGAGTGAATTAGTGATCACCCTATCATATAGAAAATTCTCCATTGGAAATGCACCCCTAGTTATCTAGTTCTATTTGGTACACCCATCTCGATTTTACAGCTTTTACTTGAATTGAGTTAGTAGTGACAACTTTCCCAGTTCCCCCATTTTATTGCTTTGGTTTTGTTAAACAACTACTCTCATTTTGAAATCGCTTCGCACAATATCTAATGAGCTAAATCAGGTCCCTTGGGTTCGACCCCAATATCTGTTGGGTTATAAATTTTATTTTGACTACACGATCACCGTGACCTCCTTAAGTGGAGAGCACGATTTGAGCGTTTATCAACATCACAATGTTCGAACTGTACGTTGCGCCGCACACTGCCCAAATGGCATTTTTATCCAAACTTATATGACATCTTGGGAATATTTATATACCCAATTGAGGCACAATTGTAAGGAGTTCAGCTAGTTTTGAAGTTTTTGAACAATATTCTTAGCTTTGTGAATAAGTTTTACCTTATAATAACAAGAAGAGGGTTTCATCAAATTCCTTCTTCCCAATTCTTAGAACCACCATTTTGTGTACAAATTGAGCTTGGATATTGAGAGATTTACCTTGAATGGAAGGAAAATTGAATTACCCATTTGGTATATCTCTTTCCTTAAGCATACGTAGCTAAACCTCTTATTTAGGGATGTGTTAATGATGGGTACTTGATAAATGGGTGTGGGTGTTGTTAATTCTTGTTTATAATTACTTTATTGACATGGGTCTAGTTATTTCACCATATTTTAACTCTAAAATTGGTGGTTGCAAATATTGAATTTCCTTACTTTGTTATGGTTTTGCTTGAAAGAGGATTTCATAGCTTCAAATATGAAATTGCTAGTAGGAACTTGGGCTTCCATTTAGACTAAGGCTAGAAATAACTCAAATCAATGGAATCACCCATTTAAGGGTCTAAAGCAAGAAATAGTATGACCTCCCTAAACAATAGCTTGGTTGCTTATCGATTAATCAATAGTGCTTGACTTAAGGATTAAATATATGGTTGTTGATTGAGAGATAAATAACCATACTTAAAACCAAGGTTATCCATGTCGTTTAGTATGAATTTGCATGAATAAGCATTCACCCTATCCCATGTTTGAGTCCCATTTGACACACATTCCTAGTCGTCCTCTCTATTGTCTACACCTCATTTTACTTTATTGCTTTATTTTGTTGAATAGCGAAATTGTGACAGATTCTCAATTCCCCCCTTTTATATATAACTCACTCTTGTTTTGAACTCTAATTTATAATAACCTAGGCTAAACTCTAAATTCTCTGTGGGATCGACTCCAATATCCATTGGGAACTATAAATATATTTTGCTCTGACTATCGCTGATACTTCCTAATAGGAGAGTATGTTTGAGAGTTATCAGCATATTCCTTAGATAAATTTGAGGTCAAGATTCCTTCTAGTAGAGATCGAGATGGTAGGCTTTTCCAGTACTACCTTTGGGGTATTATTGCATCAGTTGTGATTTCCTTGCTATATCTTTTGGGGTGACCTAAGCCTCAGCAGCATCTTTGGATTTGGCACACTGTATATTCAGAGCCTAACTGGACCCAGTTTCTATAGTGTTCATTGGTGGCATATGAGTCTACTCAAGGATTTGACAGAATTATGACCGGTATATAGAGTTGGGTTTCAGAATCATGGGCTAGCCGGTTACTTCAGATGGTTCATGAAAGCTTCTCTTTGGTTGTAGAATCTTTGAGCCGTAAGGCAGTTAGCATGGACAGCTTTGCTTCTCTCTTTCAGTTTTAGAGCGGTCGTTGGCCTTGGACATCCAGTCCTTGGATAATCATTTGGTTAGGCTTGATTTTCTAGATCCCAGTAGTGTTCTTGCCAGTGTTGAGGTCCATTCTACCTTGGTTGGACAGATTCAGTAATGTCAGTTCGAGGATTAGTGGTTGCTTGATATATTTGATCAGGTTATAAGGGTTGAGGCCAACAGGGCTACTTCGGATTCCAATGGTACTTTGAGATTGATGGTTGCCTTTGTGTTCCGAGAGTTAGAGGTTTGAATTAGTTGATTCTCTGAGGGTTGTCTATTGCATGAGATTCTAGCACTGATTGGGATCTGCCAGTGGTGGGCCAAGTGTTATGGTATGTTGAATGCTTTCAGAGTTGGTGGTTAGTGTACTGGTACAGTAGAGTGGGTGTTTTGAGCCAAAGGGTGACTTGAGAGATTATGAGATTTTTAATAGTTGGGTTGCGACCTTAGACTTCAAGCATCTTTTCCTTTGCTTACAGGTTGGATTGACCTGGTATTCATGGCATGGTGGACTTCTTTCTGAGAGGTGAGGCTAGTAAGGTGACCATAAATCCAAATGGTATTTGAGTATTTGGAGCAGCAGTGGTATTCCTAGACTTTCGAGTTAGTTAATAGCTACAAACTTCATGGTAGGCTTACCACACTCCTTGCAGAGATTGGGTTTTGTTTGGGTCTTCTTGGGCACATTGCCCTAGTTGATTTACTTTCAACCGATTCAGACTTGGCGCAGTTCGACGAGGTTGGTTTTGTTCTACAGTTGGGAAATTCTACTTTGGCACAGGGTGTTCATCCATGTCATTCCCAACCCTGGTGTGCAAATGGTAGATGAGCTCTGATGGTTTGTTCAGTGGGTTTAGGTATCGAGGTTAACCTTTGTGAAAATATCTGTTTATTGGTTGATAGTCAGTCGGGGAAGATTACTCCAGTTTTTGAGGATATGCTACGGGTTGGTATTTTGGATGTCAGAGGCTAGTAGACTAGAGCTTGGCTTGGATAGAGTTTGAGTATTAAGTAGACCTTATTTGAAGTTGAGTATAGCGAGTACTATAGGCCTCCAGTGGGCTGGTTGATATTTCTAGGGTGGCTTGAGTGTTTGACTTGTGTGAAGCTTTTTGGTTATAGTGCAGAGGATTCAAGAGTTAAACAACTTGTAGCTTTTTGGGTGAACCTATTTGTGGTATTGAGGTTTCGAGTTTTGTGTGTTGATCGCGTTAGTTCTCTTAGTTTTGGTGTAGTGTTGGTGCATCCCAGTTGAGTTCTTGAGGTTTGGTTCAGTTGATAGACCTTTGTAGTTTTTGAGTTAAAGGTTAGAGTCTAGTTTGGCTGGTAAGGAGTTAAGGTTCGGTATCTTTTCTTTGGTTTAGATCCACTGGTTGACGTCTGGTCGAGGAGGCTACCCAGGGGTCCGAGAGAGTGGTTCGGGCTTTGTTTCCATCATTATTTGAGTCTCAGGTGTTTTGTTCTTGACTTTCGTGGATGAAAGTCAAGATGTAATGACCCTTCCGGTCATTCACACGTTTTCACCTTTGTTGTACTATTAGAGCTTTCCAGTAGAAGTCCCACGTCATTTATGGCTTGCTGGGACCGGTAGTTTGGTGCCTTAGCTATTCGTTTGGTCTCTATAACTGTTTCCCTATTTTAGAACTTTAACTTTGGAGAAATTGTTGACTTTGGTCAACATTCTTAGCAATAGTACTTAGAATCGAATTCCGATAGTTTTGTTAGCTCTGGATCAAGGACTTTGGTCTGTTGGACCTTTGGTCAGGATCCGGGAGCTTTCAATTTGAAATTCTCCCTCGTTTTGTGTTTTCAGGCTAGTTGGGCTTGCAAGGTTGACTTTGATCAACATTCGGAGAAGACGGCCTCGGATGAAAATTTCATCAGCGGTGTTAGCTCTGGAATGTAACTTTTAAAGAGAAGCTACTGGGCATCCTCACTGACGCTATTTAATTATTCGGGATCAGAATTCCCACTAGAGAAGACGGGAGGGACCTTTGGTTCGAGTCTCAAGGCTTCTAGACTCGTTATGGTCCTAAGGTTCCATTTTAGAAATGGTTGGCCTATAGATTGGTTTGGGTGTGGGGCCTACTTTTTGCTAAATTAACCTCCGTTGGGATTTCCATCAATTTTGTTGAGTTTGAAATGCCATTTCTGGTGTGGTAGTATAGTTCATCTACACGCGCAGGGTCTCGGGTGAGTCTTGTGGGCCCTTTCAAAGACTTTTTCCCTTCAAATTTTCTGCTAGTTGTTGTTGCAGGTGCAGGCCTCAAGCCTTAATCACGACTGCAAGGCAGGGAACTCAATCACGATGGTTTGCCTTATTGGGCATCGCGACCGTGAGTCCCTTCACGCAATTACGATGAAGGGCATGTGGACCCATCCCCCTTTGCTCTATGCAATTATGAGATCTCTCCTCGTGACCGCGACGTAGTCCTTCACTCCATGTTCTTTACGATCGCATGGCTAGTCCTCATGATTGTGATGGTCTGGCCAGCATAGTCCTCGAGACCGTGTAGGGTCCCTTTGGGCTCGCGAAGAAGGACCCCTGGCAGTATAAATAGCCCCCCCCTTTGTTTTCTTCACCCTTTAAACTGTTTCCTCCATTAATTCTAAGCTCCAAGCTTCCCAGCTACTGTGTGGCTTCAATTCCAAGGTGTTAGGGTGATATTTTCCAGTCCGTGGTTGTTTCCTTGGTTTCTAATTTGGTAAGTTCCTTATTTAATTCTGATTTTTCCTTCTTGTTTTCCCTCTTTAATTCTTTTGATCCTTTGGTTGTTTTGAGCCCTTGTGTTGGTGTTATTCCGCTCAATTTTGGAGCATATTCTCTTGTCAATATCGAGATCATCGTGGTAATCTTTGTTTCCAGCTTCGGGTTACGGGCCAACAGGCCCGCTGTTGACCCAAATTTTGACCTGGCTATGTTTTTAGCATTATGGGTACCATTGGTATTGTCTTTATGAGTAGTTTATTATTTTGATAGTATATTCATGATTTGGGGCTTCTCAGAGCAGTTTGAGCTTAGACGATGCCATTTCAGCAGCTAGTCATCAGATAACAAGTAGGTTACGGTCTTCCCTACATTAGACTTTGCGTATATAGGATATAACTATATTAATTAGCATCCTTGGGTTGATTATTCTAGATTGGCACCTCCGACCTTGTCCGTCTCTTCTGTCCGTATTATTTCCTACTCTGTTTGTAGTATTTGATGTAGTATTGTAATATTACCCTTGTGGCCCTGTATGGCCTTTGTAAAATCCTTTGGATCATAGACGGTATGATATTTGGGAATGTTTGTGAGTCCCGAACATCGATATGTTAGGTTAGGCTGGTTATCTATGTTGTAGAGCTGATTGTACCTGTGCAGGGCTGATAGGTTGGTTGTGAGCCATTGGGCTATTGTTTTCTTGCGATCATATCATTCATCCAAAGGATTTTTTTGCATGTTTTACTATTATTTTGGTTGTGGGCCTACTAAAAATGGTTTTCTAAACTTTACATGGCCCGAGGGACCTTTTTGGTATAAATGATTATAAAAGGATTTAAAACTGACTTGATGGATCTTCTTGGAATAAATGGTATATTATGATGATTTTATCACTGGTTTTTATACTGATATTAGACTCAGCTGTGCCGAAGTGCTAGACATATTTTTACTATGGATTTAGACCCCGGTATACTCCAGACACCCTTTATTGGAGTTTTGAGATTACTACTACTGATTTAGACTCGAATAAAATTCGAGCATGTCCTACGAGATTTTGACCATTGATTTAGACTTGGATACACTCCGGGCAGCTATACTTTGAGATTTTGTGTTTTTTACTGTATGTTGTTTATAAGTCGATAATCTACCAATTTATTGAGCCTTTACTCATGAATTATTGCTATGTTTTAATAAGATTTAGAGGTTCTTAAGGCCTTTATTGATGTATATGCAGGTACTTGTGAAAAAAGATAGAAAACAAGAAAATGGACCCAAAAAGAGCCAAAAAGGAGTGAAGTGTGAAGTGATCAAACAAGACAAAGATTCTGCTGAGAGATGCGGCGTGTGCGACACGCACTTACCCTGGTGCAGAACGCACCTCCCACTGTATGGAGTTTGAATATAAACTGAAGAATCTGCTAAGGGGTGCGGTCTCTGTGCGACACGCACAATGCCTGGTGCGAACCGCACCCCACTTCGCATGAAGCTACCAATTCTCCTGAGTCACTGGACCATTGAAAAAGGGTGTGCGGCACACACATAATGACGTGCAAGCCGCACATTGCGCCGCACATTGCGCCGCACACCACCCGGAGGGCATTTTTACCCAAATTTATGTGATGTTTTTGGAATTCTTATAAACCCATCTTAGGCACAATTGTAAATAGTTCTGATAGTTCTAAAGAGTTTTTGAACAATTATTAGCTTTGTGAACAAGTTTTCCCTTCTAAGAACAAAAAGAGGGTTTCTCCCAATTCCTTCTTCCTACTTCTTAGAATCATCATTTGTGTACAAACTAAGCTTGGATATTGAGAAAATTAGCTTGAATGGAAGAGAAATTGAATTACCCACTTGGTATATCTCTTTCCTTTAGCATGAGTAGCTAAACCTCTTTTCTAGGGATGTGTTGATGATGGGTACTTGATAAATGGGTGTGGGTGTTGTTAATTCTTGCTTATAATTACCTAATTAACATGGGTCTAGTGATTTCACCATATTTTAACTATAACATTGATGGTTGCAAACATTGATTTTCCTTACTTGGTTATGTTCTTGCTTGAAAGAGGAAATCATAACTTCGGATGTGAAATTGCTAGTAGGAACTTGGGTATCCATTTAGATTGAGTCTAGAAATAGCTAAAATCGATGGAATCACCCATTTAAGGGTCTAAGCTAGAAATAGCATGACCTCCCTAAGCATTATCTTGGTTGTTTATTGCTTAATCAATAGTACTTAATTTAAGACTGTTGAATATATGGTTGTTAATCGAGAGATGAATAATCATACCTAAGACCAAGGTCACCCATGCCGTTTAGCATGAATTTGCATGAATAAGCAATAACCCTTTCCCATGTTCGAGTCTCATTTGACACACATCCCTAGTTGCCTCTCTCATTGTCTACACCCTTTTTTACTTATTTCTTATTTGGAATTCGAATTGTGACAGATTCCCAATTTTCCCCTTTTTTACATTATTTTTGTTGAGCAATCTACTTTCGTGTGAAGCCTGTTTTAGAATCACCTAGGCTAAGCTCTAAATTCCCTGTGGGATCGACCTCGACACCTGTCGGGTACTTTAAATGTGTTTTTCTCTAATGATCATCGATACCTCCTTTTAGGAGAGTACATTTGAGCGTTTTCAAAAATGGCACCATTGTCGGGGAATTAAGTTGATTGGCCTTTTTTTATTGTGGAATTGACATCACTTTGTAGAGTGTTTGTTCTTTTATTTTGTTTGCTGTTTTTGCTTGTTGTATAGGTGTCCCATGAGTCAAGTGGGCAATAACAAAAGTGTCAAATAGAACTCTTGACAGGTTCATGAACGAGTCCAATGAACTCGTGCCTCAAGTGGGTGTAGGTGCAATCCGCCTACCCTCAACAGTGGGAAATACGGTGTTCCACGTTATGAATAAAATGCTACATTTGATCCAAATGAAGGGTATGTTTGGAGGAGGAGCCCACGAAGATGCCAATAGGCACATCCATAATTTTGTGGAGATATGTCAGCCATTCATATTCCAAAATATCTCCCAAGAATCTGTCCAACTTTGCCTATTCCCCTTCTCTCTAACGGGAGAAGCCACAGCTTGGTTGGAGAAATTGTCGCATGGGTCAATCACCTCTTGGGCCGAGTTGGTAAATGCTTTCACTACCATATTCTTCCTTCCATCATGAATGATGCAGTTGAGGGATGAAATTACAAACTTTTGCCAACTTCCCGATGATCCCTTGCATGAGGTATGGGTGAGATTCAAGAAGAAGCTTATGTTGTGTCCTAACCATGGACTGCCAGACAATGTATTGCTACAAAGCTTCTTTAGATCCTTGAACTAGATGAATAAATCCATCACCAACAATCTTGGAGGTGGTACCTTCATGGATCTACAATTTCCTCTTACTTCGGCCTTTCTAGAGAGAATGACCAAGACTAACCAAGCTTGGCACACAAGGGAGGCTGACATTCCTACATCGGGAGTTACCACATCCATCTTAACAAATTAGATAAGGAGGAAGGATAAAAAAATGGATGAGACCATGGCGAAAATGATGACACAAATTGACCTCTTGGCAAAGCATATGATGGGGACTAGTAGTGCTAAGACCATGAATGTTGTGAGTACACCGAAGATCAAGGCTAGTGATGAAGAGCTTATGTCCATCGTGCATGGTAAAATTTGCTATGTAACGATGGGTTCTCATCCTGGGTATTATTGCTTGAGGGATGAGAAACAAGGCTAGAACAGGGATAAGGAACGAGATGGGAATTGGAGATATCGTGACAAAGAGGGTGATAGATTCAATCACCAGAGCTCAAACTCGTATGTGCCTCTAAACAAATCGAATTCCATATACCAACCCACCACAAGTAATCCCAGTCACTCGAAGATTGAAGACATGTTCTCCTTGGTGTTGAAAAAGGTGGAAACTACAAATATCGGGGTTGGTGAGCTTAAAAGCAAAGTTTCAACACTTCATCAAACTGTAAGCTCTTATTTGGCCTCAATAAATCAACTTAAGGCCTAAATGAATCATCTATCCATGCAAATGAACCCAAGGATGAAGGGGACACTTCCTAGTGACACCACGACCAATCCTAAAAATGATGCTCATGTCATGGTCATTATTACTAGGAGTGGAAGAACAAGTGGTCTAGTGAGAGAATTTGTTGTGGAGTCAGTTGTTGTAGCAAAGAAACCTATTGTTGAAGTTGTTTGACAAAGAAGATGTGGAACCGTAAGTTGGGGTAAAGCTTGGTGCACCCAATGTTCCGGTGAATATTGATGTTGATGATGAGAGGGAGGAGGCTGAATATCATCCCCAAGTTTCTATTGATGTTGAGGAGGATACTCCCATTGTGTAAAATATGCCGACCACACTACCCAAGGGACCTCCTCCATACCCTCAAAGACGTAACAATAAGAAGAAAGATCATAAATTCAGCAAGTTTGTTGACATGTTTAGCAAGCTCTCGATAAATATCCCTTTAGTTGAAGCCTTAATGCAAATGTCGGGGTACTCAAAATTTATCAAAGAGTTGCTTAAAAAGAAGAAGGTTGTCGATGTGGGGACCATTGAGATATCACACAGCTGTAGCGATGTGATGACAAGCAATGTTGCTACAAAGCGAGATGATCCGGGTGCATTCACCACACTGTACACTATTGGGTTATTTGTGTTCTGTAAAGACTTGTGTGATACAGGGGTGAGCATCAATCTAATGCTCCTAGCAATATTCAACAAGTTGGGATTGGGTATGCCTAAACCTACATCTGTGAGACTATTCATGGCTCATCAGTCCATTAAACGGCCGATAGGAATATTCTTTGATGTGTTGGTGAAGGTTGTCAAGTTTATTCTCCCGGCAGACTTTGTGATCTTGGATTGCAAAGTGGATGTTGAAGTTCCCATTATTTTGGGGCAACCACTACTAGCCACGGAGAGAACACTAGTAGATGTTAAGCTTGGTGAACTTAAATTCCGAGTGGTAAATGAAGTGGTGACATTTAATGTATGTCAACCCACAAGACCTCCGAATGACTTAAGGATAATCTCGGTGATAGAGTTGGAGGGCAAGCTTTATCATGCCCTTGAGGAGTGTGAGATGGGCAAGACACCCAAGATTGAAGAGTTGCCAAGTTTGAAACATGGTGATTTTTTGAGGATGTTGAAGGAGCGATTCCCCTTCTTGGGATGGGGCCACGCCAAACGAATTGAAATGCTATCAGACAATGACTAGGGTTGAGGTACTATCGTCGAGCCGTGACGTAAAATCAAGCACTTTTTGGGAGAAAACCCAAGTGTTTTTACTTTATTTTTGGTTATCTTTTGTTGTTTTTGATTTGTTTTAGGAATACAAGGAGCAGAGGAATGAACAAGTCAAAAAACAGGGCAAAAAAGAGACGTGTGAAGGACCGTGCAATTCGCACAAGCCATTGTGTGCATTGCACGGACCAACACACACCAAACCAGAAAGTTAGGAAGAAAAATAGGAATTGGAGGTGATGTGTGCTGGGCTATGCGGTCTGCACAAGCCATTATGCGTGTCGCACCTCCATCGCATGTTAAAGCAGAAACCTAGGCCAAATTCAGGGCATGAAAAGGTGAGGTGCAAAATGACATGCGGTCTGTACAAGGGCTTGTGCGAATCGCACGTTGCAGCAAACCAAGGTAAATTTCAAATTTTAATTGACCTAACCTGTTGACTGACCCGAGCTGGTGACCGACCCGGCTTAATATTCTTCTTTTTTTCCTTTATATTCCACCACCCTTCTCCTCTTTTTCCACATTCTCTCCTACAACTTCTCAAATTCTCTCCCAAAACCTCCCACAAATCCCTCAAACTTCCCCAAAATCTTCTCCTCTTCTCACCCAAACCTCTCCACCACTTCACCACCCATCTCCACCATTGGTTCTCCGGAAAAGTTTTTGGGTCACCATTATTTCTCCAAAAGCTCTAATTTTTGCTTCTCTTCACCTAGACTTCACTTGTGATAAGTTATCCGATGTTAAATATATATTTTTATGAAGGTGGGGAACTCATATTGTGAAGTATGCTTAATAGAATTTCCATGTTAATTTTGGGTGAGATCTGAAATTTTTGGGTCCCCAATTTTGAACCGTGTTATGGATTTTTCTTGGGATCAACTTGGTAGAACTTGATATTGTGATAATGCACGTTGATTGTAGTAGTTTTTAGCCTTGAAAGATTGTATTTGGAGTGAAGTCTGAGTAACCCACTTGTGATTGATGCATGATTTAGCCGTATGATAGATTGGGTGATGTCATTCTTAAGGGCAAATTGTCGTTTTCATAAGTTTTGGTTGAGAATTATTGTGTGGGGCTAAAATTTGCTACTATTGTTGTACCCATGTTCTTTGTGAATATCTTATTGGGTATAAGATCTTGTGCGGGGAGGTAGAAATTGTAGAACTTTGTGCCTACTTGTTTTAATTAAAGGATTGATGTTCCCGATGATAGATGGGGTAACGTCCTTCTTAAGGGAAATTGTTGAGTTCCTCTTTTGTTTTGATTGGTGATAATGGAATTTCGGGGAAGTCTGAGTACCCAGATGTTTGTGTGGATATATGATGTTGTGCCCATTGTTAAAATTGTTTGTTTACTACGTGGTGCCAAGTGCTTTATGCAAATGTTGCTCCACGAATCACATGTGTAACTCACAAGAACACGAGGAACCAAAAATTCCAATTATGCTCTGGTGCATTCCGCATGTGATGTATGGATCTTGATGTGCAGAACGCACAAGGCACCACACCTGGTAAAAGTGTTGTTTCAGCTTAATACCTTGAGGTGCGACACAAGGTGCGAATGCGCACTTTGGCTTATGCGAACTGCACCAGCCATCGCACCTTAGTGGAAAATCTATTGAAGGTTCGGGTAGCTCATGTGACATCATGTGCGACACGCATAATGGCTTGTGTGTTTCGCACATGGTCCACATGAGCTGTCAAATACCTCCTTCAATTTTCTACTCCTTTGCATTCCATCCTTTTTAGTTTGTTAACTTCTTTTTGATCTTTTTCTTTCACATATGTCAAAAAAATACAAAAAGATTTTGCCTTTATTTTTAGACTCACAATCTTCATGTGTAGAACATGTCTTCTAGCAGTGGCAATGCCAAAAGAAATTTGAGAAGGCCAACAACTCCCGCCTCCTCCCATCCAACCTTAAAGGAAAGAAGAAAGTCACAACATCTTCTCGTGCTCGGATTTCAACGGAGGAGAGGATTTTGTTCGGGGGAAAGGTATGAGGGCCATTTATAATTGTGATAGTGGCAAGTCCTTCAACACGGAGCAGAGTTTCAATCTGCATGTAGTAGGGGATAACCTACCCAACATCCTCGAGCAGTTTTCTAGATGATAGTGGCAACCATTTTAGGAGGTCCCCGGGAACTATTACAAGGAGATAGTCCGGGAGTTCTTTACCTCATATCAAGCCACACAATATGCTAAGGGCTATAAAGGGGGGCCATAAACTTTCCCCACTTTGTAATCAGTTATCGTTTGAGGTAAGGAAATCTAGATCACTCCAGATGCATTTAATGTTGTCTATTGGAGAACCCTAATCAAGCCAGCACCTGAACTCATGGACAAGCTAACTGTTAAACACAAACCTCTTGAGCGGGTTGCACCTATTATTGCTCCTATCACACCTCTGTGGGCCACTATAGGGGGTGACATACTATGACTATCCCTGTACTTTGAGGCCCGCCTTTGGTATGATTTTGTTCGCTTTCGCTTCATGCCTTCTCAGAATGACCAAAAGGTCACCCATGATAGAGCATCTTGATAGCCTCAATCATGGTGGGGGACCATATCAACTTTGGTGAGATTGTGGCCTTGGTGATAAAGAGGAAGTCTCCTAGAGATGGTTATGCATTCCCCTTCCCTGTGCTCATCACCAAACTGTGTGCCAATACGGGCATCTTGATAAGAAAACTTTCTTCAGCTATGACACTCCTACTCCCGCCACTGGTGTGCTGGATCTTGATAAGAAAACTGGCAGGGATGCCTCCCACTTCAAAAGGTGCAGGGTAGAAACATCGGTGGAAGTTGAGGTTAATGACTCAGATGCTAAAACACAGGCTTCACCTCCCTCTCAGGATGCTTTAGAGGCACATACCCCTGCACCTACTGCACCAAGAGGACCTTTGACCAAGAGTGTCCTTCAAGATATGGTGGGAAAAACATATGATCATGAGAGGCAGCTGAATGAATTGGCTACTAAGTTGCCTGATATGATACAAAGAGCTGTCAAGAATGCTATGCAAGGGGTAGTGGAAAGTATCATCAAACTCTGCAAAAGGGTGGAAACTGTTGAGGGTGCAGTAAAGGATCTCAAGAAGGATAAGGCAAAAGCAAAAAGAAAAGCTCCAGTTGAGGAAGCAGATTTGAGAAATTTTCCTCAGCCTCGTCAGACTCATGGGCCCATAGATGAATTACTTGCAGCTTATGTAGAGGAAGAGACTGAACTTCCTAGTGCTGAGTATGTGGATCTAGACAATGATGAGAACCCAGTGTTCCAATAGGATCTCAGGGACTCCACAGTGACATCACACTCCCAAAAGGGTGGTGCAGGTCCTAGTGGAAATGATGCAGTTTATAAAGCACCAGCTGATGATGATGAGGCATAGGCCTCCAGAGAGTTGCACCCCTTCTCTCCTTCTTTTAATCTTAAAGCATTGACAGCAATGCTTCTTTTTATGAGGGGAGGTGGTGTTATTTGAATTTATTATTGGTTGCCCATGTTGGGCTTGAGATATTTTATTGCCCTTGCCGATCCTTGTTGACATTCTTAGTCTCCTTGCTAAATTTGATTTGGCCCTTGTTGGGCATGTTGGATGATTGTGATGATATTACCCTTGTCGGGCCTTCTAATTTTGTTTTGTACTTAATTGTGCCCTCGCTGGGCTTGATTTTTAAATTGTTGGTTGTGTGCCGGGTAAGTCTTACATGATTCCATTGTCTTGCTACCCATTCCTTGCAAATACTCTAAGTGCCTATGCCGAGGCTTATTTTTCAAATGACTTATGAGCGCATAAATTGGTAATTGCCTTGTTAATATTAGTTTAGCAATAAACTCTGAGGGTTTTCTTAATACCACGGTTCTTTCCCAAGGAGAAAAATTATAATTTTTTCCTTTATTTTTGTGTGTTTTTGTGTTAAACCGGGTTGATATTTCCCTATGATAGATTGAGAGGTGACTTTCTTAAAGGAAAATGCCAAGTTTTAGTTTTAATTTGATTCCATAGTGTGGTTGTCTCAAAAGGGATCCACCGAAAAAAAATTCTTGGCAAGACGTTTTTGATGAAGAAAGGAAAGAGGGAAAATGAGATTTTGAGGAAAGCATTCTCTTGTCATGATTTTCCCTCTCATTTTGACTTGATCGATTCACAAACGAGTGTGTAATGAACTTAAAATAGCTTATCAAAAGTCATTTATTCTAATTGATCTTGAGACTAATGAAGGAAGTCTTCCGGCATGGTGTCGTGTGTGGTTAGACATTACCTTGATTCTTGTGCATGCATGTTGTGTAGAACTGGCCCCGAATATGATTCAAGGCAAAATTCTAGGTGTGACCGATCTTGGGAAATGATCTCAGGCCCATTTTGATAGTCACTTCACCCAAATGCCTTCCCTCGACATCAATCCTAGTGAACCCATTTAAGCTTGTGACCGTTCTTTGGCACCTTTCTTGACACCATAACCTTTTTGGAACCTGTATCTTGACACCCATCCTCCCTAATTGCTTGAAAGTGAAATGTAGGCTAAAAGCCTTAGTTGGGGGAGGGGGGGATAAAAAGACAACATTGGCAAATGGTGAGGGTGTATGCGATAAATGAGGAGAAGAAAAAGAACGCACTCCAAGTGCAAGGTAGCACCTTAAGTTTGAATTAAAAATATGCTCCAAAAAGTTCAATCTAATGAGAAAAATGAAAATAAAGAAAAGGTTCTACCAAACAAAGGTGATACAAGGAGTTTTGAATGATCGTGATTGAAAAGGAGAAGCTCAGGTTGTGTGAGGGAGAAATAAGGTGAAATCAAAATTTGAAAATGTGAGCGGTGTTTGAAATGATGACAAAGAGTATTAGGGAGGTGTAGTTACTTGAACCAAATGAAATCCTCACCTTAGCCCTAGCCAACATCGTAACCCGGAAGTCCTAGGTGATTCCGAGCTTGGCCACCCTACATTAGTGGTAATTTACATGAAGGGCAAGCCTATGGGTCAACATGTGTGCACTTAAACTTCTTTGAGAGAGTGAGAGTCTTCTTGGTTCTCTTGTAATCCCTTTGTTTTGTGAAATGCATAATTGTGAGTGGGATTCTCTCTTGCGGTGAGTGGCATTATGCACTCGAATTAAAACATGAAGTCTCTATTTCAATTGAGAGAAATGAATGAGACAAGTTGTGAAGCGAATCTCGAGGCAAACCTTGATGGTCCATACCAATGACTTGAGAAGCTTTGTATCTTTTTTTGAATGACAATATTCCCTTGATTTTAAATGAGAAATGAAGTCCTTTTTAAAAGGTTTTGAAATGATCTATTGCGTTGATAATGTGGTGGTTCAAGTTGAGATGAGCACAATAGTTGAGTCTTGTGTTTGAGTTTTTTTTGTTTATCATTTTTGTAGTTTTTAAAATAGAGTAGTCTTTGGTGCCTTAATTGAGTTCTAGAGCATAATTCATTCCCTACCTTGTGAGTATCTTGCTTGAGTACAAGCAATAGTTCAAGTTTGAGGGTTTGATAAGTCGATAATCTATCAACTTATTGAGCCTTTACTCATGAACTATTGCTATGTTTTGATAAGATTTAGAGGTTTTTATGGCCTTTATTGATGTTAATACAGGTAATTGTGATCAAAGATAGAAAACAAGGAAATGGACCCAAAAAGATCTAAAAAGGAGTGAAGTGTGAAATGATCAAACAAGATGAAGATTCTGCTGAGGGATGTGGTGCCTGTGCAACACGCACTTACCCTGGTGCGGAACGTACCTCCCACTGCATGGAGCTTGAAGATCAACTGAAGAATCTGCTAAGGGTTGCGGTCGTTATGGGATGCGTATAATGCCTGGTGCGAACCGTACTCCACTTTGAATGAAGCTCCTAATTCGCTTGAGTCACTGGACTATTGACGAATGGTGTGCGACATGCACATGATGATGTGCGAGCCTCACGTCGCGCCGCACACCACCCAAAGGGAAATTTTGTCTAAATATATGTGGCATTTTGGGAATGCTTATAAACCCATTTTAGGCACAAATGTAAATAGTTCTGAAGAGTTTTTGAATAATTCCTAGATTTGTGAACAAGTTTTCCCTTTTAAAAAAAAGAAGAGGGTTTCTCCCAATTCTTTCTTCCCACTTCTTAGAATCACCATTTGTGTACAAACTGAGCTTGGATATTCAGAAATTTAGCTTGAAAGGAAGGGAAATTGAATTACCCACTTGATATATCTTTTTCCTTAAGCACGAGTAGCTAAACCTCTTGTCTAAGGATATGTTGCTGATGGGTACTTGATAAATGGGTGTGGGTGTTGTTAATTCTTGTTTATAATTGCTTAATTAACATGGGTCTAGTGATTTCACCATATTTTAACTATAAAATTAGTGGTTGCAAACATTGATTTTCCTTACTTGGTTATGTTCTTGCTTGAAAAAGGAAATCATAACTTTGGATGTGAAATTGCTAGTAGAAACTTGGGTTTCCATTTAGATTGAGGCTAGAAATAGCTCAAATCGATGGAATAACCCATTTAAGGGTCTAAGCTAGAAATAACATGACCTCCCTAAACATTATCTTGGTTGTTTATTGCTTAATCAATAGTGCTTGATTTAAGACTGTTGAATATATGGTTGTTGATCAAGAGATGAATTACCATACCTAAGACCAAGGTTACCCATGTCATTTAGCATGAATTTGCATGAATAAGCAATAACTCATTCCCATGTTCGAGTTTTATTTGACACACATCCCTAGTCGTTCTCTCTCATTGTCTACACCCATTTTTACTTATTACTTGTTTAGAATTCGAATTGTGACAGATTTCCAATTCCCCCTTTCTTACATTATTATTGTTGAGCAATCTACTCTTGTGTGAAGTCTCTTTTGCAATTACCTAGGTTAAGCTCTAAATTCCCTGTGGAATCAACCCCGACATCTGTCAGATACTATAAATATGTTTTGCTCTAACAATCACCGATACCTCCTTTTAGGAGAGTACTGTCACGGCTCGAGGCTTCCCTCTAGACATAATACAGTGCTCAGTGTCATAAATGACCCCAAGCTAACCCATGGTCTGGCATGTCTAAACAATTTCTGATAAAAACATACACTATGCAGAATATGAAAATGATTTAATATCTAAAGTGGGAAAGAGCCCAAAACATGTCTGAATATAAAATATATCAAGAGTATAATTATGCCTGAAAAATAACATTAACAACTCAATAGTTGAATCTAGTCTATGTCTAAAAACCTCTAACTAATATAAGTTGTTGGGACATGCCCCCAACTAACTCTAATAATCTGGAACTGAAATGTAAACTTAAATAAATAAGCATATCTATCATCGTCGAACTATAAGGACTCACCATTGAAGTTGCTGAGTAAGGACTGGAAATCGAGCTAAATGTGATCTGGATGTTGAACGGCTGAACCTACATCATACAATGATATAGCATAAAAGTATGCATCAGTACTTTGAATATACTGAGCATGCGGAATATATGCTAAGCTGAACAACATAAGACTGAACATGAAAATACATACTGAAACATAAACTGCTAGATAAGTTGAATGCAATGACCAAGTAACTATCATGAGTATATAGCATGCTGAACTGAATAACTGGATACAAGGTCAATGCAACATGAGTCTGAATGTAGAAGGTACTATTAACCAACATACCCCAAGCTGAGCTAACTGTGGGGCCAATATGTAACCATGGATGGAATGGTGTTCATACCTTGCCAAGGTTAAAAATAAGTCTGACGTAGATTCACTAAACTGATGTTCGCAAGGGACAAGAGTGACCAGCCTAATCTGACAGCTGACCCCTTTCATACCCATGGTGACGCCGTAGTTCTGGGATTTAGGGATTGCTACTAAATGTCTCAGCCTAATCTGACAACTAAGCCTTCATCCCTTTATCTGCTTGGTACTAAGTCTGCTCCTAACTGAATGTAAGCAATGATATGCAAGCTGAAATACTAGATAGCTCAAATACTGATAATCATCTGAGAATGCAACATACATATATTGAAACTGATGGCATTTTATTCTGAAGCATGATTATCTGAATTATTTGCCTAGCAAGTATAATTTATGACTACTGAAATTAATATAAGCTAGGGTTTCTGAGTCCTGTACATACAACTATACTAATTCTACAATAAAACAAGAATTAAATATCATATAAGCAGTAGCATCTGAATTGCAATGAATCCTTAAGATTTAGGAACCTTAGGTCTGAATAATTCATGGAGAACTGAAGAACTGGCTGAATCTAGGGACTCAATGGGTGATAGGAACCCATTGATGAAATCTCACATACCTGGAGAAGAATCTATGGAGAAATCCGTTGGACTTTGGGGTTGAGCTTGAAGAAACCTTCTGCTTGTTCTTCAGCAAAACGATCGCCTCTATTCTTCTTTTCTTTCTAATTTTGATTAGTTTTGGGAGAATGGGGAAATAAGAGTGAAAATCCCTTTAATTACCCCCCCCCCCCCAAATGACTAAGGTTTGGAAATTAAAGGGTAGGGAAAAGACTGGAATTCCCCTAAATTAATTTAAAAAAAAGCTGCTGAAAATCACAACTCAGGTACCACGACTTAGTTGAAGGACCATAATCCTGGACAATGGACCATTAATTGAATCGTGATCTTGTGCATTAGTCTTGGGGGTTCTCAGATCTGAGGATTCCACAAGTCCACAAGACAGACTGTGGTTCTGAATGATGGTTCGTCATATGACTCGTGGTTCCTGGGATTTGGACTGAGGGTCCTCTGAGGTTCTGATTCCATGAGTCCACAGGATGGACCGTGGTCCTGAATGATAGTTCGTCGTGTGACTCGTGGTTGCTGAGCCCTGACTGATGATCCTCTAATTAAGGGAAACCACGAGTGATAGGATGGTCTGTGGTCCTAGACTATGGTCCGTAATCTGACTCGTGTTTGCTGGACCATGAACTGGGGGTCCTCTAGAAAATGAAACTACGGTTGGGACGACGGATCGTGGTTCCAAACTATGGTCCATGATCTTGACCGTGGTTTTTAGAAACATGAATTTTTCTTAAATTTTTTTGTCGAGTACAGTCAAAATAGCTGGTTTAGATTCTGGGGTGTTACCATATCTCCCCCTTGGGATCATTCATCCTTGAATAAAGACTACATAAGCTGAGTATGGAGGGAAAGAGCTGCAATCCCTACCAACTGAGTACTAGAAATTGATATCTAACTGAACTGAGTTCCATGGATATCCAAAAATGCTGAAATGCAAGAATAGCTAAGAAAACATGGTACTGAGACTGAAATACATAAGAGTAAACTAAAAAACTGGAGAGGAACTATTACCACAAGCTAAAACTGAATTGGAAGGGAAGAGGTGAGGGTACTTGGCTATCATGGTTGGTTCTGCTTCCCAAGTAGCTCCCTCTACGGACTGATTCCTCCTCCACAAAACCTTTACTGAAGCGACTTCCTTATTTCTCAGCCTATGAACCTGACGGTCAAGAATATCAACTGGAACCTCCTCATAGGTGAGGCTATCTTTACAGCCACACTCTCTAAAAGTACTATCGATGTCGGATCACCCACACACTTCTTCAACAGAGAAATCTAAAAGACTGGATGAACCGCTGCTAGTTCTGCCAGTAACTCTAACTCATAAGTCACATTACCAATCCTATTCAAGATTCTATAGGGACCTACATGTCTGGGACTGAGCTTTCCTTTCTTGCCAAATCTCATCATCCCCTTCATGGGTGACACTTTCAGGAATACCCAATTGTCGATCTCAAACTCTAAGTCCCTTCTCCTCACATTTGCATAGGACTTCTGAAAACTCTGAGTTGTCTTTACTCTTTCTCTGATGAGCTGAACTTTCTCCATAGCCCCATGAACTGAATCTTGCCCAATCAAGGCTGCTTCACCTACTTTAAACCAATGACCCAGTGACCTGCATCTACGCCTATAAAGTGCCTCATATGGGGCTATCTGAATACTGGAATGGAAACTGTTATTATAGGAAAACTCTATGAGAGGTAGGTGATCATCTCAACTGCCCTTGAAATTGATCACGCAAGCCCTCAACATGTCCTCTAAAGTATGAATGGTATGGTCTGCATGACCATCCATTTGCAGATGAAATATTATACTGAGATTCACCTGAGTACCAAGACCTTTATGAAAATATCTCTAGAAATGAGACATAAACTGGGGACCCCTACTTGAGATGATAGACAAAAGAACCCCACACAACCTGTCTATCTCGCTGATGTAGATTTTGGCATAGTCCTCCACAGAATCTGTAGTCTTGACAGTCAAGAAGTGAGCTGATTTAGTAACCCTGTCCACTATCACCCAAATGGAGTCATGTTGTTTGTGACTATGAGGTAAACCCGTAATGAAATCCATGTTGATCACCTCCCACTTCCAAGTAGGAATACTAATATCCTGAGTCACACCTTCTGGTTTCTGATGTTCTACTTTCACCTACTGATAGTTGGGACACTTAGCAAAAAAATCTTCAATGTCCCTCTTCATGTTGTTACACCAATAGACTTCCCGTAGATCATGGTATATCTTAGTGGCACTAGGATGAATAAAGTATCTGGAATTATGGGCTTCTGCAAGGATCTGTTGCCTCAAATCACCCACATTAGGTACACATAAACGACCCTGGTAGCGAAGTACACCATCTCTCCCATGGGAGAAAACCTCTACTCTCTGCTGATGAACTACACCTTTCAACTAAAGCAAGATGGGATCATTGTCCTGTTTTTCTTTAACCTCGGCTACCAATGAAGATTCTGACCCATTCTGGATTATCACACCACCATTTGTCGTGTCCATAAGGCAAACTCCTAAACGAGAAAGCCTATGAACATCTCTGGCTAGTTCCTTCTTCTCTTCCTCAACATGTGACACACTACCCATGGAAAGTTTGTTGAGGGCATCAGCAACTACATTGGCCTTACCTGGATGGTAGAGCACATTCATATCATAGTCATTGAGAAACTCAAGCCACCTTCTCTGACGAAGATTCAACTCTTTTTGGGTGAACACATACTAGAGGCTCTAATGATCTGTGAACACATCTACATGTACACCATATAGATAATTTCTCTAAATCTTTAGGGCAAACATAACTGCTGCAAGCTCAAGGTCATGAGTCGGGCAGTTCTTTTCATGAATCTTAAGTTGTATGGAGGCACAGGTTATGACACCCTGTTGCATCAAAAAACAACCCAGGTCGACCCTAGATGCATCACAATAAACCACGAAGCCATCTGAACCCTCTGGTAGAGTCAAAATGGGAGCTGTAGTCAACCTGGTCTTTAATTCTAGGAAGTTTTTCTCACACTTATTTGACCACTGGAACTTGACTTTTTCTGAGTCAACTTGGTCAATGGGGCATCTATGGTCAAAAATCCTTCAATAAATCTCTGATAGTAACCAGCCAAACCCAAGAAACACATGATGTCTGTCAGAGAGGTGGGCCTGGGCTTATTCTTCACTGCCTCAATCTTCTGAGAATCGACTCGAATTCCCTCACTAGACACCACATGACCAAGGAAAGAAACTGATATCAACCAGTATTCATACTTACTGAACTTGGCAAATAACTGGCGATCCTTGAGAGTCTGCAACACCACTCTCAAATGGTCTGCATGTTCTTACTCGCTTCAAGAATATATGAGTATATCATCGATGAAGAAAATGGCAAACAAGTCTATATACTTCTTTAACACTTAGTTTATCAGATCCATGAAGGCTACATGAGCATTCGTTAATCCAAAAGACATAACTATAAATTCATAGTGACCATACGGAGTCCTAAAGGCTGTCATCGGGATGTCACTACCTCTGACTCTTAGCTGATGATAACCAGATCTGAGGTCTATCTTAGAGAAGAAACTAGCACCATAAAGTTGGTCATACAAGTCATCAATCCTGGGGATGGGATATTTATTCTTGATTGTGACTTTGTTCAACTAACGGTAGTCGATGCACATCCTGAGAGAACTATCTTTCTTACGCATGTAGATAATTAGAGAACCTCATGGAGAGATATTGGGTCTGATGAAACCTTTATCTAGAAGGTCTTTCAACTGTTCCTTCAGTTTCTTAAGCTCAACAAGAGCCATTCTATAAGGAGGAATCTAAATAGGCCGGATATCTGGAAGGAGATCTATTTCGAAGTTGATTTTCCTTTCGGGAGGAAATCCGGGAAGATCTTCTAGAAACACTTCTGGGAATTCATTCACCACTGGTACTGACTCAAGAGTTGGGGTTCGGAGTTGGAATTCTTAACCCAAACAAGATGATAGATATACCCTTTAAAAAACATTTTTCTGGCCTTAAGGTAAGAGATGAATTGACCTACAGGCACTGAGGTACTACCCTTCCATTCTAAGGTTGGCTTGTTTGGAAATTCAAACCGAATGATCCTAGTTCAACAATCAACTGAGGAATAATAGGAATGTAACCAATCCATGCCTAGAATAATATCAAAGTCAGTCATTTCAAACTCTACGAGATTTCCTGAGGTAACTTTCTAAGAAACTGTTATAGGGCAATTTTTATATACCCGTTTAGCTATAACTGGGTCACCAACTAGAGTAGAGACTGAGAAGGGTTCTGGGAGAACTTCTAGACTGACATCAAAGTTTACTTCTATAAAAGGAGTTACAAAGAAAAGTGTAGCCCCTAGATCTAACAATGCATAAACATCAAAATGGAAGACTTATAATGTACCCGTGACAACATTGGGAGAATCCTCCTGGTACTGTCGAGTTTGAAAGGCATATAACCTGTTTTGGCACTGACCACCACCTGTACCAGTCGAGGCACCCTGCTAAGTGGGGCGACCCACTGGAGCTACTGTAGAACTTGCCTAGTTCTGTTGGCGAACATCCTTGCCCTTCTGAGAAGCTGCTGGATAATCTCTCATCCTGTGGCCTGGCTTACCATACCCAAAGCAATTTCCACTACCCACCATGCACTCACCCTAGTGGTTTCTACCATACTTCTTACACACCAGATGAGTGTGCCCGCTAGTAACTGTACCTTGGGACTTAGAGCCTGGCGCTCTATCTCGTCAATCCTATCTGAACTTAGGCACTGGGGCACTAGCAGAAGATGGAACTAGAGCTGAAGATTTCTTATGGAACTGAGCATGGTTACCACCCTCTGACCTCTGTTGAGAGTAGTTGAAGTCACCTATCCTAGCTCTCTTACTGTCTCATCCCCTCTTTTTTGATTTTCTCCTCCTCGATCTGCTGAGAATAAGTCACCAACCTGGGAAAATCCATATCCTTAACCAGCATAGCAGTCTTTCACTCCTTGACCACATCATCGTACAAACTAAATACAAACTTACTCATACGGGCCTTGGAGTCAGCTACTATTGCCAGAGCATACTTAGACAACTGAGTAAACTTGAGTGCGTACTCCTTCACACTCATATAATTTTGCTTTAAGTTGATGAACTCTTGCACCTTGGCTTACTTGAGCTCAAGCAGGAAGAACCTATCTAGAAATGCAGTCTTGAAGTGGTTCCAATCCACTGGACCTGCATTAGCGCAACGAGATTCCCTCCACTATTGATACCAAGTATAAGCCACTCCCTTCACCTGGTAGGAGCCTCAATTTACACTCTCAACTGGAGTGACACCCATAATATATGTTACCTTCTTGATGTCATCAAGAAACTCTTGTGGATCCTCCTCTGACTTGGACCCATGAAATTCTGGAGGATTCATCCCAGTGAAGTCCCGAATTCTAGTTGCAGTATTGTTAGTCTGAGGTGGAGCGTGTTCCACAGCCTACTGATTGACCTGAGCGGTCATGTCCTGAGCAAGCACCTAGAAACCAGCCCTGAATTCAGCATAAGTAACTTGCTCATTCGGAGGGTCTGCTGGAGCTGTTGGTGCTAGCTGATTCCTGGCATTGACTCTTCTGGGGGGCATTTTTTTGTAATGCATAGAGCACGAGTTAAAAGAAGATTAAATAGAGTTCATACTCTATAGCACGAGCTGGAAAAGAAAGAAGGGAAGTTGTTCCTAATGACATCTCATAACTTCTCCCCCATAAGTGTGGCGCGTTTCACACCTATGAAGAAGACTTTACTTAACGTGTCTTTTATACACCCTAGGACACTTAAACCTGATGCTTTGATACCAAGTTTATCATGTCCCAAGGCTACCCCCTAGATGTAACATGGTGTACAGTATCACAAGTGACCCTAAGCTAACCCATGGTCTGGCATGTCTAAACAATTTTTGATAAAAATATACACTGTGTGGAAACTAAAAATGATTTAAGATCTTAAGTAGGAAAGAGCCCAAAACATGTCTGAATATAAAATATATCAAGAGTATAATGATGCCTGAAAAACAACATTAACAACTTAATAGCTGAATCTAGTCTATGTCTAAAAGCCTCTAACTGATATGAGTTGTTAGGACATGGCCCCAGCTAACTCTAATAATCTAAAACTGAAATGTAAAACTTAAATAAATAAGCATATCTATCATCCTCGAACTATGAGGACTCACCATTGAAGCTGTTGAGTAAGGACTAGAAATCAAGCTAAACGCGGTCTGGATGTTGAGCGCCTGAACCTACATCATACAATGATGTAGCATAAAAGTATGCATCAGTACTTTGAATATACTGAGCATGCGGAATATATGCTAAGCTGAACAACATAAGACTGAACATGAAAGTACATACTGAAATATAAACTGCTTGATAAGTTGAATGCAATGACCAAGTAACTATCATGAGTATATAGCATGCTGAACTGAATAACTGGATACAAGGTCAATGCAACATGAGTCTGAATGTAGAAGGTACTATTAACCAACATACCCCAAGCTGAGCTAACTGTGGGGCCAATATGTAACCATGGATGGAAGGGTGTTCATACCTATCCAAGGTTAAAAATAAGTCTGACGTGGATTCACTAAACTGATGTTCACAAGGGACAAGGGTGACCAGCCTAATCTGACAGCTGACCCCTTTCATACCCAAGGTGGCACCGTAGTTCTGAAATACTGGATAGCTCAAATACTGATAATCATTTGAGAATGCAACATACATATATTGAAACTGATGGTATTTTATTCTGAAGCATGATTGTCTGAATTATCTTCCTAGCAAGTATAATTTATGACTACTGAAATTAACACAAGCTAGGGTTTCTGAGTCCTGTACATACAACTATACTAATTCTATAAGAAAACAAGAGTTAATATCATATAAGCAGTAGCATCTGAATTGCAATAAATCCTTAAGTTTTAGGAACCCTAGGTCTGAATAATTCATGGAGAACTGAAGAACTGGCTGAATCTAGGGACTCAATGGGTGAAAGGAACCCATTGAAAAAAAATCCCACATACTGGAGAAGAATCATTGGAGAAATCCCTTAGACTTTGGGGTTGAGCTTGAAGGAACCTTCTGCAAGAATCATTGGAGAAATCCCTTAGACTTTGGGGTTGAGCTTGAAGGAACCTTCTGCTTGTTCCTGAGCAGAACTATCGCCTCTTTTCTTCTTTTCTTTCTAAGTCTGATTAGTTCTGAGAGAATAGGGAAATAAGAGTTAAAATCCCTTTAATTACCCCCAAAAATGACTAAGGTTCAGAAATAAAAGGGCAGGGAAAAGACTGGAATGCCCCTGAATTAATTAAAAGAAAGCTGCGAGTCCACAAGACAGACCGCGGTTCTGAATAATCGTTCGTCGTATGATTCGTGGTTCCTAGGACTTGGACTGAGGGTCCTCTGGTGTTCTGGTTCCACGAGTCCCCAGGATGAACCGTGGTTCTGAACAACGGTTCATCGTGGACTCATTGTTGCTGAGCCCTGACTGACAATCCTCTTATTAAGAGAAACCAAGAGTGACAGGATGGTCCATGGTCCTGGACTACGGTTCGTGGTCTGACTCGTGGTTGTTAGACCATGAACTGGGGGTCCTCTGGAAATTGTAACTACGGTTGGAACGATAGACTGTGGTTCCAAACTACGGTCCGTGATCTTGACCGTGGTTTTTGGAAACTTGAATTTTTCTAAAATTTTTCTGCTGAGTATAGTCAAAGTAGTTGGTTAAGATCCTGGGGTGTTACAAGTACATTTGAGCATTATCAATGGTCGAGGACCTCCATGGACCCTGCCGATCTGAACCAGGGGCTACGTGTTGAGTGTGCTAGAGGGCGGTATACGATGGAGTTGAGGTATAGAGGGTGCGTCCCTCCATGGATCCTACCTACTGGGCCTTTAGGCATCGGGGGTAGGTATATACAGGATTACTATCACAGTGATTCCATTATATCATATCACATCATGCATATTATATTCAGATCCACCCTTATTTGCTATTTGCTTAGTGTACGCTCCGGTAGTATGAGATGCCGGAGGATTTATTTTCACTTGATTGTGTTCCTTGAGTGTATAAGTGTCCGTTGGGACTGTAGGTAAATTATATTACTTTTATCTTATTGTAGAGTTTGTTATGGCCTTTCGGTTATTGGTGGTTTAGCAGATGTTATCTTGGTGTAGTACTGATCCTTTGGGCTTCTAATTATTGGTGGATTAGTGGAGTTTATCTTGTTGAGGCACTGGTGTATGTGTTGTGTCCTTCTTAGAACTGGTGGGTTAGCAGATTCTATTTGATCGTGGTGCTGGTTAGTAGTCTTTTGATTCCTTGTGGTGTAGATTATTCTATCTTAGGGTTGTATTTTGTGAGGTTGTTTTCTGACTATTCTTATCTTGAGAGTGTGTTTAGCATGATTTTGTTAGTTATATTTCTTCTTGCATGAAAATGTTTACTTGTTTTTCCTTCCTTCCTTTTTTACTTGAGGTTACCTGTATACCACCATCCTTCTTAAACTCTCTTTTTATATATATTGTTGTTGCAAGGATCCAGGTATGTTCTCCTTTCCCTCACCTATTTTTGTGATATATATATCCTCTGTGGCTAGCATAGCATGCTTGTATTCTCTTTATTTTCTATCCGTGCTAATTTCTGTGTACTTTCTCTATTGCTTCTGTGACTTCTTCTTTATTATCTTCTATTTACTGCTTTTATATCTTATATGCGCTCAGTCGACCTATGATGCCAACTGGGTACCCGTTGCTTTGATTAGTGCTCATACTAAACTTCTGCATCATTCTGGTGCAGATCCTAGTGTGAGCTTTTGCTATTGACCGCATGGATATTCGTGCAGCATTTGGATATTCGAGAGTAGGGTAAGCTCTTGATGATTGGAGCTTGACCACATCTCATCTTTTAGTACTGTTACTTTTTATTTATTCAGAGACAGTTGTATATTCTATTTTATGATCTCCAGTACTTTGTATTCTATTAGAGGCTCCTGTACTATCGATACCAGGTCGTGAGTTGGTGTAGTTTTCTTATGTATATATTCAGGTTGCTTGCTTCCGCGTTGTTCTATTTTATCTCTGCTTTTGTTTATTTCTGTTTACTGTGCGTATTGGTTTAGATAGTAGCCCATTATTAACCGTTCTGGGCTACAGAGATTGGTTCACCTGCTGGAGGGTTGTCGGTGCCATCATGACCTGAGAAATCGAATCGTGAAATTAAAAATGAAAGTTCTCAATTCTCACCATTTTACCTATAAGTAAATTTTCTTGAACTAATTTTATCTTCTCTTCAAAAAATATGGGCATATCCTTCAATGGTTGCTAATAAAATGGAGTACTTGCGGCTTAGCTCTCAGTAACCATGGGTATCTCACGAGACTCTATGCATAAAAGACGTTCCACTGGTGGCAAGAGAAAGCTTGGAGGAAGAAGAGAAAGTACGAGCTTGGTCGTCAACCTGGTAATACTAAGATCTCAAGTAACAAGACAGTCAGACGCATTCGTGTTCGTGAGGGCAATGCGAAGTGGAGGGCACTGAGATTGGATACAGGAAACTATTCATGGGGTAGTGAGGCTACCACCCGTAAGACTCGTATCCTTGATGTGGTCTACAATGCCTCGAACAATGAACTTGTTTGCACACAGACTCTAGTCAAGAGTGCAATTGTTCAGGTCGATGATGCACCTTTTTAAACAGTGGTACCTCCAGCACTATGGTGTTGAGATTGGTAGGAAGAAGAAGAAGAAGGCTGCTAAGAAAGAAACTGCTGAGGAAGGCGAAGGTGCTGCTGCTGAGGAAATTAAGAAGAGCAACCATGTACTCCAGAAAATTGAGAAGTGCCAGACAGATCGCAAACTTGATTCTCACCTTGAAGAACAGTTTGGTTCTGGTAGACTCTTAGCATGCATCTCATCTCGGCCCCGCCAGTGTGGCAGAGCTGATGGGTATATCTTGAAGGGAAAAGAACTTGAGTTCTATATGACAAGGGCAAGGTTGCAGCTGCTTAATTGGAGCTCTTCAATTTTTGATCTATTTATATGTTTTTCCTTTTTACCCGTTAATCGACTTGGTTTGTGAGGGATTTTTTTTCCTGAAAAAAAAATTAGTCCTAAAAAAACCTTGGTTCAAAAGAGACTTTTTAACTTGAATGTTTTAATAGGAACGCGAAATTAGAAAAAAAAAAATACCACCTAAAAAATTCAAATTACATGTCCAAATAAAATTTCAACTTTATATCAATCTTAGTTCATATCGCATGTCCAAATGGGCCTTTAGAGGACAAAGTTAGATTTAGAGCCTGTTTGGATTGACTTCTATTAGTGATTTTTAACTTATGACTTTCGATTTATTTTTATCATTTTGATTTAAAACTAAGTGCTTATAAACACTTTTTTATTTTACCCAAATACTACAAAAGTACTTAAAAACTATTTTGGGTTAAAACTTAAAAGCACTTAAAATAAATCAATCCAAACACTCTTACTCTAAATAAGAGATAATTTTGACCATTAAAAAAGAACATTTATTTATATATATAAAAAAGAGCCGGGACAGGAATGAAACTTGTTTGTGTGAATGGTCCTACTCAATTAGATCAATCTTGATTCTCTCTTGGGATAAAGTTCTTGCTATTTTTTATTAGTTGTTGAACTTTAAAAAAAAAAGGAAAAAGAAGTTGAAACTAAGCAAGATTTTAGATCTCCCACTATAAAAGGTCATTTTTAAGTTACTAAAAAAAAACCAACACACCTTGCTAAGTGAAAAGATGATTCCTTCTACCTTATTGATTGGTTGACCATGTGAAGTACTTCACCTTGATGGAGTAAATTTAGAATCATTACAGCTATAACATACAAAAATTCCACACAATCATCACTTGGTATATACACTTTAAGGTCGTTTGGACACGTGATATGACGTTAAAGTTTTGTTTAGACATATAATTTAAATTTTTCAAGTTGTATTTTTTCTCATAAATATGAAAATCTCACAAGTTGTGAAAACTATTAAATTTTTTCTAATTCTTATAAAATGTTATCAAATGAGCAAACCATAGTTCATATATATGATATCGTAATATCTAAAATCATTGCATTGATAAATCGCAAATATATCTACATGTTTCTTTTACAAACGGAGAAGGGCCTAAAATACCCTTCAAGTATAGGGAATGGAACAAAAATATCCTTCTTCCACCTTTAGGTTCCAAAATACCCTTTCATCCACCTATATTGACCTAAAATACCCTTTCACTTAACAAATTTTTTAAGACTAATAATTAAACTTTTTATTAATGACGTGGCAACTTTTGATTGGATAAAATTTAAATTAATCAACTATTTTAATTATCCCTTTCCATACCCGGATCCAACATAACTATCCGACCCACTTATTCATCCACCCCATATTTCTATCAACTACTAAAAGAAACCCTTTCTAAACAAATCGATTTACGACAAATTGGAGGCTGACTTTCCAGGCGAAAATCAAGATGAAGAAGAGCTCTTTATATAAACATTGTATAAAGAACATTCAATCAATTACTCACTGGCAACACCAAACACAATTACGGCGACAGAGGAATCCTAAATCGATTTGTTTAGAAAGGTTTTTTTTAGTAGTTGGTAGAAATATGGGGCGGGTGAATAAGTGGGTCGGGTAGTTATGTTGGATCTGGGTATGCAAATAATTAAAATAGTTGATTAATTTAAATTTTATCTAATCAAAAGTTGGCATGTCATTAATGAAAAGTTTAATTATTAGTCTTAAAAAATCTATTAAGTGAAAGAGTATTTTAGGTCCATATAGGTGGATGGAAAAGTATTTTTGTTCCATTCCCTATACTTGAAGGGTATTTTAGGTCCTTCTCTGTTTTATAAATAAATATTTGCGATTACAAACTTTCAAGTACTCATAATTTATAAAAATTCACTTGTCAACAATAATGGTAACTAGTTATTCTTTAATATAATTCTTTCACATGGTACGGACAATTCCTTCAAGCCGAGCATGAGTCTTTTTTTTACAAAATTTAAAATGATGAGTTTTTTTTTTACAAAATATAAACTTATGGGATCACATTTTGTATTTAAAAGGTTGAAATCATGATTGAGAAATCATGATTTGCTATTCTCAATCATGATTTTTTAAGAATTTGAGATTTCATTTCATGATTTAAAATCATGAGATAAAATCACATATCAAAATGTTAGCTTAGAATTGTTTTGCTATATTCTAACCATTTATCGTTATGGAAGTAGTAATTGTAGTGAAAATTTTTACTGAAATTATTGAATTATAAAATTTATTTTTACATTTGTACGCAATTATAAGACTATAAGTTATAATTTGTACTCTCTCCATTTCAAAAAGAATGACCTACTTTCTTTTTTAGTTCATTTAAAAAAGAATAACCTATTTCTTTTTTGACAATACTTTAATTTCAACTTTTTACGTGGCATGTTTAAGACCACAAGATTAAAGGGTATTTTGGTACATTTGACATAACTTTAATTTAAGATCACAAGATTCAAAAGTCTTTTTAAATTTTTTAAACTTCGTGCCAAGTAAAAATAAGTCATTCTTTTTTAAACGAAAGGAGTATTTGTTATTACCAAAAACATTTTCCAAAAAATTTTCTATGAAAAAATTGACTTTTTAGTGTTTAGTTTTCCAAAAAATATTTTTCACCAAATGGGGGAACGTGATTTACCTTACTTCCAAAGAAGTTATTTCCTTCACAATTATCTGGATTCTTAATTTTCATTACTTCCCCAACCAACACTTTTAACATTTTTTTACTAGAGCACTATAAGATTGTGCTAGCGCTATGATCAATTTTTAACAAATTCTTTTTATCATCATACAAAACACCAAGTTAAATTTTATTTTTATTTTATAATTACACCTTGTTAATATCTACAATTATTCTGTTCCTCGTGATGAGAGAAGTTTGAAGCATTGTCATTTGTGCTGATTGATGCTTAAGCCTAAATGAATTTGCCACCCTGTAAAGGTCAACCTCGTTAATTGTGCAATTTATTAAAGTGTATTTTGGGAAGGTGGAGGAACCCTACATGATGATAAGAAAAGTGGACAACTTTATGTTGCTTTCTTTAATTAATTAACCCTCTAAAAGAGAAAACAATTTATAAATATATTAAAAAAAAGATTTAATTTTCTGTCAAAAAGAGGTTGGTGATTTGGCTGTGTCAGGAAAGTGGGTCTGCCTTATATTTTCCCCCCTTTCCTTGTATTGTCCTCATATAACAACCACTAATTAATATGATGCATTGATAGAGAGAGATTCATCATTTACTAACAGAAAATATTGTTAATTAGTTACTGGTAAAGCTAGTAATCAAGGTTGCTGTTAGACTGTTCGTATCATATATTTGTGACATCCAACTTATCCACATACAACTACTTTTCAGTATGTGGATTTGATGTTACGTACCAAATATCCTTGAGGATTTTGGTCTTTATTTCTATAGATAGTTTAGGAGAATATTAGGTAATGCTAAGAAGATTAGCATGCATGGAATAAAAATTACACTATGCGCGATATAGAGGACTTTCTCCGTTTCAAAATAAATATCGTTTTAGCAAAATGTGTTTCAAAATAAGTGTCACTTTAGGAATTCAAGACAAAAAGTAGTACTAGTAATTTTATTACTCCCTCTGTCTCATATAAGTTGCTCACTATACTAAAAATAATTGTTTCATATTAGTTGACCACCTTACTAAATAAATAAAACATTAATTAAATTTTTCTCATATTACCCTTGCAATTAATTCTTTTTGAAAGTGTTCACATTTGTTTGTAAAGTTACAAAAGAGTTTTTTAAAGGGTAAATTAGTAAAACAATCTTCTTATTTATGATTTCTTAATATGCGTGTAAAATACTACTAAAAAAACAGGAAAAATCGACCTCAAAAAACCGACATCCTGAGGTCGGTTTTCCCTGAAAAACAGACTCAAAAGCTCTAGTCGAATAAAGCTTGGTCGCTTTTCTGTACCGACATTGGGACCGACCTCCGGATGTCGATTTTAATTTAAATCCAAAAATTAAGAATTTAATATTTTTTTAATTTTGTTTTATTTCCGACTTCCTGAGGTCGGTTTTATTTAATTATAATTTTATTTATTGTTTTCCTTTCCGACATCTAGAGGTCGATTTCTTTTAAAAAGAATATTATTGAAAATATAATATACTGACCTCCAGTGGTCGGTATTATTTAATTTTTAATTTATTATTTTTTTGATTTTCCGACCTCTTGGAGTCAGTATTGTTTAATTTTTAATGTATTATTTTTCTAGTTTTTCGACCTCCTGTAGTCGGTACTATTTAATTTTTAATTTATTATTTTTCTGATTTTTTGACCTCTTGAAGTCAGTATTGTTTAATTTTAATTTATTATTTTTCTTATTTTTTGACCTCCGGAAGTCGGTATTACTGAATTTTTAATTTATTATTTTTCTGATATTTCGACCTCCTGAGGTTGGTATTATTTAAATTTTATTTTTTTATTTCACGCGATTCCGACTCTTTGAGGTAGGTTTTCTGGAAAATTTTATTCAAAAAACTGACTACCTGATGTCGGTTTACTGAAAAATTTACCCAAAAAATCGACCTCAGGAGGTCGGTTTGTTGTCGATATTTTACCATAAAATTGGCAGCAAATCGCTGCAATTTGAATTGCCCACCTGCATATTTGATAATGCACATATTCAACCAAACCAGCTCAAATAGCTGTCAACATGATATTTTTCTACATTTACGTTTCACTACTTCAAATTAAACTTAAAATCATTCAAATTAAACTTAAAATACGATCAAACAATCTAAAAAGTTTACAAACTATATATACTAAGTCCAAAATGTCTGGTAGCTAGGTACAACTACTCATCATCAACATCCTCACCCTCCTCACCCTCATCACCTTCGGTATCGGACTCATCCACTAGGCCTCAACGTCTATCACTGGCATACTGAGGAATAACTTTTCCGACTCAAAAAGAAATTTTAATTGGGACTGAAGCTCCGCATACCTCTTGTTCTCTATCTCCTTTGCTGCTGCAATTTGTGCAATCTGCTCGTCCCTTTTCTTCTCCCTTTCAGTTGATGCAGCAAGCTCGACAGTGAGCAGAGATATCTTCTCCTCCATTACAAATACGGTCGCTTTATCCACATTATCGAAGCCTGAAGATGATGGACAATAAAACCAGGGCTTCTTCTCCACATAAGTCTTTTCTGTGTAACCATAGACTGAACCTCTTACTGGTTCACCCGCACTCTCTCGCCAAAATTGTTCTACTTGTTCATCTGTAAGCGGTGTGTCCTGACTTTCAGGAGGTTGAGTACTACAGTACTCCTGAATTCTTTGCACAAACGACTCCTATATTTAAATGAAGAACTTTTACTATAAGAATATAATAGATAAAAGGAAAAAAAATGAATAAAAAAAATAGTTTGAATGCAGCTCTTACATGTGTCTGTTGAGCATGTGTCTCACACCAACTTTCTTCATCTGTGGGATTTTTTGACGTCTTTGTGTGACAAACCTTGAATAACTCTTCCTGAGTTACAGGCCTACCCAAGTCTTTTTCCTGCAAACAACATGCATATAATGTGATTATTAATCTCCAAAAGCTACTTATCAAAAAGAAAATTTTTATTTAACTGAATTAAGAAAATATACCATTCTCGTCTTCCTAGTAAGCTGGCTAATGGCCCCACCAGTGTGCATAGATCCGCCCTTCTCCGATGCCCGAGCCTTCTTCCCGATCTCTCTTCTCTTAAGAAATTTTTCATCAGTTTTTCAGAAATCCAATAACTTGGCCCACATATCTGGCATCATAAAATATGAAACTCTCTTGTCTCTCCGACAATCAGAAAATAGGCCACTAAGCGCCTTCCCAGCTCAATATTTGAAGATACTTTGAACTTTATTCTCATGCTCGGGAGCCCATACGTAAGATTTCTGCAATAGAAAATAGTTAAATATTTATTCTAGAAATGTATAGCGAATTTAAATGTATATAATGTGAATTTAATTGATAAACATTATTCCATGAAGATTTTTCCTTGGATATTAAGTGGTATCGAACCCCAAGTCGGGTACATATCATTATAAAATGATCTGATGCACTCAATGATTATTTTTGTCATTCCTTCCTCCGGAAATAACCTGCAATACAAGATTAAACACTTGGAATATAAATTCAAAAATTAAAAGATTAAAAGATAAACATATAAAAAGAAGATGTAATATAGTTGAATAATACCTATATCCTTTAGGCTCGATGATGAGTCTCCAGGTATGGTCTCTATCGCCTGGCTGTAAATCACCTAGTTGTGGACCATGTGCATCTAAGTGCTCAGTCGTGGGAGTAGAACCCGAGCCACGAGATCCAAGACGAAGACCTGAAAGTCCAATTGATCCACTAGTAGCACTGGACTGACTAGTGCTGGCTGATGACAAGGTAGACTGATGACCAAGATGGGAATAACTCTGCAGTGTTTGGTAACCCGACGTGGGTACCATGACGGGCACATATATAGAATGACCAGAAAGTGGAGTTACATGAGTAGAGGAACTATGTGACTGATGTACCGAGTGAGCAGCTGAAAGTGAGACTCGTGATGGGATATAAGCTCGCGGGGGCTCATTAGCTATCACGACCCTAGTGGGTCTTTCAGAAGTATTGAGCTTTTTTTTCTTTTTTGGATTGACGTTTTTTTTTGTTAGCCTTGTTCTTATCTGCCATCTACTAAAATGAAGGTGAAGTTAAAAGAAAAAAACATAGAGCTGTAAAGGAAAAACTCTTAAAATGAAGGTCCAGTTAAAAACAACAACTTAGAACTGTAAAGTAAAAAACTACCTTAACTTAGAAATGCTCAGGTTACTAATATTTTGAACAATAAACTTAACAACAAACACAATGACCAAAATTGAAAAAATTATTAGTATTCATTTATTCTTCATATATGACAGATTGACAGTACCAACCTAAAATTATTTGCAGTTATCTAAATCAACAGACAGAAGAGAACCAATAATGAACTGCAAACAAGAATTAATATAGTCCTATTGTTATGGCAGTTCCTTAAGTTGTTTTACCTTTTGAGTAGAGCTCCTGTATCACATTAGAACAATATTCTTTTTTTTTTTGTCTTTTTTTTCTTCTCTTTAATGTTATTGATTATGAAGTCATTTAATTGGAAATGTATTTCCCTTTAGATACATATAACACATGAATAATTACACATGCTATCATATTATATATGTATAGTACCAGTACCAAAACATATTTGGTCACTAATAAGGGCTGAGATATAGCTCAGAACTTCAGACATGACTCTTGATTAAAGAGCTATAATTGAAGATAACATTTTACAAATCTAAGAAGGCTGTAAAAATTAAAAGAAATATCCTCTTCGGATTCAATAATTAAAAATAATGAATACAACATGCTAATTGCTATTCATCCTCTTCGGAAGTTTCGTCCCCATCTATCCATTCATCCTCTTCGGAAGTCTCCTCCTCAGTTGCCCATTCAACTTCTTCATCTGTTGATTCATCCTCCTCGATATTTGGTAACATTTCTAATTTTCTCTACTAACTTCTTCTAAAATGTGATCAGGATGCTCCAAGTAGGTTTCTAACTCAATGTCCACTTCTTGGTGAACAATTGCTATTTCGTTTTGATAATCAACATCCAACACATTCTCAACTTCCACCCGCCCCATAGGCTTAGTTTTGATTACAACCCACCAATCAGACTTGTTCCTACGCAACGGATAAGGAGTATAGTACACTTGCTTAGCATTCTGTGCAATAATAAAAGGATCATAATCCTGATAAGCCCTAGTGTGTTTGACTTCAATGATGTTATGTTGCTTAAGTTCTTTTGTACCTCTGTTTGGGGTTGGATCAAACTACTTGCATTGAAAAAGTACTATTCTTTTGATTGGCCAACCAGAATACTCCACCTCTAGAATCTCCTGTAGCACGCCAAAATAATCAACATTCTAATTTTGGTTTCCATCGCCACCTTTAACCCAAACACCACTATTATTAGTTTTTCTATTCTTTGAGTATTCCTCTGTGGTAATTTTAAAACTATTTACATTATTGGGACATTGTATGAACTTTAATCAGTCCCCAAGAAATATCCTTGAATTGATCAAATGTGACGGCATTTTCTGAATTGTAGACCTATATATGGTTAGTAAATTAAAAATAGTGTTAGTAGAAGGAAGAGTACTATACGTGTTGTTATTATGTATATATTATAACACTTACCCAATCAGTATACCATGTTGTAAATGACAAACACACTTGATCATGGCCATATAGCTGCACAAAATAACTATAGTATCACATTGAAAATATAGTTAGTTTTCTTAATGAAATCGGAGTTGAATATGTTGTGTAAGTATTTAATTTCCTTACTCTAAAAAGGGCTGGACTTCCGGGCAATTAAGCAAGACATGTAGCGCTGCAGATTTTTTCTCCTTTTTGGTAAGTATGCGCAATCTATGCCTTTTTGAACCCTTTCCCGACTGATTGAAGATTGATAATGGTTGTACTGCAGCATCAGTCTTGGCATCAGCGTGTCGATTAGGTCTGTTTCTCAAGAATGACACTTGATCATCAATGTAGTAAGAACAAAAGTGGGTTGTTTCTCTAGCAAGAGATGCTTCAACTATAGAGCCTTCCACCCTATTTTTGTTCTTAACACTCCTTTTAGACTTGCCAATGGTGCTGTAAAATTTTACGTTAGATATGTATATAATTGAATAAATAAGAATAAATGTGTTGTAGTTACTTACCGCTCATAAGGATACATCCACCTATTTTGAACTGGACCTCCCAATAGGGCTTCGTGGACAAGGTGAATGGGAAGATGTTCCATCACATCGAAGAACCCAGGTGGAAGAATCTTCTCCAACTATTACTGATAATAACAACATTTTCAGCCATCTTAATCAGATTTTCTACTCTCAATGTGCTGGAATACAAGTCTTTGAAGAATAAACTGATCTCTGCCATTGATTTCCATATATTTTCAGGCAATCCACTAAAAGCAATTGGAAGTAATTATTCCATTAAAACATGACAGTCATGACTTTTAATCCCATGTAAGATTCCATGCTCCATGTCAACCCTCTTCCCCAAATTGGAGGCATATCCATCTGGCATCTTCAAACTCTGCACCCACTCATAAATTTTCCGCTTCTGTTCCATTGTGAATGAATAACTGTTCTTGGGCTTAAGCAACTTCTCGTTGACAGACTCCTATAAATGTAACTCTGGTCGTCTAAAGTGTTCCGGTAAGTCAAGCCTAGCCTTAATATTATCCTTTGTCTTACCAGTTACATCCATTACAGTGTTGAACAGATTATCAAAGTAATTTTTTTCAATATGCATGATATCAAGATTATGTTTGAGTAGATTATCCTTCCAATAAGGTAATTCCTAAAATATGCTCTGTTTAGTCCAATTATGCGCAACACCATACCCATGAAATTTATACGGTGGTTCCTCGGTAACCTTTGGAAAATTTTAAACCCACTCCCAAATATCATGACCCGTTAATATTGGGGGTGGACCATTGAATTCAGTTTTATTTTTTCTAAATGCATATTTCATTCTCCTGAACTCATGATTAGGTGGGTGGCAAGAACCGACGGTGACAATCAAACCATGAAATTTTTCGACCATGTTTTAATGTGAATGATTTAGTATCTTCCTTGCAGTAGGGACAAGCTAACATTCCAGCAGTCATTCACCCAGACAACATTCCATAGGCAGGAAAATCATTAATAGTCCACATTAAGGTAGCACGCAAGTTGAAATTTTGTTTACGAGAAATGTCCCATATTTCAACCCCCACAAACCACAACAGTTTCAACTCATCAATCAAAGGTTGTAAGTACACATCAATCAGACCTTTTGGATTAGGCGGACCAGGAATAACACAATTCAAAAATATATATGGACTTGTCATACACATCTCAAGTGGAAGCTTATACGGTGTAATAAACACAGGCCAACATGAATATGATGCAGCCCTAACAGAAAAAGGGGTGAAACCATCAGCACACAATCCAACCTAACATTCCTTGGTTCAGCTGCAAAATCTAGAAAAGTTCTATCAAATTGCTTCCAGGCCTCTCCGTCTGATGGATGACACATGACACCAGGTGGTCTTCTATTTTCACGGTGCCATCTCATATGAGGAGCGGGGCTATTTGATGCATACAACCTCTTCAACCTTGGTATAAGAGGTAAATAATGCATCGCCTTAATAGCAATTTTATTTCCACTAGAACCACGCTTATAGCGAGGGTGTCCACAAAACTTACATGACTGTAGATTGATATCCTCCTAAAGTAAAACATGCAACCATTTTCACAACAATCAATTCTGGTCCTAACTTAGAAACCAATCTCTTTGCCTTATAGTAAGAATCAGGAACCTCTATATTGGGGTCAACTAATTCATTCATAAGGTCTATCATAGAGTACATTTCTCCTTGAGCAATATTCCAATCAGATTTGATACTTAACAATCTAACTGCAATAGACAATTGAGAGTGCGGACTCCCCTCAAAGAAAGGACGACTAGCATCACGCAATTGTTCATAAAAATTGTGAGCTTCTTCATTGGGAGGTTCTTCTATATTTTCCCCAAATTCAAAATCGGAATGCATCCCAAAAGCATCATGAATCATATCCGGCATTCTAGAATCTTGGACATAATTATGTTTCGCAGATCTACTACTTTCACCAACAATAAAGTTACTAAACCTATTAATGTTACTATCAACTTCACCATGACTAGTCCAAACTGTATATCCTAGTTTTAAACCCTTGAACATAAGATGCAAAGAAACATTCTCAGTTGTTTGATATCTCACATTTCTACAGTTAATCAAGGACATCTAACCAATTTTGAAGTTAAAAAAGACTCAAGTGTCTTTGCATGATTTATAAAATGAGTGACACCTTTTGCAAATTTCGGAATCATACCCGCTTGACCAGGTTTGTTTCTATAATATATCTAACTATGATCAAGTTCCATCTATGTAACGACAGTGTTCATCATTACATGTAAACCATTCATGCCAAATTTTGGGTTAGAAAACTTTTGGGTTTGGGAGTTAAAAATTCTGGGTTAGGCTAGTCTCGATCAGTTTTGGAGCAAGGTAAGGTCTAGGGAAATCCGTGTAAGGATTGGGTTGGATGTCTTTGTTCGAGCTAGTTTTCCATGTAGCTACGACATAGAGGAGTAAGGGGGACTTTTTGAAATCGAATTTAGGTAAGTAGAGCTCCCAAAATCTAGGTTGATGTGAAGGGGTTGTTCCGGAATATCGAGAAAATAAGTGTGTTATAAAATGGACCAATTTTGGAAATTTCTCAATATTCTGTCCGTGACGAGTGCTACCGCTCTGCCACGGCGACCTCCGCTATAGCAGAATAATTAGCAGAAGTCAAGATGATCAACCTCTGCCATAGCGATTGACTCTGCTACGGCGGTACTGCTATAGCAGAGCAAGGACTGCTATAGCAGAGCAGGGACCGCTATAGCAGAGCAACGGGACCAGAAACCTAAAAAATGGGTTTTTAATTTTATTCTGTCCTATTCAGCCCCAAAAATAGACGAGGGTTACTCCAAGATCCCTCCTAGGCTGCTCCAAGGCTTGGGAGATATGAGGAGGAGGAATTCCGGTAAAAAAGACGCGAAACCATAGATTTGGGCCTGCAAAATCATCAGGGAATGCCTTCACGGAGCCAGAAAGGGCATGGAACAGTTGCTCGACATCCAGGTAGGCTAGGTTTCTTCCAAGAGTAGATTGACCGCTTTTATTTTCTTATTATTGTATAGAATGAAAGGGAGAATACATGGTTAGGCCTTCGAGCATAGAGTCTGGAGGAAGTTGTTGAATTATTGGATTACTTTGAAAATGGTAGAATGGGAATAGGGTGTTGTGATATTCTAGGCATTACTTAAATTGTGTGATTTTGCTAATAAAAATGCGGAAACTAGAATATCGGAAGGTTCAGGGAACCAGAAAAGGGTTAGTAATTAACAAATGTGTGAGGAACGGAAGTTCCAGACTAATTGGTATAATTAGGATAATTGTTTGGTTGTGTTCTAAGGCTGGAAAAGGTTTTCCCAGGTTGTATTTGGTCCTAGGATGAGGGTAAGGAATAAATGTAATTAACTGCATGTTTAAAGGGGCGAACCGGGGTTAGTCTTTGGACGGGATTTAACGGTTCATAGTGTACCCGGAATGGGGTAGGTGATGGCTTACGATTCCTGTGAATGTTGTATATTTTGTACTCTTAACTAAGTGTTTGTATGAAATGCATGGCTTAGAGGAGTTGTGTAGAATGTCTAAGGGTCCTATTTTACAGTTTGTGAATTGAACGGTGTGTTGCTTGTTGGTTTACAAGTGTTGTTCATTATTTGACTGTGGATTATTGACATTTGGTTAGCTCAGGTGCCACGCCTGGTATGAGTATAACAAATTATTAGCACGGGTACCATGCCTGGTAGAGGTATAATAAATGGTTGGCTCGGGTACCACGCCTGGTACGAAATACTAATGGTTCGCTCGGGTACCACTCCTGGTACGGGTTTATTTTACTATATTATTTTATGGATATTATTGTATTGCATTAACTGTTATTTGTTTCGTGAGTGGACCGGGCTGTTTTATTGAAATATGATAATTGCTTATGGTCCGTGAGAGGCCGGGTTGTTATATGATATTGTGAATTTGGTCTTGGTGTAGGCCGGGTTGTTATATTATATTTTCAGTTGGTCTTGGTGTAGGCCAGGTTATTATGTTGGTTATTAGTTGGTCTTAGTGTAGACCGAGTTATTATGTTGATCATTATTTGGTCTTGGTGTAGGCCCGATTGTTATATTATATTGTGAGTTTGGTCTCGGTGTAGGCTGGGTGGGTATATTATATTGTGAGTTGGGTCTTGGTGTAGGCCGGGTTTTTATATTATATTGTGAGTTTGGTCTTGGTGTAGGCCGGGTTGTTATATTATATTGTGATTTTGGTCTTGGTGTAGGTCGGGTTGTTATATTATATTGTGAGTTGGGTCTTGGTGTAGGCCGGGTTATTATGTGATATTGTGAGTTTGGTCTTGGTGTAGGCCAGGTTGTTATATTATGTTGTCGGTTGGTCTTGGTGTAGGCCAGGTTATTATGTGGGTTATTAGTTGGTCTTGGTGTATATCGGGTTTTCCATGTTAACACCTAGATGTGTTAGGGGGATCCGGGTGGGTCCGGACTATGTAAAAGAGGTTATAAGTTCACAATCATTTGTCATTAAGTGTACTAATGGCGGTCAAATATTATTTTTGGTTAATAAGCTAAGGGTGGGTCTTGGCATAGACCGGGTAGCCTATTGAACATTTAGGTGTGGTTAGAGGATCCTTGGAGGGTCTGGATTTCGGGATTAAAAAGGGATTTAAATATAACTTTGTTGTTGTCATTGAATGTGTCAATGGTTGCTAGGTGAATTCCATGTGATTTGTAAATTGGGAGTAAGACTGGAAGTCTGGGGTTGTAGTTGTTGGTTGTTGTAACCAGGGTGGAAGGTTGTAATAGGGGCCTGTGAAGGGTCCGAACACTGGTAAGTAATACTACGAGTATAAGTGGTTTGGTTGGGCAGTTAGTCGGGTTAAGTTTGAATATCTAGTCAAGGAGGTGACTTGGGAAGTCTAGGTGACAAGGTGACTTGGTAAGTCTAAAGGTTAGGATGGTGAGTTCCTAAAAGGGGGGATTGATAAAAGTGATGTTGAAAGGGGTGAAGTATTTACCTTGTGCATTTTATCTTTATTTTTATATGATGGTAGGATTTAATTCGGGTTAGGCAATGATGCCTACCAGTACGTGTGTTTGTACTGATTCTACTCTTGCTATACCTGTTGGGTATAGTCTGGTTGCAGGGTTTGTGATGTTTCATAGGTTCAGGATTGCGGTGATCTTCCAGCAGCTCCTACTTCCTTCTATGGTAGGAGTTGTGTCCATCTTATGTTATAAGCTCATCTTGTAGAAACTCTTATACCGGATTAGACTAGGTTCTAAGGAGGGCTGTCTCATATTGTAAATAATTTTCCGCAAGTTTTGTAAGTCATTATTTCTTGAAATTTTGTAAAGGAAGTTACATGTATATAAAGGGGTTTTATTTCATGATTTATTTCTTTTTCCGCTTTACCTGTTGGTTCGGGTGGTAAAGGTTCTCCTATCTAGGAGGATTAGAGTAGGTGCCCGCACAGTCTGGTAGTTGGGTCGTGACAAATGGTATCAGAGCCCAGGTTACCAGTCTCCTAGTACAAGAGCAAAACGTCGAATAGAGTCCCGCGTATTGGTGTGTGGACGCTCACATCTAATCCTAGGGATGCTATGAAGCATTCTAGGAAACACTTTTCTTCTTTCATTCCTTTTCGTGCAGTTTTGTTACTTGCTTGTATGGGTTGAGTCCAATTAGTATCTCTCAATTCCAATTGGTATCTCAACAAGGTGAAGGATGTCATTGGACTTCGGGTACGACAAACAAGCAAGGGAAATTGGAACCAAGAAGGTTCCAATTGGTATCTGGCCTGGGAGGCTATGTAAAGGATGGATAAATTGGCTAACGGTCATCCATGAAGCGAATGAAAAGTAATGAAACTGATTTGATTGAGTATTGGAGCTTGAGACTCGTGATTGTATGTATTGTATTATGTGAATGACCGCGATTGTGTGGTGTGTAATTGCTTGAGTTACTTTGAAATTTGTGGTTAGCAAGGAGTCTTAACTTGGTTATGTGTTAACGATTGAAGGAGTTCTTTTTTGTAATTCAAGTGGAAAATAGTATGCTAAATGGGGGGCAGGGTCTTATCATTGATAAAAATGATAAGGGAAAATGATATATATACTTGTGGGAACTCATGTTTCAAGTGGTTGGTATGTGAATAAGTACCAGGGACAAGCGCTATTATTGCTTAATAGTGAGAGTTATGGTAAGACATGGATGATTGACTAATGGTCATCCATGGGATGAATAGAGAGTAAACTATGTGACTTGATTTGGTTGTGACTTGAAGTTGAAATGTTGTGTTGTACAATTATCGTGTGACATGCTTGAAATATGTGTAAATTGTTGTCTGCTGTGCATGTTGAGTCTGCAGAGGGTCATTAAGTTGAAAGTTCTATGTACCTTAGGCTGTGATAAGCTGTTAAAAGTCTTGATTTAAAAGTGGTACTGCATTTTTGAAAAGGGCTTATCATTGGTTAAGATGATAAGGGATTGGGAATTGTGACTGTAGGGAAGCTTTGGTTTCAGGACAGTCGGGACTTGGTTGGGAACCATGGGAACAAAGGAGTCATTAGTGTGTAATGGCGGGAAGATATTGTTGGGAAAAATTGTCTGGTATTAATTCTTTGTAATTGATAATATTTTATGCTAAATTATGATGCGTTGGTTGCCAGGAATGGTCTTAAGGGTGATTTAAGACCATGGCGGGCTTGACAGGATTAGATAATGATAACCGGGAATGTGGAAGGATACACTTGCTGGAAATTTCAAATTTCTGGGTTGTTATCGTCGGGACCGCCATAGCGGAACTAGACCGCTACGGCGATCCCGCTATAGCGGGATTTTTTACCACTAGAGAGGAAGGGCGCGGGGCAGAGTGCTTGCCCTGCTTTCCCTTGTTTTTTATTTCATTTCAAGGGCATCTAGAGGCAATGGTTACATTATGAGTTGCTATGTGAAATAAGAAAATCATCCAGATAGCTGATATAGTATGCATATAAGAGAAGTTGCCGGAAATTTAGCATCTATGTGCAATAAGAGGAAAGAGTAGATATGATCGCCCGGGATATTAGTAAAATTATGATTGACCATCGGTGGGAAAAGTCACTCATGTGGAATTTGGCAAATGACCCGTGATTGACTGAGTATTGTAGGACACTGCTCATAGGCTTATATTATGAGGGCGATTATTGACTTGTTTTATTAGTGATGACCCTTAGTGGTAGGGTTGGTCGGGGGAGTGGGGTTATTCTTCCTTATGTCGGTCATGATAATACCGGTATCACCATTCTTTGAGTGGTAGGTGTGCTCACCATAGCATTGGTTAGGGTGTAAGTGCACATATAGAATTTCCCCTAAGACGAGAGTTGACGAAAACCTCACGCCAGGATGAGTTCCAATGGAATTTTGTTGTTGTGTGATTTAGAGATATGTGGTGTCACAGGTCCTGGTGTTGATAGGAGTAAGGTGTTACTATGATATGTGAGAGCCATAGTACCCCGTAGGAAGCTTCTGGAATGAAGTTTGGGTTAGTAGAACTTCGGGTATAGCGGAAAAGGGGTCGCCATGGTGGGATCTGGTTCCCTTGTCATGGAAATTGTTTTGGGTCATTCGTTGAGTTTCTTAAGCTCCGATGTTTCGATGAGGCCCCAAATTTCTTGAGCACTCGGGGAGGGGTAATCTAGTTGCCTTACGCATCTTGAAGGAAAGAATTCCTTGATGGAGAAGAAGTGAATTAATTATTGGCTGAGTTGGGTATACCAAGGGATTGGGAGGTTTTAGGTGGTTTGCGTAAGGTTATATTTATGCTGTCATGGTAGAGCATTAAGATTGAGGGACGTGCTTGTTCTTTCCCTCCGCTGTAGAGATCATTCGGGGATGAATGATGGGTAAATTGGTAGCTGTTGTAATGACCAGGTTCGTCATTACGGGTAAACTATTCGTGCCAAGTTTTGGGTTAGAAGACTTCCGGGTTTGGGAGTTGAAAATTATGGGCTAGGCTAGTCTCGACTGGTTTTGGAGCGAGGTAAGGTCTAGGGCAATCCAAGTAGGGATTGGGTTAGGTGTCTTTGTTTGAGCTAGTTTTCCTTGTAGCTAAGATATAAAGGAGTAAGGGGGACTTTTTAGAATCGAATTCGGGTAAGTAGAGCTCCCAAAATTGAGGTTGACGTGAAGGGGTTGTTTCAAAACGTCGAGAAAATAAGTGTGTTGTAAAATGGACCAATTTTGGAGATTTCTCAACATTTTGTCCGTGACGAGTGCTACCGCTCTGCCACGGCGACCTCTGCTATAGCAGAATAATTACCGCTATAGTGGAAGTCAAGACGGTCAACCTCCACCAAAGCGGTTGACTCCGCTACGGCGGTACCACTATAGCGGAGCAGGGACCGCTATTGTAGAGAGACGGGACCAGAAAATCCAGAAAATAGGTTTTTAATTTCACTCTCTCCCATTCAGCCCTAAAAATAGACGAGGGTTACTCCAAGAACCCTCCTAGGCTGATCCAAGGCTTGAGAGCCATAGGGAGGAGGAATTCTGGTAAAATGGACGCGAAACCACGGATTCAGGCCTGCAGAATCATTAGAGAACGCCTTCATGGAGCCAGAAAGGGCATGGAACAGCTATTCGGCATCCGGGTAGGCTAGGTTTCTTCCAAGAGTAGATTGACCGCTTTCATTTTTGTATTATTATATAGAATGAAAGGGAAAATCCATGGTTAGGCCTTCAGGCACAGAGTCTTGAGGAAGTTGTTGAATTGTTGGATTACTTTGAAAATTGTAGAATGGGAATAGGGTGTTGTGATATTCTAGGCATTGCTTAAATTGTGTGATTTTGCTAATAAAAATGCGGAAACTAGAATATCGATAGGTTTGGGGAACCACAAAAGGGTTAGTAATTAACAAATGTGTGAGGAACGGAAGTTCTAGACTAATTGGTATAATTAGGATAATTGTTTGGTTGTGTTCTAAGGTTGGGAAGGGGTTTCCCAAGTTGTATTTGGTCCTAGGAAGAGGGTCAGGAATAAATGTAATTAACTGCATGTTTAAAGGGGCGAACCGAGGTTAGTCTTTGGACGAGATTTGACGGTTCATAGTGTACCCGGAATGGGGTAGGTGATGGCTTATGATTCCTGTGAATGTTGTATATTTTGTACTTTTAACTAAGTGTTTGTATGAATTGCATGGCTTAGAGGAATTGTGTAGAATGTCTAAGGGTCCTATTTTACAGTTTGTGCATTGAATGGTGTGTTGCTTATTGGTTTACAAGTGTTGTTCATTATTTGACTGTGGATTATTGACATTCGGTTGGCTCGGGTACCACGCCTGGTATGGGTATAACAAATGGTTGGCACGGGTACCACGTCTGGTACAGGTATAATAAATGGTTGGCTCGGGTACCACGCCTGGTACAAAAAACTAACGGTTGGCTCGGATACCACGCCTGGTAGGAGTTTATTTTACTGCACTATTGCATGGATATTGTTGTATTGCATTAACTATTATTGGTTCCGTGAGTGGACCGGGCTGTTTTATTGAAATATGATAATTGCTTATGGTCCGTGAGAGGCCGGGTTGTTATATGATATTGTGAATTTAGTCTTGGTGTAGGCCGGGTTGTTATATTATATTTTCAGTTGGTCTTGGTATAGGCCAGGTTATTATGTTGGTTATTAGTTGGTCTTGGTGTAGACCGAGTTATTATGTTGATCATTATTTGGTCTTGGTGTAGGCCCGATTGTTATATTATATTGTGAGTTTGGTCTCGGTGTAGGCCGGGTTGGTATATTATATTGTGAGTTGGGTCTTGGTGTAGGCCGGGTTATTATATTATATTGTGAGTTTGGTCTTGGTGTAGGCCGGGTTGTTATATTATATTGTGATTTTGGTCTTGGTGTAAGTCGGGTTGTTATATTATATTGTGAGTTGGGTCTTGGTGTAGGCCGGGTTATTATGTGATATTGTGAGTTTGGTCTTGGTGTAGGCCAGGTTGTTATATTATGTTGTCGGTTGGTCTTGGTGTAGGCCAGGTTATTATGTGGGTTATTAGTTGGTCTTGGTGTAGACCGGGTTTTCCATGTTAACACCTAGATGTGTTAGGGGGATCTGGGTGGGTCCGGACTATGTAAAAGAGGTTATAAGTTCACAATCATTTGTCATTAAGTGTACTAATGGCGGTCATAAATTATTTGTGGTTAATACGCTAAGGGTGGGTCTTGGCGTAGACCGGGTAGCCTGTTGAACACTTAGGTGTGGTTAGAGGATCCTTAGAGGGTTCGAGTTTCGGGATTAGAAAGGGATTTAGAGATAACTCTGTTGTTGTCATTGAATGTGTCAATGGTTGCTAGGTGAATTCTATGTGATTTGTAAATTGGGAGTAAGACTAGAAGTCTGGGGTTGTAGTTGTTGGTTGTTGTAACTAGGATGGAAGGTTTTCCTAGGGGTCCGTTAAGGGTCCGGACACTGGTAAGTAATGCTACGGGTATAAGTGGTTTGGTTGGGCAGTTAGTCAGGTTAAGTCTGAATATCTAGTCAAGGAGGTGACTTGGAAAGTCTGAAGGTTAGGATGGTCGGTTCTGAAAAGGGGGGATTGATAAAAGTGATGTTGAAAGGGCTGAAGTATTTACCTTATGCATTTTATCTTAATTTTTATATTATGGTAGGAGTGAATTTGGGTCAGCCGATGATGCCTACCAGTACGTGTTTTTTACTAATTCTACTCTTGCTATACCTTTTGGGTATAGTCTGGTTGCAGGGTTGGTGATGTTTCACATGTTCAGGATTGCGGTGATCTTCCAACTGCTCCTACTTCCTTCTATGGTAGGAGTTGTGTCCATCTTATGTTATAAGCTCATATTGTAGAAGCACTTGTACCGGATTAGACTATGTTCTAGGGAGGGCTGTCTCATATTGTAAATGATTTTCCGCAAATTTTGTAAGTCGTTATTTCTTGAAATTTTGTAAAGGAAGTTCTATGTATTAAAGAGGGTTTTATTTCATGATTTATTTCTTTTTCTGCTTTACTTGTTGGTTTGGGTGGTAAGGGTTCTCCTATCCAGGTGGATTAGAGTAGGTGCCTGCATGGCCGAGTAGTTGGGTCATGACAATCTACACAAACAATAAATCAAACTAGAGCTTAATTAAACCACATTTGAACTAATTTCAATAACTAAATCACATTATTTCTAAACTAGTTCTAAACTAATTTCAACAACTAAACTCACCAACTAAACCACATTATTACAAGTAATAAGTTAAACTAGAGGTTAATTGAACCACATTTGAACTAATTCCAATTTCAACTTACTACATTTCACAATTATAAGTCACTAGTTCAAAATTTCAACTTACTAAACTTCACAATTTTAAGTCAATAGTTCACAATTTCAACTAACAACTAACTACACTTTACTTATTTTAAGTCACTAGTTCAAAATTTTAACTTAATACAAACTACACTTTACTTATTTTAAGTCTCTAGTTTAAAATTTCAACTTACTACTCTTCACAATTTTAAGTCACTAGTTCAAAATTTCAACTTATAAACTTCACAATTTTATGTCACTAGTTCAAAATTTCAACTTACTAAACTTCACAATTTTAAGTCACTAATTCAAAATTTCAACTAACAACTAACTACACTTTACTTATTTTAAGTCACTAGTTCAAAATTTTAACTAACAACTAACTACACTTTACTTATTTTAAGTCACTAGTTCAAAATTTTAACTTAATACACTTCACTATTTTAAGTCACTAGTTCAAAATTTTAACTAACAACTAACTACACTTTACTTATTTTAAGTCACTAGTTCACAATTTCAACCTACTACACTTCACAATTTTAAGTCACTAGTTCAAAATTTCAACTCACTAAACTTCACAATTTTAAGTAACTAGTTCACAATTTCGACTAACAACTAACTACACTTTACTTATTTTAAGTAACTAGTTTAAAATTTTAGCTTAATACAAACTACACTTTACTTATTTTAAGTTACTAGTTCAAAATTTCAACTTACCACACTTCACAATTTTAAGTCACTAGTTCACAATTTCAACTTAGTAAACTTCACAATTTTAAGTCACTAGTTCACAATTTCAACTTACTAAAACTTCACAATTTTAAGTCACTAGTTCAAAATATCAACTTACTAAACTTCACAATTTTAAGTCACTAGTTCAAAATTTCAACTACCAACTAACTACACTTTACTTATTTTAAGTCACTAGTTCACAATTTCAACTTACTACACTTCACAATTTTAAGTCACTAGTTCAAAATTTCAACTTACTAAACTTCACAATTTTAGGTCACTAGTTCACAATTTCAACTAACAACTAACTACACTTTACTTATTTTAAGTCAGTAGTTCAAAATTTTAACTTAATACAAACTACACTTTACTTATTTTAAGTCACTAGTTCAAAATTTCAACTTACTACACTTCACAATTTTAAGTCACTAGTTCACAATTTCAACTTAGTAAACTTCACAATTTTAAGTCACTAGTTCACAATTTCAACTTACTAAACTTCACAATTTCAAGTCACTAGTTCAAAATTTCAACTTACTAAACTTCACAATTTTAAGTCACTAGTTCAAAATTTCAACTAACAACTTATTACACTTTACTTATTTTAAGTCACTAGTTAAAAATTTTAACTTAATACACTTCACTATTTTAAGTCACTAGTTCAAAATTTCAACTAACAACTAACTACACTTTACTTATTTTATGTCACTAGTTCACAATTTCAACTTACTAAATTTCACAATTTTAAGTCACTAGTTCATAATTTCAGTTTATATGCATGATAATGATGTGCCAAACACAATCAGCAGCCCAACGGCTCACAAATAAACCTATCGGCCCTGCACAGGCTTCAATTGCTCTACATCATACATAACCAGCTCTATAATCAAGATATCAATGTCCGGGACTCATGGACATTCCCAAATAACCCACCATCTATGGTCCAGAGGCATAATCAAGGCCACAAGGGTAATACTACCAACTAAAACGATACTACAACCATAAAACAGACAAGGTCTGGGATGCCAAGCTAATAAAACTCAACCAAAGGATGCTAATTAGTACTAAGTGTCAACACTAGATGGACACAAATTGATCTTGCAATAAAATTAATTTTGTCATCAATATGATCAACTAGTCTTGCACTTATACTAATCAACCACATTATAACCAAATTAAAGACTAAGTGTCAACACTAGATAGACACAAATTGATCTTGCAAGAAAATCAATTTAATAATCAATAGGATCAACTAGTGTTGACACTTATGCTAATCAACCACATTATAACCAAATTAAAGACTAAGTTTCAACACCAGGTGGACATAAATTGATCTTGCAAGAAAATCAATTTTGTCATCAATAGGATCAACTAGCGTTGACACTTATGCTAAACAAACACATTATCACACTAATAATTAAATAAACTAAATTAAAGACTAAGTTCCCTATTCCAATTCATTACAAGTCACTACTTCACAATTTGAACTCACTATACTTCACTATTAAGTAACTTGTTCATAATTTCAAGTCATTATACTTCACTATTCTAAGTCACTAGTTCACAATTTTCAATTCACTACTTCACTATTCAAATTCACTAGTTCACATCCACCATATCCGACAAACTAATTAATAATAATAAACCCTAATTAAATGTTAAATCCTAATTTAGTAACTAAAATTAACAATGATAAGTCCTAGTTAAATGATAAATCCTAATTTAGTAACTAAAACTAATAATGATAAACCATAATTTAATAACTATAATTAATTAACAAGTAAATTAAAATTACTTACCTTAATGGACCCCCACCGGAGAAGCAACAGCGACGGCGGCAGGCGGCAACAGTAAGGACCAGCGGCAGGCAGGCGGCAGCAGCAAGATGGTCGAAGCTACAACAGCGGCAACAACACACGGGGGGAAGAAGGGGTACGACGGAGGAGTGGGAAGGAGGAGGAGGGGGGATGCCGGAGGGGGGGACGCCAGAGGGAGGGGCGCCGGAGGGAGGGGCGCGAAAAAAGGGAGGGGTGCGCCGAAGGGTGTGTGAGGGTGGTGAGGGGTCTGTTGGGGGGAGAGAGAGAGAGAGAGAGTAGTGTGAGGGTGTGTGAGTGTTAGGGTTTTTAGCTAAATGAAATTAAAAAAATTGCAAAAACTGACCAAATGTGGTCGGTTTTAATAAAATAATTTTTTTTAAAAAGTAATTTTTAAAAAACCGACCAACTAAGGTCGGTTTTACTAAAAAATAAATTTTTAATAAAGTATTTTTTGATAAAACCGACCACTTGAGGTTGGTGTTTTTTTTAAAAAAACTAAAGTAATTAATAAAAATTATTTAATCATCAACATATTTTATAAATTCGGATACATTATTGATTCGTTACATTACTGAACGATTGTGTTACTATACAACGTATTCCATACTACTTGGATGGATTATCGATCGATTAATTAATTAGCTTTTGAATACGTACTATATATGTACATCACTAGACGAGACATATATTCAAGACGACAGACCAGTAATATATAGGACTTGGTTAATTATATTACTCAACGATCTTCATCGTATATTACCTCATATGTACGTAATACAACGTATTCCACTACTTGGATAAATTATCGATTAGTTAATTAGCCTTTGAATATGTACTATATATATACGTACATCACTAAAGATGAGGCATATATATTCAAGACGATGGACTATTTAATATATAGGACTTGATTATTATATTACTCAACGATCGTATATTACCTCATATATATATGTAATACAACGTATTCCATACTACTTGGATGGATTATTGATTGGTTAATTAGCTTTTGAATACGTACTATATATATACGTACAATATCGCTACACAAAAACATATATTCAAGGCGACAGATCATTACTATATATAGGACTTGGTTATTTACATTACTCAACAATCGTATATTACCTCGTGTGTACGTAATACAATGGTATTCCACTGCTTGGATAGATTATCGATTAGTTAATTAGCTTTTGAATACGTACTATATATATACGTACATCGCTAGAAGAGACATATATTCAAGACGACGTATCATTATAATATATAGAATAACTTAGTTAATTATATTTCTCAATGATCGTATATTAACTCATATGTACGTAATATACAACGTATTTCATACTACTTGGATATGGATTATATATCGATTGGTTAATTAGCTTTTGAATACGTACTATGTATATACGTACATCACTAGAGGAGATATATATTCAAGACAATGGATCATTATATATAATATATAGGACTTGGTTAATTACATTTCTCAATGATCGTATATTAACTCATATGTACGTAATATACAATGTATTCTACACTACGTATTTAGATATGGATTATTGATCGGTTAATTAGCTTTTAAATACGTACTATATATATATATATATACTTACATCACTAGACGAGACATATGTATATTCAAGACGATTTATAAGTTATGAGGGAATCTATGTATTATCTTATGCAGGATAGAAGGTGGAATAAGTAATACTTGTATAACTAATACATGAATAACTAATCCCTGCATAACTAATACATGTATAAATAATACATAGATTCCCTCATAACTAATCCCTACATTACTAATACTTACATAACTTTAACTAGCTACCAAACGACCCCTTAGTGTTATACACAATAGGAAAATAATGATTATTAAAAATATTTTAAAGGTAATACCAACATCCGGAGGTCGATTTTATTCAAAATAATTAAATAAAAGTAAACATACCGACTTTCGAAGGACGGTATTACCTTTAATTTTAATGAAAATAAAATTAATTACGTTAAATAAATAATACCGACCTCCTAAGGTGGGTATTAATATTATTTTTATTTTTTATTTTACATAAAACCGTCTTCCGAAGGACGCTTTATTTAAAATTAATTGAAAATATTATTTTGTAATTTTTTATATTTTTAATTGAGATAAAATTAAATTATATTCTTAATTTTCTAATCAAAAACCGATCACTGGAGGTCGATCCTAATAAAACTAATTAAATAAAAATAAAACTACCTACTTCTGGAAGTCACTATGAGAATAATTTAATGAAAATAAAATCTATTATGTAAAATTAATATTACCGACATCAGGAAGTCGGTATTAATTTATTTTTTTTGTTTTTTATTTTAGAAATAACCTTCCTCCGAAAAATGGTTTATCTAAAAGTTATTAAATTTTATTTTATTTTTTTATATTTAATTGAGGTAAATTAAAATATTATTTTTTACTTATTAATTCGATACCGACATTAAGAGATCGGTTTTTCTTAAATTTATTTTTTCCGAGAAAATTTTCGACCATCGGAGGTCGGTATTTGGTTTTCCCGCAAATTTTTACCAAATAAATCGACATCTTGAAATCAGTTTTCTTAAGAAAACAAAATAATTTTTGTTTTTAACAATACCGACCTACGAATGTCTGAAATTACCGACTTCCATAGAAGGTCAGTAATTTGGAGGTCGGTATTTACAGTTTTTTTAGTAGTGAAAAGGAAAGTGTGCAACTAATATGGGACGGAGGAAGTACCTTTTTAAAAAAAATGGGGGTAAGGGAAGGAGAAATGAGGAGGGGATTACAAGGTGGAGAATTGAACCATCACCAATAAGGTGGGAGTTCAGGTAGCCAACCAACTTAGCTACTAAGATTCCCCATAATAATAGTAATTGTTTCTAATTATACCCTAATATTAAAGTACTATTTACTCTCTCCGGCCCATATTAGTTTGCCACCTTACTAAAAATAGTTGTCCCATATTAGTTGTCCACCTTATTAAATTAAGAGAGAATTAATTAAAATTTTCTCATATTACCCTTGCAATAAATTTTTTTTGAAAGTGTGAACACTTGTTTGTAAAGTTTCAAAAATGTTTCTTAAGGGTGAATTAGTAAAACTACCTTCTTATTTATGATTTCTCAAGATGCGTGTAAAAGAAAAAGTGACCAACTAATATGGGATGGAGGGAGTATTAATAGTGCTCAATTCTCAAGAAATTTCTAATAAATAGGGGTAACTTAATAAACTATATATTATATTTATTATTTTCCTTAATATGCGTAAAATAAACTTATAAAATGACATTTATTTTGAAACAAAGGGAGTAATTCTTGCTAATTATAATTTGTTTGTTAAGCATAGTGACATGCTTCGTAGCTTAAGTAGGAAAGATTCAAGGAACACACAGGATATGCTTTTAGATTTTAAAGTATGATGTTATAGTTCAATTGGACTGAAAATTCTTTTGTGCATGTGCATCTATCTCCAAACAAAGAGAGAGAATATGAGGAGCATGAATTGGTCAACAAGTTACGTTCATTATTTAAAAGAAGATCAGGGTAGTGCTAAACTCAGATTCGCATGGACAAACTACGGATAAATTGGTTTTTAGTCTTATATCTTTTTATTTACAAGTCTTTATCCTTAAATTGATACAGTAAAATTTGTAGACATGATTCAAGGACATACGAATTGAAATGACCAAACAATAAAACTGTTATATGCTAATTCGCTTAGGAAAAATGCTTAAGATAATGCTTAGAAGTAAAATATAATGAATTAATGACAATAATGAAATAAGAAAATAAATTGAGCCTATATTTCATTGCAGTTGGTCGACAACGTCCAAGAATAGTTTTATTTTAGAGCTTCAGACATGCTGAGTACAAAACTTTTAATGTAATGCTGGTGAATGAATAAAATTCAAATGTCTTACCATTGAGTGATGAGAGGGGTATTTATAGCAAAATTCTAGGGAACAGTGACTGTGAATCTCGCCCTCGTAATGTCCTCTATCTGCACATTACATCTGTTACAAACTGAATTGTGTAACGATTGGAGAAGATCCCAAATTCTTTTGAAATGGTTGAACGTCTGATGCTTATCTCGAGGGTCATTGTATGATGCCCGATCTTACGTTTTCGAAGCTAGATGGGCTATAACTGTGGTACTGGTCTCTAATGCCAAGACTCTGGATCTTCTGGAAACAAGGTTACTCCTTACTAGACATGTTTAAGAATAAGGCCCATACTATTTCTGCTGACTCACGTCTGTCCTATCCCATTTGCTATGTTTCCTTTCCTGATCCATCCACTTATCGGATCTGGATTTTACCCTATATAGATAGTCCTCCCACTTCTCGGTCACTTGTTGAGGCACGATTGGGAAGCGTAAAAGTCTTCGTTTTCTCGGTGGGAAAGTATGCGAAAAGACCTCTGACACATGTGAAGTGATGTGTGCCTAATTGCATTAAATACTCTGGGCATGTGTCTGCACCTGATTGGATTAGATCGTCATCGATTATCGAGGCAATAATGATTTTACTTTTCAGAACCCATTTATACGTTTCACCCTCTTCTTTACTCACTTTACTTTTTCAAATTCTTCAATCCTTCTTCCCATTTTGCTTCAGTTTCTCTCTACAACTCTTTTGCCTTCATCAAAACTTCGCCTGAGATTTCTAGTTCATGATTCTCCTACCATGTTTTCCACTTTATTCACCACTTGCACTACCATGTTTGATCTGCTATGTCAAATCCTTTATCGCCACGCCTAAAATCACTGTGCACCACATGCTATGTCTTTAAGTTACTCGTGATGCTTCCATTAGTTGCTGATAAGGGACCATCACTAGCCATAAAGAAGAGCAATAAGGGTGAGGTTGGAAAGCCCACTGCTTGGTTAATCTTTCCAACCAAGTGGTCATTTGACAAGGACTGTTAATCCTAAAATTTGACTACCAAGCAAACTGGTGAGAAGGATAAGCTAGTTGGGGACTACCAATCCATAATCTGAGTCATTTATCTCCCAACGGTCCGCATTTATTGCAAATGAAAAAATGCAGTTTAATTGCACACATTCGGGGAACATAAAAAGATTACTTTTGAGAAGTTGGGGTACTCATATGTTTACACATATCCCTTCACTAGGGTTTGATCCCTCCATTGATCCGATAATCCATAAGCCAAATGTTACAAAGTCTTCTTGGCTCAAGTCGGCCTAGTGGTGTGAAGGGTGGTTGGATGCCTCTGGTATCTAGCTAACTGTCACGTCTCAAAATCTCATTTAAGCCATGAGGTAACCTTCCAACCCCATATCATGACACTAGTACCCGCATAAATACTCGTCATCTTATTATATGGGACCTCTTTATTACCTATTACCCTTAAGTTTATGTAATACATAAAACTAATACTTCAAGAATCAAGAAATCTGTACATGCCTCAAATGAAAGTCCAAGCATCAAATTACAAACTTTCCTTTCCCTAACACTTTTAAATGGTCAAAATTTATTCTAATATAAAACCTTCATAAGAATACAAACCCAATGACACTTGTATATATATATATATATTATATAATATATATATATATATATATATATATATATATATTATAATATATATATATTGTAATGACCTTTTTAGTCATTCCTATATTTTTACTTTCTTTGTACTATTAGAGCTTGCCTGTTATGGCCCCAAGTCATTTATGACTTGCTGAGGCTGATGGTTCAGTATTCGGGCTATTCGTTTGGTCTTTATGGTCATTTTCTCTATTTTAGAGCTTAAATTTAGGAAATCATTGACTTCAGTCAATATTCTTAGCAAACATGCTCGGAATCAAATTTTGATAGTTCCGTTAGCTCCAGAGCATGGATTTTGGTCTAGTTGGACCCTTGGTCAGGGTCTAGGAGCTTTTGGTTTAGATTTATCTACTTTTTGTGTTTTATGGCCAATTGAACTTGGAAGTTTGACTTTAGTCAACATTCGGAGAAGACGGCCTTGGATGGAAATTCCATCAGTGCAATTAGCTTTGGAATGTCAACTTTGGGATAGAGGGATATTTGGTTCGCTTCTCAAGGCTTCTGGACTCATTTTGGGCCATGGAGTTCCATTTTGGAAAAGTTAGCCTAAGGTTGGTTTTTAGCGCGGGGCCTACTTTTTATTAAATAGACCTCCTTTGGGATTTGTTTTGATTTCATTGAGTCCAGAATGTTATTTTTAGTTAAATATCATAGTTCGTTTGTGTTTGCCGGACCTCAGATGCATTCCCGGGAGTCCATCTAGTGGCTTTTGCCAAAACTTGGTTGCTGGTTGCAGCTTCTTGCTAGTATGGCGCAACACCGGGTGCCATAGCCGCACTTGTGCTGCCGCACTTATGCCTGGGTACTGCACCTGCGATGCTGATAAGTTGGTAATCTACCAATTTATTGAGCCTTTAATCATGAATTATTGCCATGTTTTGATGAGATTTAGAGGTTCTTATGACCTTTATTGATATGAATGAAGGTACTCTTGGCCAAAAGTAGAAAACAAGGAATTGGACCCAAAAGAGCACAAAAGGAGTTGAAGTGAGAAGGTGGTCAAAAGAGATGAATATTCTGCCAAGAGGTGCGGCCGTCGTGCGACATGTACAATGGCTGGTGCGGACCGTACCTCCCTTCGCACAGCACCCGAAGTTAGCTGAAGTCACTAGTTCACTGTAGTGGAGCCATGCGATGTGCACAGTGGCTTGTGCGACCGCATGTTGCACCGCACATCGCATCACACATCTCCCGAAGAATATTTTTATCAACTTTTATGTGATGATTTGAGAACCTTCTAAAACCCAATTTGGGTATTGTACTCAATAGTTTTTCAGTTCTGAATAGTGTTTGGAGAGTATTCCATTGAGAGAGGTTCCTAAGGAAGAGAGAGAGTACTTGCTATTTCTCTTCTTCAACCTTGTGAATCCACCATTAATTGTACAAATTGAGCTTGGATATTGGATATTAGATTACAATGAATGGAAATTTGAATTACCCAATTGGTATAATCTCTTATTTCCTTAGCATGAGTGGCTAGTTTCCTTGTCTAGGGGTATGTGTATGATGAGTATTTGATATTGGGTATGAGTCTTGCTTAATTGTGTTTATAATTGCTAAATTGATACGGGTCTATTGAATTCTCCATGTTTTAATTCTAAAATTGATGGTTGCAAATGTTGATTGAAATTACTTGGTTGTGTTCTTTCTTGAGAAAGAGGTTCATAATTTCGGATGAGAATTCAATAGTGGGTTCTTGTAATTTCCATCTAGATTGAGGCTAGAAATAGTTCAATCGCCAGAAAACACCCATTTAAGAGTCTAAGCTAGAAATAGTATGACTTCTCCAAGCTTGTATTGGTTGTTTTGTGATGAACCCATGGTGCTTGAATAAATACCATGGGAAATATATTTGGAAGATCGAAAGATTGACATTCATGACTAAAACCATTTCTACCCGTATCATTTATTAAGAATTCACATAATTAAGCAAGTACCTTAACCCATGTTGAAGCCCCATTGAAAACATACCCTAGTCGTCTTCTATCTTGATACAAATTCATGTTTACTTTATTGTTTTGCTTGAATTGCGATTGTGGCAGATTCTAAATTCCTTGATTTCCCCCCTTTTACTTTTTATGTTGTTTGAACAATTACTTTATTGGTTATAGATATACTACAATCTTATAGGCGACTCTACCATTCTCTGTGGGATCGACCCCTACCACCTTCGGGAATATAAATTTTATTTTTCTCTGACGATTGCTATCATCTCCGTATGGAGAGTGTTACTTGAGCATTATCAAAAATAGCGCTGTTGCTGGGGAATGGGTTTTTGAGTAGCCTTTTGATTGACGTTTGAAATCACCGTGTGAGTTTTTATCTGTTTTTACTTTGTTTTTCTGTTTTTGATTGTTGAGAAGGCCTCCTATGAGCAAAGTGGGCGATAATGAAAGCGTAGAAGGATTCATGGATGCAGCCCCTGAGCCCAAAATTCAAGGAGAGGTAGGTGCAATCCGCCTACCTCTCACGGTTGGCAACGCCGTGTTTCACATCACTAGTACCATGCTCCATCTCATACAAATGAAAGGATAGTTCGGAGGGGCTGCACATGAAGATTCAAATAGGCACATCCGAAACTTTATCGAGATATGCTAGCCATTTCTCTTCCACAACATCCCTTAGGAATCCATTCAGCTTCGCTTGTTTCCCTTCTCCCTCACGGGAGAAGCGATGACATGGTTGGAAGAGCTTCCGAAAGGCTCAATCACAACATGGAATGGTCTTGTCAAAGCATTTATGGTGAGATTCTTTCCTCCCTCAAGAATGATTCAATTGATGGATGAAATCACTAATTTTTGTCAACTCCAAGATGAACCATTACATGAGGCATGGCTGAGGTTTAAAAAGAAACTTTTGTTGTGACCCAATCATGGATTGCCAGATACTGTCCTTCTTCAAAGTTTTTATAGGGCTTTGAATTCAATGAAAAAGTCCATGGCCAACAACCTTACAGGTGGTACCTTTATGGATCAACAATATGGTATTGCCTCAGCTCTTCTAGAAAGAATGATGAAGACAAATCGTGCTTGGCCTATTCGGGAGGCAGATGTACCCACGAGGGTGACTTCAACTATATTGAAAAATTAAATGCACCGCAAGGTTGAGGAGAGAGGTGAAACTGTGGCCAAGATGCTAACACAAATTGATATTTTGGCCAAGCATATGATGGGGGCTGGTAATACTAAGAGTGTAAATGCTGTGAGTACTCCGGAGCTTAAAGCTAGTGATAAAGAGGTCTTCACCATTATGGATGGAAAGATTTGTTATTTGTAGACAGGTTCTCAGCCTGGGTATTATCGCCCGAGGGACGATAATCAAGGTTAGATCAAGGATAAAGAGAGAGATGGCAATTGGAGGGATCGTGACAAAGAAGGTGATAGATACAATCAGTGAAGTTCTAATCCTTATGTGCCTCCAAATAAGGCTGATACCTCTCCTTATCAACCCACCGTGAGCAACCCTAGTCATTCAAAAATAGGAGATATATTGTCATTGGTCTTGAAGAAGGTGGAGAGAATGAATACTGGGGTTAATGAGCTAAAAAGTGAGGTGTTAATGTTTCACCAAATGGTGAGCTCACACTTGGCCTCAATCAAGCATCTCGAGATGCAAATGAACCACTTGTCCACCCAAATAAATCCTCAAATAAAGGAAACACTCCCTAGTGACACCACATCAAATCCAAAGAATGATGGCCATGTTATGGCTATTGTCACAAGGAGAAGAAAAGTGAATGGTGTGGTGAAAAAGCCTAGTGTGGAGGTCGTTATGAAGCCTACGAATTTAGGTGAGGCAGAGATTGTGCTTGAAGAAAAAGATAATGGAGAGCCAGAAGTTGGGGTGAAGCTTAGTGCACCCAACGTTCTTGTGAATGATGAAGCGTGTGAAGAGGAGAAGGAGGCTGATGCTCCTTCTCAAGTGGATATAGATATTGAGGAGGACACTCCTAATGTTCCAAGTGTGCCGACCACACTACCTATGGGACCTCCTCTATACCCACAAAGATTGGCAAAAAAGAAGAAGGAGAACCAATTCAAAAAGTTTGCTGACATATTTAGCAAACTTTCTATTACATCCCTTTGGTCGAGGCTTTGACGCAAATGTCCTGGTACACAAAATTCATGAAAGAGCTTCTAAAAAAATGTGCTGTTGATGTGGGCACCATTGAGATATCACACAACTATAGTGATGTGATGACAAGCAATGCTGCTACAAAATGGAAAGACCCAGGTGCATTTACCATTCCTTGCACTATTGGCATGTTTGTGTTTCAGAAGGCTTTGTGTGACCTAGGGGCGAGTATCAACTTGTTGCCCCTAGTTATCTTCAAGAAGTTAGGCTTTGGCATGACCAAGCCTACACCTATGCGATTGCTCATGGTTGATAGGTCCATCAAATGCCCTATAGGGATTCTATTTGATGTATTGGTCAAGGTTGACAAGCTCATCCTACCGGACGATTTTGTGATCTAAGATTGTAAGGTGGATATTGAGGTGCCCATCATATTGGGGCAACCAGTGTTGGCTACGGGGAGAGCCTTAGTTGATGTTGAGTTTGGAGAACTCAAGTTCCGAGTGAAAGTGAGGAGGTGACCTTTAACGTATGCCAACCCATAAAGCCACTGGATGAATTTCGAGTAGTGTATGTGATCAATTTTGAGGGCAAGTTGGTAGATGCCCATGGTGAGAATGAAATGGAAGAAGTACCCGAGCCTATAATATTTCCACCTGGGCAATAAGATAATACTATGAAGATATTGATGGAGCAATTCCCTTGCTTTGGATGGGGCCATGCCAATTAGATTGACATGCTCTCTGACAATGATTGAGGATTGAGGTACTATCATCAATCCGTGATGTAAAATCAAGCGCTTCTTGGCAGACAACCCAAGTGTTTTTTACTTTATTTTGATACCTTTTATTGTTTTTGGTGTGTTTTTAGGAATGCATGGAGAGGAAAAATGACCAAGTGGAAAAACAAGACAAAAAGGGGATGTGTGAAAGCCCTTGCAGTTCACACATGTTGTTGTGCATGTCGCATGGGGCAACGCATCTCAAACCAGAAAACTGGAAGAAAAATGCTAAGTTGGAGGTGATGTACGTTGGGTTGTGCATTTCGCACAAGCCATTGTGCGCATCGCACCTCCATCGCACACCAAAGCAGATGGAAAATTTTGGGCAAGAAATTGGCTGGTGCGAAGTGATGTGCAAGCCGTACAAGGGCTTGTGAGAATTGCACATCGTGGCACACAAAGGTAAGTTTTAAATTTTGTTTGACCTACCCGTTGACCGACCCGACTCAGAGATCGTCTCGGTGACTTTTTTCTTCTTTTTCTTTTTATAAACCACCACCCTTCTTCTTCTTTTCCATATTCTCCCACAAAATCCTCCATAACTCCCTCACAAATCCTATAAAATCCCTCAAACCTCCACCAAAATCTTCCTCTCTCTCAACCAAATCACTCCATCACCGATTTCCATCGGTCGCTGCCGTCGTCTCTCCAGTCACAATTTTGGGTCTCCATTGTTGGCCTTCAAAAGCAATAATTTTTTATTCTCCCCCTCTAATCTTCACTTCTCATAAGTTTTTCGACGTTAAATACGTGTTTATATGATGATTGGGAACTCATATTGTAAAGCATGCTTATTTATTCTTCCATGTTGATTTTGGGTGAGATCCAAAAATTTTGGGTCCCTAATTTTGGGTTATATTATTGATTTTTCTTAGAATTAACTTGGTAGAACTTGAAGTTATGATGATGCGTATTGTTTGTGGTAATTTTTAGCCTTGAAAATTGGTGTTTCAGGTGAAGTCTGAGTAGCCCGCGTGTATCGATGCATGATTTGGCCCTATGATAGATTGGGTGACATCATTATTAAAGGAAAATCATCATCTTCATGAGGTCTTTGTTGAAAATTTATGTTTGGGGCTGAAATTGTTACTACCATTGTGCCCTTGTGCTATTTTAGTTGATTATGCTCGTGGGTATATGTTCTTGGTGGGGGATATAAAATTGTTGTTGTTGAATGTGCCTCTTGATTTGTTAATTGAAGGCTTGATGTTTCCAATGATATACGGGGTAACGTCCTTCTTAAGGGAAATCATTAAGCTTTTCTTTTGTTTTGAATATGTTGAGATCCAGGGGAAGTCTTAGCACCCGGTTGATTTGGTTTTGTTCATCACATGTTTAACCCTATATTATTGGTGTTTGTGTTTGGTGCCGAGTGCATATCACAGATATTGCTCTGCGAATCACATGCGTAACATAGAAGAACACAAGGAACTAAAAAGTTCCAACTATTTCCTTGTGCATTTTGCATGCGAAGCGTATATCTTTATATACAAAATGCACAAGGCACCGCTTATTGAAAAATGTGGCAAGTTTACTAGAAAGGGTAGCGAAGTGTTGTGCGATGCACACTTTGGCTGGTGAAGTTGGCAACAACCTTCGCACCCCAAGGCAGAATCCAACTTTTGTGATGCCACGTGCGACGCGCACTTCTCCTAGTGTGGTCCGCACGAGGTTTGCACAAGCTATAAGTTACCGGTTTTGTTTTTCTTCTTCTTTGCATTCCAATGTCTTTTAATTTGTTAACTTTTTGTAGTGTTTTCTTCTTTTAATTAATTCGAGAATGCACATATATGGGGAGTATAGGCATGGTTCCTGCCACTAACATCCTTTTGCAGGAAGATGGCCCCTAATAAGCGTCCTCCAAAGTGCCGTGCTAAAAATCAAGCTTCAACATCTGAGACTCCATTACACCTGGACAAATTGAGGGGACCTCCAAATCACAACTCTAGTTTAGCCTTGAAGGAATGGAGGCCTACTATGTTAAGTTTAGGGAAAAGCGACCTTTTTTGGAAGAGAAAGGGTTTGATGTGGAAGCCTTCGAAGCTGACTTCCCAAACATCCCAAACATCCCAAACATCCCAAAATGGTTTCGCATAAGGATATGGGGACACTTCGATAAAACCCCTGGTACCTATTGCCCTTAGTTGGTGTGGGAGTTCTATGCTTCATATCAGGCCGGGCAAGACATTCTGAGGCATAAGGGCCTAACAAGCAAGCTACCGTGCATTGATTTGGTTTTGGTAAGGGGAAAGGAAGTGGATAATATTCCAGCGACCATCCATTTTTCTATATGGGATGATGAACCAATTTCAGTGTCTAGATATTTAGAACGTGTGGCTACAAAAGAAGACCAATATGAGTGAGTTGCTAGTCTCATCACTGAAGAAAGTCCTTTTTGGGCCATCTCAAAAGGACCTATCTATTGATCAGATCTCAAGTTTGAAGCTTGAATGTGGTTAGATTTTGTATGCACACGACTCATCCCAACAAGTCACACCACTAAGGTGACTATAGAGGTGGCCATTCTCATTGCTTATATCATGTCTAGCCTCCTGATAAATGAAGGGGAAATTATTGCTGAATAACTCAAGCAATAATCTAGACACGAGTCCACCTCCATGGCCTTTCCTGTTCTCATAAACCTTCTATGCTTCCAAGCAAACTGCCCTCGGTTTTGATCATGGGACAAAAATGAGCCAAGCTACTGGCATGGTTTCCTTGGACATAAGGCGGGAAAAAGATACCCCACATGTCAAGAAAATATCCATTGCTCACACTCCTTGTGTCATTGTTGGGAATTCACATACCGAGAATGTTGCTCATGATCAGGTAAACATTTCATCACCTTTTTGGGAATGGCCATACCCCACACATATGGTTCCTCCAGTTGATAATGCTTTGGGTGGGTTGCTCAAGCTTGTTCAAACTTCCCTCCATAATAAGGAGCTCTTGCACAAGATAGCTAAAGACATTCCAAGAATGATTCAGTCCGCTATAAAATCGGCCTTGAAGACGGTAGTGACAAGTATAACCAAACTCTGTGCTAGAATTGACACCATAGAAGTGGACGTTAATGAGCTTAGGCAAGTGGTACCACAAGTTAAGCCAACTAATTTTAATTGGGATCTTAACTTACTGGCCCTAAACTAAAATTCTCCTCCGAGGAATGATAGTCTGCCTAATGATTGGTGTATGGGTGGGTATTCGAATGAAGAAGAAGGCACATCTGAGATTCGAGAGATGATTGAGCCAACCTTGAAGGCTCTCGATACCACAATACCACCTACCCAACACTACTCAGATTACCATAACTTTGATGTGCTAAAATGGAGGAATCAACCTAGGTCCAACTAGGCCACTCCTCTTCCTTCATACCATGAATTGATGACTTCTCAGAATAAGTGGGAGGTTGTGGAGCCATATGACCGCCTTTAGGTATGATGGGAATCCTCAATTCCATCAGTGAAAGGATTTCAGATAGATCTAGAGTAAGCTTATAGGCCACCACCATCACCACCGAGGCCCAGACCTCTTAGGATACCATATTGATTTTATTCAAAGAGGCATCATCATCAGAATTAGTATCTTGTAACGACCGGATCCGTCATTATGGGTAGTCCAATTATGCCAAGTTTTAGAGTTAGTAAACTCCAGGTTGGGGAGTTTGAAATTATGGGCTAGGCTAGCCTTAGCCAGATTTGGAGCGAAGTGTAGTCTAGGGAAATTCGAGTAAGGATTGGGTTAGGTGTCTTGTTTTGAGCTAGTTTTCCATGTAGCCAAGACATAAAAGAGTTCGTGGGACATTTCAGAATCGAATTTGGGTAAGTAGAACTCTCAGAATTGCATTTGACGTGGAGGGGTTATTTCGGGTTGTCAGGGAAGAAAGTGTGTTGTAAAATGATCAAATTTTGGAGATTTATGGAAATTATGTACGTGATGAGTGCAACGGCTCTGCCGTAGCGACCTCTGCTATAGGGGTGGAAAATACCATTATAGCGGTGGTCAAGGCGGTCAACGCCGCTTAAGACCGCTATAGAAAAAGTCGTCCGCTATAGCGGGACCGCTATAGCAGAGCGGGGACCGCTATAGAGGGCCGATGGGTTTTTAATGCAGAAACTTCTCCAAAATAGTTCAGTTTTCTGCAATTCATTTGGGAGAAGAACTAGGGCAATTTCAGGCATTTTTCCTCCGTTCTTCATTGTTTTTCTTCCCTAAGGTAAGGTTTCTACTCCCCAAACTTTGCACTACTTTTCCTATGCGGTAGAATTGCTAGGAGGGAACTTGGAGGAAGGTTGGAATAACCTAGGAATGGTGGAATCCAAGGAAGAAAGGGGATTCTAAACATGAAAATTCTTGGGTATTGTTAAAAGCGAAATATAATGATCATATGTTGTTAAATTCTCTATTTTTATCCGTGAAAATGATAGAACTAGGGAAATTAACGGTGGGAAAGCTAGGGAAAAAGGGTGGAATGATCATGGGTGGCCTGGGGTTTTGGGTTTTAGTGTAATTCGGGTAATGTGCAGTCCTTGTTTGTTAATTTCATGTACATGTATGCCACTTTAAACCAAGAACAAGAAAGAAATCCGAAACACGGGAAAGCTCGGGTTGAGTAGATCTTGGATCATTTCGAGGTAGGTGATGGCTTATGATTCCTGTGAATGTGGTATATGTTTGTACTCTCATCTAAGTGCTTGTATGAATTACATTGCTTAGAGGAATTGTGTAAATTGTCTAAGGGTCCTATTTTACAGTATGTGAATTAAACAGTGTGTTGTTTGTTGGTTTACAAGTTGGTTGTTCATCTATTAACTGTGGATTGTTGACATTCGGTTAACTCGGGTACCACGCCTGGTACGGGGATACTAACGATTGGCTCGGGTAGCACGCTTGGGATGGGATACTAACGATTGGCTCGGTACCACATCTAGTACGGGTTTATTGTACTGCATCTTTGCATTGTTATTGTTGTATTGCATTGACTATTATTGGTTCCGTGAGTGGACTGGGCTGTTTTACTAAAATGTGATACTTGTTTTGGTGGTCCTTGAGTGACCGAGAAATTTTGTTATAATTGGTGAGTGGATCTTGGATTAGGCCGGGTTGTTCATTAATACTTAGGTGTTGTTTAGAGGGGATCCCAGAGTGGGTTTGGGCTAGACGGAAAGGTATAGTTATTAGTATATGATTGTGTTCTAGTGTTATAAGAGATGGATTTCATGTTTGAACAAGCTAGGTATAGACTTGTAGTCTAGGGTTTGTTGACTTGTTGCATGTCTTCCATACTAATTACTTGATTTGTTGTACTGCTTATACACTGTTTATTTGGAAATTGGCTGATGATCCTACTAGTACATGGTGGTTGTGTAGTGATATTGCACTTGCTTCTTTTTGTTGTGAGTACAGGAAATCTTCCAGAGGTTGACACACGACCTCACCTGTAGGCCAGACTGTTCCAAGATATCAAGGGTGAGCCATTCGACCAAGCCGCCTTGATGCTTATATTTCAACTTATAGCCTAATTATTTCGGGCTTAAACTATCTCTTTTATTATTTAAGTTTTGGGGTTGCATTCCCGTACTCTAGATGTTAGTAGAATTGTTTGGTACTGCGACTTTAAGTTTCTAGAGGGATTTTCCGCAAGATAATTTTAATGATATAGTTCTTTGCTGATTTGAATTGCTAGTTTAATTTTTGCTGCTAGTTTTAGGCTGTTAGTCTAGGCTAAGGGTTGAACTCTACTGGTTCGCTCATCCAGGGGTCGGGTGGGTACCACTCACGACGGTTTGGGTCATGACAAAGATGGTATCAGAGCCCAAGGTTCGTTGATCTCGTCGAATCAAACAGGCCTAGTTGAGTCTTGCGGAATGGTGCGGAGACGTCCGTACTTTTCTTCGAGAGGCTATGAGGCTTTAGGAAAAAACTATCTCTTCCTGCTTTTGTTCGTGCTATAACTTGATTACAATTGGTATCTGCTGATACAAATTTGTATCTAAACTTATACACTCTTCTGTCCGCAGATGGTTACTACAAGGAACAATGAAGCAAGGCCAGCAGTCCCGATAGCTCATGGCAGAGGTAGGGGAAGGGGCATGGAACGAGGTGGAGCCGCACCCGCCAAGGGTGGAGCTCAAGTGGCTGCTGGAGAGCATGAAGCAACCCCCCCACCTCAGGAGCATGTTGCTGAAGATGTGGAAGTTATTGTGGATGACGAAGGTGCACAGGTGCAGGTGGAACCGGTTGGGGGTGCAGGCCTTCCTACTATGACGCCAGAAGACTTTCAGCAGGCTTGGAATATTCTGAGTGGATTGGCCGGTACTGGAGCCATACCCACGGCTTTTGCGAATCAGGCCTTGGATACTCAGCCAACGGTTACTACAACGCCTAGGATAGATGCATCTTCAGGCACAAATGATTTCTTCAGGCCAATGCTAGGCCCAGTGATGACAGGGAATGAGCATGAGATGCTGACCAAGTTTCTCAAGCTGAAACCTCCTACTTTTTAGGGTACCGACAAGGAGGATGCCTATGAGTTCATCTTGGATTGCTATGAGAGGTTGCACAAGTTGGGTATTGTACGTCAACATGGGGTTGAGTTTGTCACATTTAAGTTGCAGGGTGATGCTAAGCAGTGGTGGAGGTCTCATGTGGAGTGCCGGTCTTCTGTTCTACACCCACTGACTTAGGAACAGTTCCACGCTTTGTTCTTAGAGAAATACGTACCCCATACTTTGAGGGAACTAGAAGAAAGATGAGTTCTTGAACTTAGAGCAGGGTGGCATGTCAGTCTCTACTTATGAGGCTAAGTTCCACGCCTTGTATTGTTTTGCCACACAGATGTTGGGTTCCGAGGAGGAACGGGTCTGGTTGTTTGTGAAAGGGTTGAATACTGAGCTACAGGTATTGTCAGTGTATATGACTTCTTCAGGGAAGGGCTTTAATGATGTGATGGATTATGTGAAGAAACTTGAGGGAGTCAAGCAGGCGGGGCAGGCTAAGGCTTTAGCCAAGAAGCCCCGGAATGAGGGAAATTTTGGTGGTTCATACTCCAGGGGACAGAATCAGCAGGCTTACTAGACCCATCCTATTTAGTCAGCTCTTCTTGCTACTACAGGTGGTCATCAGGGATCTCAACCTTAAACTCCTAGAGGCCAGGGAGCATCTTACACATCAGCTAGCAGGCCTGGACTTGACCATGTTTGCTTTCATTGTGGTGATCTGGGCCACTTTAAGAGGGATTACCCACATAGGCAGATAGGTAAGTAGGGTCAGCAACAGTCTAGAGAAGTGGTCCTGGCAGGCAGAGGCAGTAATGTTATAGGTCGTCCACAGGGTGGGCGAGGTAACTTTCAGGGAAGCCGAGGAGACAGGGGGAACGACGGCGCAGGCAGGGGAGCAACGCAACTGGCCTGGGAAGTTGCCTGGATTTATAATCGAGCTCATTGCTATGCTTTTCCATAGAGGATCGAGGCAGAAGCCTCAGATGTGGTGATCACAGGTACCATTCTTGTTTGCGATAAAATGGCTTCGGTATTATTTGACCCAGATTCTACATATTCTTATGTGTCTGTGCGTTGGGTCTGGACTTAATTTGTGATATCCTTGATTTCCCTATCAATGTTTCTACCCCGGTTGGAGAGTCTGTGATTGTGACTCATGTTTATCATGACTGTTCTGTTGTGTTTGTGGGGTTGCATACTTGGGTAGACTTGGTAATTCTGGATATGGCTGATTTTGATATTATCTTGGGTATGACCTGGCTATCCCCTTATCATGCGGTGTTGAACTGTAACACTAAGACTGTGGCTCTAGAGATTCTGGGTAAGGATAGACTAGAGTGGGAAGGTGTGTACAGGCGTAAGCCAGTTAACATAATATCATTTGTTCGGGCTAGGAAGATAGTGGGTAGGGGGTGTCTAGCCTTCTTGGCTCATCCCCGAGATGATAGTATGGAGTCCCCGTCTATTGAGTCAGTTCCCATGGTTTCTGAGTTTCTAGAGGTGTTTCCAGCGGATGCATGCCTCCGGACAGGGATATATATTTCTATATTGATTTGGAGCTAGGCACTCATCCAATTTCTATTCCTCCATATCGTATGTCTCTGGCAGAGTTAAAGAAACTTAAGACTCAGATACAGGAACTCCTAGATAAAGGATTTATACGTCCCAGTGTTTCGCCTTGGGTTGCTCCAGTTTTATTTGTAAGGAAGAAGGATGGTAATATATAGATGTGCATAGATTATAGGCAGTTAAACAAGGTGATCATCTGGAATAAGTATTCTCTACCCTGTATAGATGACTTGTTTTACCAGCTTCAGGGTGCATCGGTGTTTTCGAAAATTGACTTTTGGTCACGATACCATCAGTTAAAGATCAGAACTGAGGACCTTCCGAAAACTGTTTTTCAGACTCGATATGGGCATTACAAGTTCCTAGTAATGTCATTTGGTTTGACCAATGCACCGATAGCATTTATGAGTTTGATAAAAGGGGTATTTAAATTGTAATTGGTTTCCGTCGTTATTGTATTTATCGATGATATTTTGATCTACTCCAAGAGTAGGGAGGAGCATGTTAATCATCTTCGTATTGTGTTGGATATCTTGAGACATCAAAAGCTTTACGCGAAGTTCTCCAAGTGTGAATTTTGGTTGAATTCGGTTACGTTTTTGGGTCATGTAGTGTCAGAAAAGGAGGTGATGGTGGATCCCCAAAAAATTGAGGCAGTCAAGATTTGGGTTCGGCCTAGCTTTGTGACAAAAGTGAGGAGTTTTGTTAGGCTCGCAGCGTACTATCGGAGGTTTCTTAAGAATTTTGCTTCTATTGATACTCACCTGACCAGGCTGACACCAAAGGATATACCATTCATGTGGTCCTACAAGTACGAGGAAAGCTTCCAAAAGCTCAAGACACTTCAGACCACGGCTCCTATATTATCCTTGTCGGTTGAAGGTAAAGACTTTATTATTTACTGTGATGCTTTACATTTTAGTTTGGGTGCTGTGTTGATGCAGGATAGGAATGTGATAGCCTATGCATCCAGGCAGTTGAAGGTGCATGAGAGGAACTACCCGACTCACAACCTAGAGTTAGCAGCGGTGGTTTTTGCACTAAAGATTTGGAGAAACTACCTTTATGGTGTCAAGTGCGAGGTATTCACAGATCATCGTAGTCTACAACATGTATTCACATAAAAGGATTTGAATTTGAGGCAGAGCAGGTGGATGGAGCTATTGAAGGACTATGATGTGACCATTCAATACCATCCGGGTAAGGCTAATGTAGTGGAAGACGCATTGAGCTGGAAAACAGTTAGCATGGGTAGCTTGGCTTGTTTGGGGGTATCTAAAAGACCACTAGGAAAGGAAATTCAGGCTTTGGAGTCCAAGTTCATACACTTGGGTGTTTCAGATCAAGGTGGGTTGTTGGCCAGCATTAAGGTCAAAGCCACCTTCATAGAGGAAATAAAGGCCAAACAGTTTAAAGATAGGAAACTGAGTAAGCTACGAGGTAAAGTGATATCCGGGGAGTCCAGAGACGTCACATTAGACTCCGGTGGAGTGTTACATTTTAGGGAAAGGATTTGTGTTCATCAGGTTGATGATATAATTCAGAAAATCTTGGAAGAAGCTCATGGTTCGCATTACTCAATTCATCCGGGTGTGACTAAAATGTATAGAAACTTGAGGCAGCATTACTGGTGGCCCGAGATGAAAAGGGATATAGTTGATTTTGTGTCCAATTGTTAGAACTGTTAGCAGGTAAAGTATGAACATCAGAGACCAGCAAAACTATTTTAGAGAATGCCAATTCCAGAGTGGAAGTGGGAAAGGATAGCCATGGACTTCGTGGTGGGTCTTCCCAAGACATTGGGGAAGTATGACTCGATTTGGGTCATTGTTGACAGGCTGACTAAGTCTGCTTATTTCATTCCGATTAGGGTGGATTACAATTTGCAGCAACTGGCCAAGATCTACGTGAAGGAGATTGTGATATTACATGGGGTACCACTATCCATCATTTCAGACATGGGTATGCAGTTTACCTCTAAGTTTTGGGGCAAGTTACATGAAGAGTTGGGTACAGAACTCACTTTTAGCACCGCCTTCCATCCTCAGACTGATGATCAGTCGGAGAGGACGATCCAGGTATTAGAGGACATGCTGAGAGCATGTGTTATGGACTTCGGGAGATATTTGGACGAGTTCCTACCGTTGTGCGAATTCTCGTACAACAATAGCTACCACTCCAGTATTGATATGGCACCGTTCGAGGCATTATATGGGAGGAACTGCAAATCATCGGTTGGGTGGTTTGAGGAAGGCGATGTAAGGCCTCTGGGCGTGGACTTAGTAAAGGAAGTGCAGGAAAAGGTAAGGGGCATTCAGGCTAAATTGATGGCTGCCTAAAGCAGGCAGAAGGAGTATGCATATCACAAGGTCTGGGACATGGAGTTTCACGTTGTTGAACATGTATTACTGAAGGTGTCACCAATGAAGAGAGTTATGCAGTTTGGTAAGAAGGGCAAGCTTAGCCCTCGGTTCATCGGCATGTCTGAGGTTCTTAAGATTGTGGGGCCAGTGGCTTACAAGTTAGCACAGCCTCCCAGTTTTTTGGGCATCCATCCGGTATTCCATGTATCAATGCTTAAGCGATACCATGTGGATGGGGATTATATCATCAAGTGGGATGAGGTACTTTTTGACAAGCATCTTCGTTATGAAGAGGAACCAGTCTTGGTTTTTGCTCGGGATATTCGGAGGTTGAGGACAAAGGTGATTGACATGGTAAAAGTTCAGTGGAAGCATCGTCCGGTTGAGGAAGCCACTTGGGAAACCGAGAAGGACATGCGGGACAAGTACCCTCAGTTGTTTAAGGATTTAGGTACTACACTTACTCTCCTATATTTTTGTAAATTTGGGTTAGATCATTCGGGGATGAACGATGGGTAAATTGGTATCTATTGTAATGATCGGGTCTGTCGTTACGGGTAGTCCAATTGTGCTAAGTTTTAGAGATAGAAAACTCTGGGTTGGGGAGTTTGAAATTCTGGGCTAGGCTAGCCTCGGCCAGATTTGGAGCGAGGTAGATTCTAGGGAAATCCGGGTAAGGATTGGGTTAGGTGTCTTGTTTTGAGCTAGTTTTTCATGTAGCCAAGATATAAAGGAGTCCGAAGGACTTTTCGAAATTGAATTTGGGTAAGTAAAACTCCCAGAATTGCGTTTGACATGGAGGGGTTAATTTAGGTCATCGGGGGAATCAAGTGTGTTGTAAAATGACCAAATTTTGGAGATTTCCAGACATTCTGTCTGTGATGAGTGCAACAGCTCCGCCGTAGCGACTTCCACTATAGCGGTGGAAAATACCGCTATAGTGGTGGTCAAGGCGGTCAACGCTGCTTAAGACCGCTATAGCAGAAGTCTTCCGCTATAGCGGGACCACTATAGTGGGCCGACGGGTTTTTAATGCAGAAACTTCCCCAAAATAGGTCAATTTTCTACAATTCATTTGGGAGAAGAACTAGGGCAATTTCAGGCGTTTTTCCTCTGTTCTTTATCGTTTTTCTTCCCTAAGGTAAGGTTTCTACTCTCCAAACTTTGCACTACTTTTCCTATGCAGTAGAATTGCTAGGAGAGAACTTGGAGGAATATTGGAATTACCTAGGAATGGTGGAATCCGGGGAAGAAAGGGGATTCTAAACATGAAAGTTCTTGGGTATTGTTAAAAGTGAAATATAATGATTATATGTTGTTAAATTCTCTATTTTTATCCGTGAAAATGATAGAACTAGGGAAATTAACAGTGGGAAAGCCCAGGAAAAAGGGTGGAATGATCATGAGTGGCCTAGGGTTCTGGGTTTTGGTTTATTTGGAAATTGGCTGATGATCCTACCAGTACATAGTGGTTGTGTACTGATACTTCACTTTCTTATTTTTAGTGTGAGTACAGGAAATCTTTCGGAGGTTGAGGCACGACCTCACCTATAGGCCGGACTGTTCCAAGATATCAAGGGTGAGCCGTTCGACCAAGCCGCCTTGATGCTTATCTTTCAAGTTATAGCCCAATTGTTTTGGGCTTAGACTATCTCTTTTATTGCTTAAGTTTTGGGGTTGCATTCCCGTACTCTATATGTTGGTAGAATTGTTTGGTACTGCAACTTTCAGTTTCTAGGGGGATTTTCCGCAGGATAATTTTAATGATATAGTTCTTTGCTGATTTGAATTGCTAGTTTACTTTTTACTGTTGGTTTTAGGCTGTTAGTCTAGGCTAAAGGTTGAACTCTACTGGCTCTCTCATCCGGGGGTTGGGTGGGAGCCACTCACGACAGTCTGGTTCGTGACATATCTCAAGGAGTTTTTGTGCTCATTCTTATTTGTATAATCTTTTGTGCATCGAGGGAAATGCTTAATTTAAGTTTGGAGGTCTGTAATCATTCATTAACTTGCCTGAAGCTTGTGGCTTAATCGATGATTGGTTGTGCTTAAATTGTGTCCTTCCTGGGCTAGATATTTTTAAATTTTTATTTTGTTGCCGGGTTAGTCTTACACAATTCTATTATTTCACTGCTCCTGCTTTGCAATTGTGCTAGTGCCTACGCTGAGGCTTGTTTTTAAATGATTCATGAGCACTTAAATTTGTAGTTGCCTTGTTAATAGTAGATTAGTAATAAACTCTAAAGGTTTTTTTAATACCACGGTTCTTTCCCAAGGAGTGAAAATATTTTCTTTTATTTTTCTTTTGTTATTTTTGTGTTGAGCTGGGTTGGTGTTTCCCTATGATAGATTGAGAGGCAATTTTCTTAATGGAAAATACCAAGTCTTAGTTTTAGATTGAGTCTGTGCTTTGCTTATCCCGAAATGGATCCACCAAAAAATATTCTTGGCAAGAAGTTTTTGAAAATCAAAGGAAGAGGGAAAATGAATTTTGAGAATAGCATTCTCTTGTTATGATTTGCAAACTCTCGGTTTGGCTTGATCGATTCACAAATGAGTATTTAATGAACTCGGAATAGCTTGTCAAAAGTCATTTATCTCAATTAATTTTGAGACTAATGTTGAAAATTCTTGTGATGTGATGTCTTGTGTGGTGAGGCTATCCTTTGATTCTTGTGCATGTGTGTCATCTAAAACTTTCCCCAAATATGATTCAACGCAAAATCCTAGATGTGATCGAGCTTGGAAGATGACCTTAGGCCCTTTTTGAATAGCCACTTCATCCAAATGACTTCCCTTTATAATGATCCTAGTGAACCCCTCTGAGCTTGTGACCTTTCTTTGGCACCTTGTTGACACCTTGACCCTTTTTGGAACCTCTATTCTTGCACCCATCCTCCCTATTGGCTTGAAAGTGATATAGGCTAAAACCTTAAGTTTGGGGGGGAATTGAAATGATAACGTAGGCAAAAGCCTAAGTTTGGGGGTTTATGTGCTTAATGTGGAGAAAAAAAGGGATGCACTCCAACTGCAAGGTAGAACCTTATGTTTGAATTGAAAATTTCTCCAAATCCAATGCAGTGAGCAAAATGAAAAGAAAAGAATTAGTGCTACCAAGTATAGGTGATACAAGGAGGTTGAATAATCAAGTTGAAGGGATAACAAAGAACGTTAAGGAGTTTTATTCACTTGAGCCAAATGTAATCCTTACCTTGCCCCTAGCCAACATCGTAACCCGTAAGTCCTTAGTGATTTCAAGCTTTGTAACTTTATATTAGTGGTGAATTACATGAAGGAAAAGCCTATGGTTCGATATATGTGCACTTGAACTTACTTGAGAGAGTGAGAGTCTTTGTGGTTCTCTTATAATCCCTTGTATTGTGAATTGCACAATTGTGAGTGGGATTCTCTCTTGTCGTGATTGGCATCATGCACTTGAATTAAAACATGAAGTCTCTATTTCAGTTGAGAGGAATGAATGAGAAAAGTTGTGTGGCGAATCTCGAGGACAACCTTAATGGTCCATGCCAATGACTTGAGAAGCTTGATCTTGTTTTGAATGGAAAATTCCCCTATTTTTGAATCAGAAATGATGTTCTTTTAATGAATGTTTTGAAATGATCACATGCCTTGAGAATGTGGTGGTCCAAATTGATATGAGCATTGTAGTCGAGTCTTTTTGTTGTTATTTTCCTTGTTTTTAGAGTAGAGAAATCTTGAGCGCAACCCATGTGTTTTAGAAGCAAAATTCATTCCTTAGTTTGTGAGTATCTTGCTTGAGGACAAGCAATAGTTTAAGTTTGGGGGTTTGATAAGTTGATAATCTACGAACTTATTGAGCCTTTAATCATGAATTATTGTCATATTTTGATGAGATTTATAGGTCCTTATGTCTTTTATTGATATGAATGCAAGTACTCTTGGCCAAAAGTAGAAAACAAGGAATTGGACCCAAAAGAGCTCAAAAGGAGTTGAAGTGTGAAGGTGGTCAAAAGAGATGAAGATTCTACCGAGAGGTACGGCCACCGTGCGACACACACAATGGCTGGTGCGGACAACACCTCCCTTGGCATAGTACCCATAGTCAGCTGAAGTCACTGGTTCACTGGATTGGAGATGTGTGCGACCGTATATCGTGCCACACGTCATGTCGCACGTCTCCCGAAGGGAATTTTTGTAATCTTTTATGTGACGATTTGGGAACCTTCTAAAACCCAATTTAGGAATTGTACTCAATAGTTTTTCAGTTCTGAATAGTTTTTGGAGAGTATTCCATTGAGAGAGGTTCCCAAGAAAGATAGCAAGTACTTGCTATTTCTCTTCTTCAACCTTGTGAATCCACCATTAATTGTACCAATTGAGCTTGGATATTGGATATTAGCTTACAATGAATGAATATTTGAATTACCCAATTGGTATAATCTCTTATTTCCTTAGCATGAGTGGCTAGTTTTCTTGTCTAGGGGTATGTGTATGATGGGTATTTGATATTGGGTATGGGTCTTGCTTAACTGTGTTTATAATTGCTAAATTGATATGGGTAAATTGAATTCTCCATGTTTTAACTCTAAAATTGATGGTTGCAAACATTGATTGAAATTACTTGGTTGTGTTCTTGCTTGATAAAGAGGTTCATAATTTTGGATGAGAATTCAATAGTGGGTACTTGGGATTTCCATCTAGATTGAGACTAGAAATAGTCCAATCACCGGAAAACACCCATTTAAGAGTCTAAGCTAGAAATAGTATGACTTCCCCAAGCTTGTATTGGTTGTTTTATGATGAACCATGGTTCTTGAATAAAGACCATGGGAAATATGTTTGTAAGATTGAAAGATCGACATTCATGACTAAAACCAATTCTACCTGTATTGTTTATTAAGAATTTGCATAATTAAGCAAGTACCATAACCCATGTTGAAGTCCCATTGAAAACATACCCTAGTCGTCCTCTCTCTTGATACAAATCCCTATTTACTTTATTGTTTTGCTATAATTGCGATTGTGATAGATTCCCGATTCCCTGATTTTCCCCTTTTACTTTTTTATGTTGTTTGAACGATTACTCTATTGGTGATAGATATACGACAATCTTATAGACAACTCTACCATTCTCTGTGGGATGAACCACAACTCCCGTCGGGAATATAAATTTGTTTTTGTCTGACAATCGCTATCACCTCCGTATGGAAGTGTTACTTGAGCATTATCAAGTGTCTGCCAGGGTTGGCAAAGGGCGTTGGCAAAGGGCGCACCTACGATGCTTGGCTAGCTATGGCGATAGTGCGCCTACGGTGCCTGGGCGTTGGCAGCTTATAAGCTGCCCTCTTCTCCTTCTTTGTTTCATTTCCAACATTTCCCGTAAGCAATTTTCTCCATTAGTATTGAGTTCAAAAGCTCCAAGTCAGTTCTAATCCATTCCAAATAGCTAGGAGTGATCATCTCTTGTCCGTGATCGTTCCTTATCGTCAATTGGTAACTTTTTCTCCTTTAATTTCCTTAATCCTTCATTTTCAATACCCTTCTTTTCTTGGCATTTGAGGGGCTGTTTTAGCCCTCTTTCTCCCTTATTTCTCGCTCATTTTTTGAGCATGTCTCCCTAACAATATTGGGAACATTGTGGCAACTTTTAATCCCAGTTTTGGGTTATGGGGCTAACGGGCCCGCTTTTGACCTAGTTAAACTTTTAGCAATATGGGTATCGTTAGCTTTATTTTAACATGTAGATTATGTCCTTGATATTGTGTTAGTTGTTCGAAGCAGGTCAGGCTTGGGCTTTGGCTTTCCAGCAGCTATTCGTCGAATGCCAGATAGGTTATAGTTTCCCTAAATTAGACTTTATGTATATCGACTATAATTGTACTATTTAGCATCTTTGGGTTGGGCTTACTAGGTTTGCCCCCCAGACCTTGTCCGCTTTCTTCCCGTCCATCTTATTTCATACGTTCATTTTTAGTATTAGATCTCATTGCATAGTATTAACCCTTGTGGACCCACGTGGCCTTTATTTATGCCTCTGGACCATAGATGGTGGGATATTGGGAATGTATGTGAGTCCCGAACATCGATTTGCAATTATGGAATTGGTTCTCTGTGCTGTAAAGAAGATTTAGCCCATGCATGGCCAGTAGATTGATTGTGAGCCATTGGGCTATGGATTGCATGCGTTTATATCATCTTTATGATGCAAAGGGGTTTTCTACATCTGTTTTACTACTACTATGGTTGCAGGCCTAATTATCATCGGCTTTCTAACTTTACATGGTCCCGAGGGCCCATTTCCGTAATAAATGTCTATAGATATATTTCAACTAGTTTATGAATCTTTTTGGAGTAAAAGAGGTTTTGAAATGGTTTTCACACTGATTCTAGACTCGGCTGGGCCAGAGTGCTAGACATGATTTACTACTAATTTTGAAATTATACTAGGCCTGATTGGGTCAAAGTGATAGACTTGACTTTTTCCACTGATTTTAGACCCGGTTCGAGTCCAGGCACTTTTATAGAGATATTACGAGTTGTATGTGGTCGCGAAAACCTCCATGGACCTTACCAATCCAGACTAGGGGCTGCAGGATGAAAGTACCAGAGGAGGGGTATACGAGGTAGTAGAGATATACGAGGGAAACCTTCCATGGGTCCTACCTGCTGGGATTACCAGTGCCGGAGAAGGTGCATATGGTACCACTGACACTTTGGAGCATATCATACCATATCATGCATTTTATGTTTGATTCCACTTTTGTTTGCTATTTTTGAGTGTACGCTCTGGTAATATGGGATGCTAGAGGGTTTGTCTTTTCTTGTATGTGCTCCTCGGGTGTATGGGCGCCTGTTAGGACTGTAGGTAGATTCATTATTTGATCCTATTGTAGTACTTGTTCATTTTATAGTTACTTGTGGGTTATCATTTGACTCTTCTTATCGTATGAGTTGTATTGCTAGCATGTCAATATTCAGTGGCTCTTCCTTATTTACGTTTTATTTGAGGTTACCGGTATACCGCTATATTTCTTAAACTCTCTGTATATATTATTATTGTAAGGATCCACGTGTATTCTCTATTCTTTCACATGTGTTTCTGTGATATGTCTTCTGTGGCTAGCATAGTTATCTTGTTTTCTTCTTGTTTTCCATCTGATTGCTAGCTTCCATGTGCTTTCATCTATTTGCTTCTGTGACTACTTTCTTCTTTTCTTCTTTATACTGCTTTTATATCTTATATGAGCTCAGTCCACCTATGATGCCTACTGGGTACCCATTGCTTTGCAATTGGTGCTCATACTATATTGTTGTATCTTCTGGTGCAGATCCTAATGTGAGCTTTCATCATTGATCACGCGCAGGCTCCTCGTGCCTCTAGACATCCGAGACTTAGGGTGAGCTCCTGGCGATCAGGACTTGACTTTTATCTTTTCTTTTGTACCATGTACTATTTTTATTATTCAGAGACAATTGTATATTCTATTTTGTACCCTCTTGTACTCTGTATATTTAGTAGCGGATCTTATATGGTGATACTCTCTCTATATAAAGATCCTAGTTGTTCTATTTCTCTACTTATTTTGTTTTCGCTTATATTGCTGCTTCCGCATGTTTAATTAGCTGGTAGACTATTACTAATCGTTCTGGGCTACGAAGATTGGTTCAACTACTTGGGAGAGGGGTTATTGTTCTCTCCCAAGCGTACACGCAAGTGTACATGGTCGTGCAAGTAATAAATTGGCACTTACGAGTTGAATATCGATCCCACAAGGACTTGGTGTTTAGCAAATGATCCAACTTAATTCTTACTATTGTAGTTAAACAAGTGTGATTCGTAACCAAGAGCTTGAGCTTTGTTTTATAACTATATACTAGAAATAACAATGATATGAAATTCGGATTGTGAACAATATATGGAGAGATACAGGGTTGAGGCATTTACTTCACATTCATGCATAACTATGGTTTCTAGACAGTATTGGTGTTTATCGTGATTGTTGATCTATGGGGTTGACATTATAACACGGGAATGGTCATCATCTAAGTCATCTACCCAAATTAATCTCACAACTATATCGTTGAGCGAGGATGTGAGTCTTTAATTCAGATGCATGCAACTATCTTCCCGTTTCATCAACCAAGTGGGGCATTTAGGTATATCGCTATCCTAAACACAAATCATCCCTTACAATTGCTAACTAACAATAAAAGACATGATCCACACTCCCTACATTCTTCATTCCATCCCTCCACTCCTATGGTCAATTTGTTTTGAGACTTAGATTTATCCTAAAGTTCATGACGCTTTAAAATAGTTAAAACAAGAACGTAGAAACAATCACATGACATGATAAACATTTACACCAACTATGAATACATACTTAAACAATCATGTTGTAGCCTCAACCCTAGAAAGAGGGTGTTTATCCACTCATATTCATATAACAAATCTCCATATATGAGTCATAAAGTAAAACTACAATAAAGAAAAGTTAAAGAACAAAGAACCCTAGTTTGAGCTCCTCGATGTCTCCTTTGCTCTCCAATTCGTGTGTTTCTCCAAAGATGTGTGTAAATGTGGCTAAGTACTCCTTATATAGTATTTTAGGTCATCCATAGTCTATCCCATAAGAATCATATACATTTACCACTTTTCCCCCAACTTAAACCAAGTTAAAACCCAATTTTGGACGTTTAGGGAGGGGTCGCGTCGCGTGGCTGGCCGCAGGGACAAACCAGTGGACCTCTATGATGGGGTGTGCGAGGATGACTCTACAACTCAGCCTTGGGGGTAGCGAGGCTGACCCTCCACCTCAGCCTTAAGGGGTGCGGAACATATCCCCCTCCAAACGTGAAGGTTCATCCATTTTTTGCTCTCTTCTCCTCGTGCACTTGTTCCTTGATTCCCCACTTCTTGTGGCTTATTTGTAGGCTTCATTTAGATTCCATAGATCCTACAATGGTCTCCTATAACAATTCATAACACACATTAGTCCATACAACACAATAGAGCTTATCAAAGTACACTAGAATACGCATAGCTCAAGCTAGCAAGGCTAGTTTTCTCGTCTAAACTCTATTTGATCATTTTGACTCTTTACTTGTTTCAAATGCACCTTAAACACTTTAAACATGTAATTTAGAAACCAAATGAACACATACACAATATATACCTCAATATCACACCAAGTTATCCTCAAAACTAATCTAAACACGCGTAGATAATGACACTTAGGTGCATAAATACGCCTAAGATCACCACCCCACACTTAAAGCCTTGTTAGTCCTCGAACAACACTTTACACTAATCACCATAAAGGAAGACTCTATCATTCCTATTAACACTAAGACACTCAATCTAGAACTAAAATGACTACATGAATAGCAAGTTCTACATTCAGTATGCCATATTACAACTAGAAACACATGAATACTACTACACGACTCCCTAGCCTCAAGAATTGACTCTACTCAGTTGGAAAACTCATGCACATTACTCAACAAAAAGATCATATAAGTCACCTATCAATTATCAAATATATGCCCTCACCACAAGACATTTACCCATATTCACTCACACCTATGCAAATTATCATAAGAATGGATGCAAGAATCGAATTTCGCTCACTGTCACAAAGAAATCACATGTCACATAGGATGAACCATAAGCTTGCCCTTAGTGTAGTACTCCACTAATATCAAAATGTCAAAGCTCAAGATTAAGTAGGACTTTAAGGGTTGTAATGTAGTCTAAGAGATGGGTAGGAACTATTTCGTCAAGAATAGTGACTATCTTCCCTAAGTGCTTTAAAACCAACCTATTATTACACCAACATAATCTTCCCAACTCTCTTTTGTGTTTTCCTCATCTTTTTGAGCTAGCTTACACATATTTAGCAAGGAGTACATGCTATCAACACATGATTCACTTCTTTTGATCAATTTATATTTTTCATTTCATTACTCCCTACCACCAACATATAAGTCTTTTCAACACTCCAAAAGTTATTTCCTTGGGGCTTCACTTTACTTTTCCTTCCTCAATCTTACACTCCTTAACATCTTAATTTTTTAACTAAAGTGGTTAGGAGTTTTGGATCAAATTACGGGCAATTGAAAGAAAATGAATAAGCTATACATGAGGCTATCAAAGAATAGACTAAAGTCTCAACGGGGCTAGCTAAGGTCAAGAACAAAGGGTAGATAAAGAGGGTATAAAACATGGCTATCAAAGAATGCCTACATCATCTCCTAAACTCAACATTCTTTATTTCGCTTTGCACACACGGGGGACAAATTCTAGACACCAAATTGCAAACATGGAATAACAAAACCTCACTCATACATGGCACATGTTCAAATCAAGACGGCTACCTATAGACCCCAACCAAGCAATAACGAGAATTCAACATTAAGCCAACATCACAGATGAGTCACATAAATGAGCCTAGATGTCTCAACAATAGTCATTCAATTCTTCCAATCATGCCATAAAATTAAACACCAACTTGCAACAAGTAATCATGTATAACATCTAGCAAGAGCATCTCTATTTATTCCTAATGACAATTTTTAAATTTACTCCTAAAAATCAAAAAGGATACTGGGTTCAAAGGGCTTCCCTCGGGAGAAGAACCAAAAATAAAAACCGAGGGTTGGGTGAAGTGTGCTTCTACTTAACAGACCAAACACAAAAACTCAAAACAAACAAAGATAAAATCTTTTTGTATTTTTTTTTCAATTTAATCAAAAACATGTAAATTAATAAAAATAGAAATCCTATAGTGCACTTCACCCTAAATAAATTGGGAAGATTCCCACCCACACTTAAAACCATACTTTGTCCCCAAAGTATAAATTAAACGTAAAGTTAGGAATACTCCCTGAGGCCTTTAGGCCTAGCTAGTAGCATCAAGTCCATAATTGGGGTGCAGAGGACCCCACACTTAGTGTGTTCCATGCTCCTTAGCTAAGATCCCAGGTACTCAGACTTCCCTTCAACCTGCCAACATAACACAAAAACAATACCAAAAGTGATACTAAAGAAAAACTAAAAAGAATAAAAATCCTACCTTAACTTGGGTTGCCTCCCAAGCAGCTCCTGATTTACCATTGCAGCACGACTCATATCACAACTTTCATTTCCATTCTCTCATCCTCGGTAAGTACCACAATCTCAATAGCCACCAACCTTCTCTTATTCACCACCACATCCTTCAAGTCCTTTACATACTTAGGCATTCCCTGCAAAAAATCTAACAAAGGAAGGTTAATGTGAAGTTCACTGAATGTGTCATAGAACTTCTTAAAACACGCATCCTCTTTGGCTTTCTTAAGCTTTTGAGGGAATGGTGCTGGTGGTCTATTTCGTGGTTGTTCAATTTGATTCTCATTAGGGTACTCAGACTTCCCTTTTTTGTCAGCTTCTTTTGACTCAGCCTGCTTTCCTGTCTAGTTAGAAGTGATCAACTTTTTTTCCACCTCATGATTTCTCTTTGGGGTGCATCATTCAAATCTCTACCACTCCTCAAGGTGATTGTCATCACTTGCTTTGGCTTTTCTGTATCACTAGGCAAACCCCTTTGAGGTCTCGTATTTTGCGCATGAGCTAGCTGTCCCATTTTCACTTTAAATATCTTCGTGGCTAGTTGCTGATTTCTTATGTCAGCTGCCATCTTTGCTTGCTCCACAGAAATCTGTTCTTGATTAGCCATGATCTTCTTCAATATGTTCTCAATACTATTGGCCTGAGTGTTGTTCTGTGTACCTTGCTGCTGTTGAGCCTGATTACTACCCCAAGAGTAGTTGGGCTGACCCTGCCAATTTCGGTTGTAGGCATTACCATAGTTTAGATTTCCTTTTTGTGCATTACCTACAAAGTTTACCTACTCCGGATTCACTATACATAAGTCTGCCGAATGACCACCCAACCCGCAAGTTTTGCACTAAGTCTGAACCTGCTGCACTGTAATCACAGGAGCCTGAGTTGAGTAGAACTCAACTTATTGAATTGATCCATCATTTGGGTTTGAAAACTGGCCAATTGTGCCGCTAATGCTGTGACACTATCTAACTCAATCATACCTATAAACATCTTTACCGTATTTCTGTACATGTCACCATTCCACTCTGGATTACCTTGTGTGATACGGTTGAGGAAAGTATATAGCTCATCATAGGTTTTCTCTAAAGCTTGACCCCCTGCCGCTGAATCTAGCAAAATCTTCGTATTATGTTCAGGACTTTCTACAAAAGTGTGAGCTAATACCTCATTCATCTGCTGGTGATGTGGGCAATCCCTGAGAAGAGACTTGAAACTCTCTCATGCATGATAAAGATTTTCATCTGGTTTCTGCTTGAAGCTCAAGATTTCACTCCTCAACTTTGCAGTTTTGCCTGAGGGAAAAAATCGGATGAGGAACTTCTTTGCTAAATCATCCTATGTTGTGATCAAATTTGAAGGTTATGCCTTCAACCATTTCTTTGCTTCTCCCAATAATGAGAATGGGAAAAGTGTGAGCCTCATGTAGTCTGTGGATACCCCTTCAAGAATAAATGTGTCACTGATCTACAAAAAGTTCTGGAGATGAACCTGTGGATCCTGACATGTCTATAAACTGCCCACTTGTGTGCAAAAATTGCACCATATTCTGTTTCAGTTCAAATCTGCCCTCTGCGGCTAGTTTCAGAATGCAGGAGGTCATATTAGTTGCGAGCGGGATTGCCAGTTTGTGCACTGTCCTGCGAGCTGGTGGTGGTTCCTCTGCCATAACTGCAGGAATAGTCTCAGCCGGTTGAACTTGTCGGTTTTGATCGAGAAGGTGTGCTTCTCTCAACGCTTGGTGCAAGTGTTGCTCAGGTTCAGGAAGTGGGTCAAACAGTTCCTTATCCGTTGCCAGCTTGCTCAAGTTTAGAACCTGTACCTACAAGTTCAGTAGCTAAGATCAAGTCATAAGCACTAATAAAATAGAATAGTAAAAACAAAAATCAAACGGTTGCTAATTTTCAAGTCCCCGGCAACGGTGCTAAAAACATGTTCGCTCCCAAGCGCACACGCAAGTGTACGTGGTTGTGCAAGTAATAAAGTGTCACTTATGAGCCGAATATCGATCTCACAGGGACTTAGTGTTTAGAAAGTGATTCAACTAAATTCTTACTATTGTAGTTAAACAAGTGTGATTTGTAACCAAGAGTTTGAGCTTTGTTTTATAACTAAATACTAGAAATAACAACGATATGAAATTTGGATTGTGAATAATATATGGAGAGATCCAGGGTTGAGGCACTTACTTCACATTCATGCATAACTATGGTTTCTAACCAGTATTGGTATTTATCATGATTGTTGATCTACGGGTTGATATTATAACACGGGAATGGTCATCCTCTAAGCCATCTACCTAAATTAATCTCACAACTACATCGTTGCGGGGATGTGAATCTTTAATTCAGATGCATGCAACTATCTTCCCGTTTCATCAACCAAGTGGGGCGTTTAGGTATATCACTATCCTAACCACAAATAATCCCTTAAAATTGCTAACTAACAATAAAATACATGATACAAACTCCCTACGTTCTTCATTCCATCCCTCTAATCCTATGGTCAATTTGTTTTGAGACTTAGATTTATCCTAAAGTTCATGACGCTTTAGAATAGTTAAAACAAGAACGTAGAAACAATCACATCACATGATAAACAATTACACCAACTATGAATCCATACTTAAGCAATCATGTTATAGCCTAAACCCTAGAAAGAGGGTGTTTAGCCACTCATATTCATACAACAAATCTTTATATATGAGTTCATAAAGTGAAACTACAAGAAAGAAAAGTTAAAGAACAAACAACCCTAGTTTGAGCTCGTTGATGTCTCCTTTGCTCTCCAATTCGTGTGTTTATCCAAAGATTTTTCTAAATGTGTATAAGTACTCCTTATATAGTGTTTTAGGTAATCCATAGGCTGTCCCATAAGAATCATATGCATTTACAACTTTTCCCCCAACTTAAACCAAGTTAAAACCCGATTTTGGACATTTTAGGGAGGGGTCGCATCGCGTGGCTGGCCGTAGGGACAAACCAGTTTACCTACATCATGGGGTGTTCTATTATCACCCTCTACCTCATCCTTGGGGGTCGCGGGTATGACCCTCCACCTCAGCCTTGAGGAGTGCGGCGCATAGCCCCCTCAAAATGTGAAGGTTCGTCCGCTTTTTGCTCTCTTCTCCTCGTGCACTTGTTCCTTGATTCCCCACTTGTTGTGGCTTGTTTGTAGGCTGCATTTAGCTTCCATAAATCATCCAATGACCTCCTAGAATAATTCATAACACACATTAGTCCATACAACACAAGATAGCTTATCAAAGTACACTAGAATATGCATAGCTCAAGCTAGCAAGGCTAGTTTTCTCGTCTAAACTCTATTTGATAATTTTGACTCTTGACTTATTTCAAATGTAACTTAAACACTTTAAAAATGTACTTTAGCACCCAAATACACACATACACAATATATACCTCAATATCACACCAAGTTATCCTCAAAACTAAGCTAAACGTGCGTAGATAATGACACTTAGGTGTATAAATATGCCTAAGATCAGTTGTAAGTGCCATCATGACCTGAGAAATTAGGTTGTGATAGCTTGGTATCAAATCCTAGGTTCACCGGTGTCATCAGTATAGGAACCAATGTCTAATAGAGTCCTGTGGATCAGGGCGGAAAGGTTCGTACTCTATCTTTGGGAGGCTACAGTGGCATTTTAGGAAACATGGATCTTTTATTGATTCTATATCGTGTGTATTATCATAGATAGTTCCTAGAAATCTCATTTGTTCTAGTTCACTCTTTCATAGATGTCTCATACAAGATCTTTGACAGCGGGCGAGGGCGAGCGCAGCCTGTGGAACAGGGGACAACCAGGTGCCACCAGGGTCAGCTCCAGCACCTGTATCCACACCAGCCCTAGCTCCTTCATTAGATATTTGGGGTTTTCTTCTTCAGTTGTTGGGTATGATTGAGGGTTAGCCTTCAGATGTAGCTCATACATCTTCTCAGGGGACAACCTTGGGTGTTCAGAGTTCAGGAGCGCAGCTTGATACTGTGGGCCTCGTGCTGAGGTTCCTCCCGTACCTACACTTGCTCAGCCTCCTTATCCCTTCCTAGTTATGACAGAGATAGAGCACAAGACTTTTGGTAGCTTTCTGAGATTGTCTCCGCCGAGGTTCTCTGGTGCTCCAGGTTAGGATGCTTATGATTTCATATCTACCTGCGAGGAGATGCTTTATCATCAGGGGTTGTTAGATACTCACGGTATTGGGTACACTACTTATCAGCTGGAGGGCTAAGCTAAGCTTTGATGGAGGGCCCAGGTAGCTTGCAGAACATCTCAGTCTCTTCAGTTGTCTTAGAGAGAGTTTTATGAGGTCTTTATGGCCAAGTTCTTACCTCAGAGTGATTGTGAGCGTCGTAGGGAGTAGTTTACCAAACTGATGCAAGGATCTATGTCTGTATCAGAGTATCAGACCCATCTTTACTCGTTGGCTCCATTCAGGGCTATGATCATCCCTACAGAGCCAAACATGATTCATGAGTTTGTTTGGGGGATAAGGACCGAGCTTCGATAGATAGTTGAGATACTAGTTGCTAGTGGGCGACCATTCCAAGCTATAGTAGACCATGTACGTACAATGTAGGACTTTCATTGTTATGATCCTGGGGTCAGAGATAAGAGGCCACACTATTAGGGTAGTTTTAGTAGTCCCTGTTTTGGTGGTAGAGGTGTAGGCCAGTGGGACCAAGAGTATCAGCCACAACAACATCAAGGTCAGTCTAGATGGCCAGTTTAGGCATCGCTTCAGGCTTTGGGTTGGCCTCAGTTTGATCAGGGTCATAGTGGTCAGCATGGTTACAACAGTCAGTCTTCGAGGGGTACAACCTCTAGGGCATTAAGACGTGGTGCCATACTAGACCAGCTAGTTCATCCCGATAAGGTGGGCTATCAGGGCTGTGTTATGAGTATAGTATCATGGGTCACTATGCAAGAGAGTGTCCCCAGCGGGGTCCAGTTAAGCCAGCCGCTCAACTGGCTCAACCTCTCAGAGCAGTGCAGCCACCAGCTAGAGGAGGCGGTGTTCAGGGTACAGGTGGCGCCCAGTATGGTAGGATAAGTAGTAGGGATGGTAGTCAGTTAGGTAGTGGTTGATAATAGTTCTATGCAGTCCCAAGTAGGTCAGAGGCAGAAGCCTCGGATGCAGTGATCACATGTATGATTTTTGTCTGTCGCCAGTCAGCTTTACCTTTGTTTGATCCTAGTTCTACATGCTCGTATGTATCTGCCTATTTGTGCCTTGTTTGGGGTTGGCTAGCAAGCCATTATCTATTTATGTATCTGTTGCTACCCCAGTAGGCAATTCTTTAGTAGTGGATTGTGTTGTTAGATCCTGTTTGATAGCTGTTGGAGGTTTTGGAGACTTGGGCTGACTTGATGATTCTAGACATATTAGTTTTGATGTGATTTTGGGCATGGACTAGTCATCCCTCCATAGAATAATTTTGGATTGTTATGTCAAGACCATTACCATAGCCGTGTCTGGCATATCCCCGGTTGTGTGGTAGGGTTCTGTTAGCCGTGCACTATCTGGGATCATTTCTTGCCTTTGTGCTAGAAAGTTGATTTTGTGCAAGTGTTTAGCTTATCTATCATATGTCTGAGATTCTATCACCGATACTTCTTCTCCCGAGTCGGTTCCTGTGGTTGGATATTTCCTTGATGTGTTTCTGACCGACCTGCCAGGACTTCCAACCGAGTGTGATATTGATTTGCTATTGAGTTGGAGCCGGGTACCAGTCCTATTTCTATTACTCCATATCATATGGCTCCAGCCGAGTTGAGGGAGCTTAAGGATCATCTCTAGGACTTGTTAGATAAGGGGTTCATTAGGATGAGTATGTCGCCTTAGGGTGCTCCAGTTCTATTTGTAAAAAAAAAGGATCGATTGATGCAAATATGTATTAATTATCGATAGCTGAATAAGATGACTGTGAAGAATAGGTATTTGATGCCGTGTGTAGATGAATTAATTGATCAGCTCTAGGGTTCATCCATGTTTTCTAAGATAGATCGGAGGTCAGGGTACCACCAGTTGAGGATTAGGGTGGAAGACATCCCTAAGACAACTGTAACACCCCAGAACATCCAAGCCCAGACTAAGCTCAGAAAACCAGTAGAAAATAAAAATTTTAGAAAAAGTTCAAGTTCCCAGGAATCACGGTTCAAACCACAGACCGCCATTAACAAGAAAGGTCCGTCATTTGAAATCGTAATCCCTGAAACAGTAGCCCATCAGTTCCGCCCCAGGGACCAAAGTTCAGGCAACGGACCATCGTTCAGAAGAACGATCCGTCATTCAAACCGTAGTCCCAATTCCAGTGGACCCTCAGCTCTATCTTCAGAAACCAAGAGTACCTTGATGGGCCGTCGTTCAAAAGAACGGTCCATCCTGAGGAGTCATAATCACCCAGAATCATAGGACTCCAATTCCAGTCCCAGGGACCACGGGTCAAATGATGGCCCATCATTCAGAAGGACGTACCATCCTCTTGAGCCGTCGTTCCTAGTACCAGAGGCTCAAAAACTCATAGGCAGAACCATGACTCCAGTTGACGGTCCGTCGTTCAGAAGGACGGTCCGTCAACCGAGCCGTGATCCCTGAACACAATTTTTTGCAGATTCTTTTAAACTTTCCCAGGGCTATTTCGGTCTTTTCCCAATCATTTTAATTCAGATTCTAAGACTTTTTTGGGGGTAATTAAAGGGTTTTTAACTCTATTTCTCCCACATTACTCCTAAATCACTCATACTTAGCAAATCTCTCAAGAACAGAACGCTCTCTCTCAAGAACAAGGCAAAAAGGGTTTTCTCCAAGTTCCTCTCAGAATCCAAAGGTTCAATCGTAGAATCTTCATACAGGTATGTGGGATTTCACTAGTGGGTTCCTTTTACCCATTAGGTCCCTATCACTTAGTCAAATCCCTTCAGTTCTCCATAAATACTAAAAGCCTAGGGTTCATAGACCTTAGATAATTCTTGCTATTCAGATGTTATGGAATTATTTAATGCTTAGTCCATATTTCTTGGAGAATCAATATAGTTCATGTACAAAATTCAGAATCCTAACTTGTTGTAATTTTCAGTACTCCATAGATTATACATGTTAGGCAGACTCAGTCAGATGATCAGATTTCAGAATTTGAATGTTATATCCTACAACTTGGTTGTGTGCATTCTCAGATTATATCAGTATTTTGAGCTATCCAGTGTTATAGTTGCATGCTAGCTTATATTCAGTTGGCAGTAGACTTAGTACCGAGTGGACTAGGGATGAGGGCTTAGATGTCAACTTAGGCTATGACCCTTAGTAGCAATCCCCAAGTCCCAGAACTACGGCGCCACCGTAGGTTTGAAGGAGTCATCTGTCAGACTAGGCTACACTTCCTTATCCCTTGTGGACATCAGCAGTGGATCCACGTAAGACTTGTTTGTACTCTTGGAAAGGTATGAACGCCCTTCCATCCAAGGTTACAGGTTGGCCCCACAGTTAGCTCATCTTGGGGTATGTCGGTTAGTAGTATCTCCCACAATCAGATTCACGTGCATTGACCTTGTATTCAGTATTCATGTTCAGTACTCAGATCAGCATGTTATATCATGATTTATACTTGGTCACTGCATTCAGTACAACTCTCAGTTATAGTTCAGCATATTTATTCTTTTGTTCGGTTATATATATATATATTGTTCAGTCCAGCTTGTATCCTGCATGCTCAGTACATTCAAAGTACTGATGCATACTTTTGTGCTACATCATTTCATGATGTAGGTTCAGGCACTCAGTATCCAGATCGCGCCTAACTTGACCTCCGGTCCGTACTTAGTAGCTCAGTGGTGAGTCCCCAATAGTTTGGGGACAATAGACATGCCTTTATTTTAGTATTTATCTTCAGTTTTCAGTTTAGTTAGAGTTAGCTGGGGGCATGTCCCAGCAACTCCTATTCAGTTAGATGGCTTTCAGACATAGACTAGATCCAACACTTTCAATATTGTTATTTGGTCAGTACTAAACCATATTCTTATATATTCAGATTTCATTTGGGTTCTTCCCGCTTTCAGATATTTAATTGCTTTAGTTTTCTGCATAGTATATATCTTTAAACTGGTTTTACTTAGATATGTCATGCCATAGGTTAGCTTGGGACCACTCGTGACACTAAGCACCATGTCGCGTCTAGGGGGTAGCCTCGGTGCATGACAAACTTGGTATCAGAGCATAAGGTTCAAGTGTCCTAGGATGTCTGAAGCCGCGTCAAGTAGAGTCTTCTTCATAGGTGTGAAGTGCGCCACACTTATGGAGGAGGGGCTATGAGATGTTATTAAGAATAACTTCCCTTCTTTCTTTTCCAGCTCATTCTATAGAGTGTGAACTCTAATTGATCTCTCACTATTCTAACTCATGCTCTTTGCATTTCAGAAAATGCCTCCAAGAAGAGCTAATGCTAGAAACCAGCCAGCAGCCCTAGCAGACTCCTTAAACGAGCAGGTTACGCATGCCGAATTCAGGGCTGCCTTCTAAGTGCTCGCTCAAGCCATGACCGCTCAGGTCAACCAACAAGTTGTCACACCAGCTCCACCTCAGGTCAATGCTGCTGCAGCCAGAATCCAGGACTTCACTCGGATGAGCCCTCCAGAGTTTCATGGGTCCAAGTCAGAAGAGGATCCCCAAGAGTTCCTTGAGGACATCCAGAAGGTCACTGGCATTATGGGTGTCACTTCAGTTGAGGGTGCAGACTTGGCCGCTTATCAGCTAAAGGGAGTGGCCTACACTTGGTACCAACAGTGGAAGGAATCCCGTTGTACCAATGCAGGACTAGTGACTTGGGATATGTTCAGGACTGCTTTCCTGGATAGATTCTTTGCACTAGAGCTCAGGGAAGCTAAGGTTCAAGAATTCATCAACTTGAGGCAGAATGATATGAGTGTACAAGAGTATGCTCTGAAGTTCACACAGTTATCCAAGTATGCTCCAGCGATAGTTGCTGACTCTCGAGCTTACATGAGCAAGTTCGTGTCGGGTGTGTCTGACGATGTGGTCAAGGAATGCAAGAAGGCTATGCTTGTAAAGGAAATGGACTTCTCCAGGTTAGTTACTTATGATCAACAGATTGAGGAGGAAAAGATCAAGGAAAGGGGAAGTGATGCTAAGAGGGCTAGGAAAGATGAGTATAGCCACTTTTAGCATCGGTCAGAGGGTGGAAACCGCTATGTGTATCGACATAAAAATTCAGCACCAGCTCTATCTTCTACTAGTGCCCAAGTGCCTAAGTTTAGGAAGAACCGATGGGGTAGAGAGTCTTGCTCCAAGTCCCAAGGTTCGGTTACTAGTGGGCGCACTAATCTGATGTGTAAGAAGTATGGTAAGAACCACCAAGGTGAGTGCATAGCAGGCAGCAGAAATTGCTTTGGATGTGGTAAGCTAGGCCATATGATGAGGGATTATCCCACAGCTTCTCAGAAAGGGGACAATGTTACCCCTCAGACTCAGACCAGTTCTACAGCAGCTCCCACAGGTCAGCCTACTCATCAGGGTGCCTCATCTGGTACGGGTGGCGGTCAGTGCCAGAATAGGTTGTATGCACTTTAGGGTCATTAGGACCAGGAAGATTCTCCCTATGTGGTCACGGGTACGTTACGAGTCTTTAATACTGATGTTTATGCATTGTTAGATCCAGGAGCTACGATATCTTTCATTACTCTATATATAGCAGTAAATTTTGATGTCAGTCCAGAAACTCATCTAGAACTCTTCTCAGTCTCTACTCCAGTTGGTGACCCAGTTATAGCTAGACGGGTATATAGAAATTGCCCAGTCACAGTTTCCCAGAAAGTCACCTCAGCAGATTTTGTAGAGTTAGAAATGGTAGATTTCGATATCATACTAGGCATGGATTGGTTACATTCCTGTTATGCCTCAGTTGATTGCAGAACTAGGATCGTTCATTTTCAGTTTCCTAACGAGCCATTCATAGAGTGAGAGGGTAGTAACTCAGTGCCTGTAGGCCATTTCATTTCCTACCTTAAGGCCAGAAAGATGATTTCCAAAGGGTATATCTATCATCTAGTTCGGGTTAAGGATTAAAACTCTGAAACCCCAACTCTTGAGTCAGTTCCAATAGTCAGTGAGTTTCCAGAAGTTTTTCCAAAAGATCTTCCTGGAGTCCCTCCAGAAAGGGAAATCGACTTCGTAATTGATCTCCTTCCAGATACCCAACCTATCTCAATTCCTCCTTACAGAATGGCTCCAGCTGAGCTCAAGGAATTAAAAGAACAGTTGAAGGACCTTTTAGACAAAGGCTTCATCAGACCCAGCATCTCACCATGGGGTGCTCCAGTATTGTTCGTGTGTAAGAAAGATGGTTCTCTTAGGATGTGTATAGACTACCATCAGTTGAATAAAGTCACAATCAATAACAAATATCCTATCCCCAGGATTGATGACTTATTCGACCAGCTTCAGGGTTCCAGTTATTTCTCTAAGATAGACCTCAGATCCGGCTATCATCAGCTCAGAGTCAGATATAGTGACATCCCGAAGACAGCCTTCAGAACTCGATATGGTCACTACGAATTTATTATTATGTATTTTAGACTAACTAATGCTCCTGCAACTTTCATGGACTTAATGAACAGGGTGTTCAAACTGTATTTGGACTTTTTCGTCATCGTCTTCATTGATGATATCCTCGTTTACTCTAGAAATGAAGAGGAGCATGCGACTCATCTAAGGGTTGTTCTACAAAATCTCAAGGATAGCTAGCTATTCGCTAAGTTTAGCAAGTGAACAGTCGGTCGCTTTTCTTGGTCATGTAGTATCCAGAGAAGGGATTCCTGTTGATTCTCAGAAGATTGATGTTGTAAAGCACTGGACCATACCCACCTTTCCTACAGATATCAGAAGTTTCTTAGGTTTGGCTGGCCACTACAGAAGGTTCGTTGAAGGATTCTCATCTATAGAATCCCCATTGACTAGATTGACTCAGAAAAAGGTCAAGTTTCAGTGGTCAGATGAGTGTGAGCGGAGTTTCTTAGAACTGAAGACCAGGTTGACTACAGCTCATGTCTTGACTCTACCAGAGGGTTTACATGGTTATGTGGTTTATTGTGATGCATCCAGAGTCGGCCTGGGATGTGTCTTAATGCAGCAAGGTAAGGTCATAGCTTATGCCTCTAGATAGCTTAAGGTCCATGAGAAGAATTACCCGACTTATGACCTCGAGGAAATCAAAGAAAGGGCGTTGCGCCCATCCACATCCATTCCATTTTCTTGTCTGATCACTCAGCTATGTCAGGCAGCTGAGGTGCCCAAGATGACGGGGATAGACCGGGTCGTGCAAGAGACTAGCTTCCAAGACATCTCCCTTATTCGAGATGCGACAAACCCGATGGCAAGGGTAAAGGCTTATTCAGCAGGATCTGAGAGTACAATTTTTCCCGAGCCTAGTGGAGATATGCCACCGGATGCCTTGGTCATTTTTGATGAGCATGTTGCACCTGTTTCAGATCCGTCTACTGCTGCACCAGGGCCGTCCTCATCACCTCATTACGATCCTTCCAATGAATAGGGACAGTCTCACTTCTTTACCAGCGAGGTTTTTAGTAAGGTTGCTAAAGCGACCTTTTATGCAGATGAACAAATTAAGAGGTTCTTGAACTCCATGAAGCCATTAATCTGTAGGGAAATAGCTGATGTTGTTATTCTGATCCAGAAATCGATTGACAATCTAAATAACCGGCTGGACAACATAGAAATCAAAGTGAATGACAGGATTCAGAATTTGACTGTTCCAGATCTCACTGTGATTCTGACAGAGCTTGCAAAGGTCTGCGCTGATATAGATGAGATCCAAAAGAGACATGTGCCGAATATTCAGTTACCACAGGTTGGGACCACAGAAGATGAGTTCATTAATTTTCTAGAATATTCCTCTCCTCGTGACCCAACCCAAACAGCTGAAACTGACCATGATCCCACAAGAAAGAGAAAGAAAAGAGATAAGAGGGTTCGAGATGAGAATGCCCCTTTGAGTCCTAAATCACAAAAGAAAAAGGAAGAGAAAGCTAAAAAGAAGAGGCGGAAAAAATAAACTGAGGTAGCAAAAGAGTCCCTAACCATCCATTAAATTTGTATCGACTCCATAGGTACGGGTGGCTCAGGAAGTGGTGTCATGGGTGCCACGGAGGAAACTTCTTTAGACCCCATTGTGGGAGTGTCGGTTGATGAAGCTTCCCAAGAAGCAGATATTATTATTGAGAGGATTGCGGAGGTAGTTCATGTGGGAGATACGACTACGAGCACCAATACAGTAAGCCTGACTTCTGCTACACCCGGGGACCGTGCTTAGGCATCACAGGTATGCCTAGTATCGCTTGTTCATCATTTTTAGTGCATTAGGGACAATGCACAACTTTTTAGAGAGGGTGGGGGCAGCTTGTGGTCATCTGGTATTTTTGTAGAGTGTTCTGGCGAAGTCTGAGTAGCCAAAACACTCGCGTCGTGCCGCGATGTTATATCAGGCAGTGCATGAGAGGCAACCCATAAGGGTACTCACAAATTACCCGAGTCCTTGGGGTTTTCTTGCCTGTGTTCTTTTCCCAATGATTTTTAATTTCTGTTGAATCAACATGTTTAGTATAGGTTGTGTGTAGGAAAAGAAGAAAAAGAACTTAGCAAAGTCTATGGTATGATTTTGAACTGGATTTTGATTGGAAAATGAAGACTCCCCCAATTTTATGTGTACAAATGAGATTATCTATTTGTTGATGGACTGACTATTATGGATCTGTGCATGACATTAAGTTGATCAATCTGATGAACAACTTAAGCCAGAGTATGAACCTGATAGTTAGCATGTGACTGTTATACTCTGTGCCATGTGTGTGTGAGCTGCATTCGTACTGTTCTTACATTGTGTGTCAATCGAGAACTGCCCGGTTAGTCTTGCCTAGGTTTTAGGATGGTTGGTTAGGAAAGGATCATAGGTCATTTTTGAAATAGTCCACTTGAGCCTAAACAACAATCCAAATGATGTGAATATCCTTTGACCCCTGATTTTGAACCTAAATTGATCCTTTTTATTGTTTAGCCTAATTGCCTTCCCTATTTTCTATGAACTTTCAGTTTTGTCCTGGTCCCTCCTTAGACATTGTGCACCTCAACTCAGGCAAATCACCTAAGTTGAGGGTGGCTACTATGAAGGTAAGTGTGAAATACAGGGTATGAAAAGAAAAGGTTAGTGATAAAGAGGGAAATAACGGGTATGGCAGATATGCTAAAAAGAGAAAGAAAAAGAACAAAAAAAGAAAAAGAAAAAAAAGAAAAAGAAAAAGAAAAGAGAGAGATGTGTGATGAAAAGTTTAGTTTGAAATAAAAGCCGCACCCGTCAGTTGATGAAAAAGAAGGAATAAAAAGAAATAAAAAGGGATAAGAAAGGAAAGAGGGAATGGAGTTGTTCTGGAAAGGTGGAAGAAACATAGCATAGTGTCAAGGAGGGCGTAGTCACTGTTTCCCATATCTATCATACCCATACCTGAGCCTATGTTACAAGCAGAGCAAAGTCCTATGGTGATCCTAACCCAACCATTCGAAAACTGTGGCATAGAAAATAAGGGCAAGCCTATGGTATTGTGCATGCAGTGTTTGAACATCTTTGAGAGTGTGAGTTGTTCTAGTTCAGTCCCGGCTATTAAATTTATTATTGACTGAGTGGGACTTCTTTGTGGTGAGGGCACTAGAGCGACTTTGAATGCTGACTGTTAGAGTGAGTCTCATGTGTATATGCTAAGTCGTCTGTTGATAACGTAATGTCATCCATGGATCCTCTTGTGTTATCTTGATAAATGGAACTTGTACACTTGTTTTGAATTGAAAAAGGATGGGGATACTTGTTGTGATATGAATTGCTAAATCATATGACTATCGTAGTTCCTGGTTTTCTTTTGCTAAAGCGTCGTTTTAGGTTGGTTTTCTGTTGTCACTTGAGGACAAGAAACAGTCTTAAGTTGAGGGTATTGATGTGACATAGAAATACGTCACTTTTGATGCTTAATACTTAGGATTATCGCACATTCTTTAGCATTTTATTGGGAGATTTGATTTCGTTTGTTAAGTGTGCAGGAAAAATGGATCCTAGAACAAAGTGCAGGAAATTGAGCTAAAAATGGGAAGCTTCAGGGATGACGGATCACTTGATGGTTCGTGGTTCAAAACAATGGACCCATCCTGTGACACATAGAACAAGGATCAGAATCTATGCAAAATCTTGAGAAAAGGACGAATCAGTCCACGAGTCGTGGTTTCAAACCATGATCCATCTCTGTGACTCGTAGATCGGAGATACTGCAAATGGGAAAAATAACTAGCAGGAAGCACAGATTGGTGTATGAACCGTACTCCCAAAGTGTGGTCTATCTCTGTGACTCGTAGTTACTGATCAGAGAAGGCACAAAATGGACCAATAAACCACGAGTCAAGAGACGAGACATCATTCAGAAGTACGACTCGTGGTTCCACCCGTAGTTTCTCAAGTGAGAACACGTTGACCTACCAGGACCACAGTTTACCTCAGCAGACTACGAACCGTCATACTTAATGATGGGTCTTCATCCAACTCGTGGTCCCTACCGAGCTCAGTTTTCGAGTTTTGTTAGGACAAGATTTCCATTGTCTATAAATACTTTTCCTAGGTTTTATTTTACGTTTTATGCTCGTTACTTTGTAGGAAACACATTCAAAACTTTGTGATATTAGTTTCTTCTTAGTTTTTGAGAGTTATACACATCCATAGTCCATTGTTCTTACTTTCATCTTCATCCATTCAAGATTCTGGATTTCTTTAACTCCTATTGTAAGTATATGATCATGAACACACCAATAACTCTTGATTGTTTACTTATGAACATAAGTAGCTAAATCCACAACTAGGGTTGTGGGAACTATGAAGAATTAACAAAGTAGGCAAAGTACTTGGGTACTCTAGGGCGGTGTTTATGCATGTATTGTTCTTCCCTTCGCTTTGATTGCTTTTTAACGGTGCGCAATGTTAGAACTCAGCTTATCCTTACTTGCTGGACAAATGAGGTACGGATGGGAAAAGGGTTGTTTAACAACAGAGATTTGAGGCTACCAACCCTCATCTAATAGCTTGAGCTTATCCGGGAATAACTTATATGGGATCCAGGGTAGGGGTTAGTATAGCATACACCTACGGTCGGACCAAGGCGTGTGGTGAAATTCATCTATCTGCCAGACGAAGGATTTAGGTGAACCTAACTTACCGATTCTACATGCTAACACCAAACTAGTTTACTAAGTACAAAGCCTGACTAAGTTATGATCTAATGAGGAACACTACCCTAGTCATATCACCCATTCATTACAACTCTTAAAATTGTCACGTGTTACTTGTTTACATTCTAGTTACAATTACTACTTGTTACTTTAAAAACCCCTTTTGAGGGAAATAAATGACTAAAAGCATGAGTAAACATTAATCGACCACAGTCCTACCATATTCCCTATGGAATCAACCCTAACCTTCATTGGGTTCTATATTTGATCAGCGACCGCTTACGCTTCTAAAATGAGGTGTAATTTGGGCGTATCATTACTGCATCTGATGCGTCAGCCTCGGTCCTCCCTGGAAATGAATAGCAGTGAGCACGATCATCAATCAAGGAAACCTCCATGGCCGGCTGCACCGCACCCCTACCTGCGCCGTCGTTCCCTCTATCTCCCCGACCTCCCTGAAAGTTACCTCGCCCACCTTCTGGATGACCTCTAGCATGACCACCTCTACCTGCCGGGACCACAATCTTGGGCTACTGCTGAACCTGATTACCGGCCTGCCTGTGAGGGAACTCCATCTTAAAGTGGCCCAGATCACCACAATGGAAGTAGCCATGATCAAGTGCAGGCTTGCTAGTAGATGAATAAGAAGCTCCCTGACCTCTAGGAGCTGAAGACTGCTGATTAGCTCCCGGAAGACCACCTGTAGCAGCTGGAAAAGCTGACTGAATAAGACGGGCTGAGTATACCTACTGATTATGACCCCTGGAGTATAAACCACCATAATTTACCTCATTCCGGGGCTTCTTGGCTAACACCTTAGCCTTCCCCACCTGCTTGACTCCCTCATGTTTCTTCACATAATCTACCACATCATTAAAGCCTTTCCCTGAAGAAGTCATATGTACCGACACTACCTGCAGCTCATTATTCAAACCCTTCACAAACAAACGGACCCGTTCCTTCTTGGAACCCAGCATCTATGTAGCAAAATGAGACAAGGCGTGGAACTTAGCCTCATAAGCAGAGACTGACATGCTACCCTGCTCCAAGTTCAAAAACTCATCTTTCTTCCGATCCCTCAAAGTACGGGGTACATACTTCTCTAAAAACACAGCGTGGAACTGTTCCCAAGTCAGTGGGGGTAAAACAGATGACCGACATTCCACACGAGATCTCCACCACTGCTTAGCATCGCCCTGCAGCTAGAATGTGATGAACTCAACCCCATACGATCGCACAATGCCCTACTTGTATAGTCTCTCATACCAATCCAGTATGAACTCATAAGTGTCTTCTCTATCAGTACCCTGAAATGTAGGCGGTTTCATCTTGAGAAACTTAGTCAGCATCTCGTGTTCATTTCCTGTCATCACTGGGCCTAGCATTGGCCTGAAGAAATCATTCATGCCTGAAGCTGCATCCATCCTAGGCGCCATAGTAACGGCTGGCTGAGTGTCCAAAGCCTGATTCGCAATGCCCGTGGGTATGGCTCCATCACCAACCAACCCACTCAAGATGTTCCAAGCCTGCTGAAAGGCTTCTGGTGTCATAGGAAGAAGGCCTGCACCCCCAGCCGGTGCCGCCTCTGCCTCTACCTGTGCCCCATCATCCTCTACCACAACTTCCACATCCTTGATAACCTGATCCTGAGGTGGGGGAGGAGTTGCCTCACGTGCTTCAGCAGCAACTTGAGCCCCACCCCTGGCGGGTGTGGCTCTTCCTCATCCTCTTCCCCTTCTCCTACCTCTACCATGAACTGCTGGGCCCGCTGCTGGGACCGCTAGTCTCCCTCTATTGTTCCTTGTGTTAACCATCTGCGGACTGAAGACTGAAAGAGGTTAGATACCAATTTGTTTCACCAGATACCAATTGGAATCAAGTTATAGCAAGAAGGAAGAAAGAAGAGGTAGTTTTCCTAAAGTCCTATAGCCTCTTGAAGAAAAGTACGGACGTCTCCACACCATTCCACAAGACTCTACTAGACCTATTTTGGTACGACGAGATCAATGAACCTAGGGCTATGATACCATCTTTCTCATGACCTATTCCATTGTGAGTGGCACCCACCCAACCCCTGGATGAGCGAACCAGTAGAGTTCAACCCTTAGCCTAGACTAACAGCCTAAAACCAACAATAGGAAATAAACTAGCAATTCAAATAAGCAAAAGTAATTTCATTGAAATAAAATTATGAAAATCCCCCCTAGAATCTGAAAGTCATCGTGCCAAAAACATCTACTAAAGCTAGAGTACGGGGATGCAACCCCAAAGACAATAATGAAATAGTCTAAGCCCGAAACAATTGGGCTACAACTCAAATGGATAGAAATCAAGGCAGCTTGGTCAAACAACTCACCTTTGATATCATGAACAGTCAGGCCTACAAGTGAGGTCGTGCATCAACCGCCGGAAGATTTCCTGTACTCACAAAAGACAAGAAAGTGCAGTATCAGTACACAACCACTGTGTACTGATAAGATCATCAGCCAGTTCTAAATATACAATGACTGAGTAGTACATAAATCAAGTACAAGTACAAGAACTCATAATCCAGTTACCAATCAATTCTAGACCACAATTTTTCTCCTAACTTGTCACTACATTACAACCACTTTTACACGAAAGTCAACGCAAACAACCACCTCTTATCTATATAGCGCGGACCCACCCTGGGATCCCCTCTAACCAACACCTAAGTGTTAACAAGCAAAACCTGGTCTACACAAAGACCAACTCTAAAATCGATACAACAATAACTCGGCCTCTCAAGGACCATAAGAAAATATCACATTTAAACAACACAACTCGGTCCACTCATGGAACCAACAAAAAGTGCACAATATAATGATATCAATGTGACAATGTAGTAAAATAAACCCGTACCAGGCGTGGTACCCAAGCCAACCATTAGTATATCCCGTATCAGGCATGGTACCCGAGCCAACCATTAGTATATTCTGTACCAGGCATGGTACCCGAGCCAATCGAATGTCAAACAATACACAATCACAACAATGAACAATTAACTTGTATAACCAACAAGCAAAATGCACAGTTCAACCAGACTGATAAAACAAGACTATTAGACACTCCTAAGCATTCCCTAAGCCATGCATCTCATACAATTACTTAGATATAAGTACTCAAACACACAAAGCATACAGAGATCAACCATAACCTACCTCGAAATGATCCAAGCTCTACTCAATCGGAGCTTTCCCATTTTTTAAAGTTTTTGCCAGTTCTTGGTCTAAAATAATACACAATAACCAAGAATTAATCCTTATGGCCTAAAATTTACTCGGATTAAGCAAAGTCCTAAACCCCAGGCCACCCATGATCATTCCACTCTCTTCTCGGGCTTTCCCACTATTAATTCACCTGGTTCTACCATTTTTATGGCTGAAATTAGAAAATTAAGGTCACATGATCAATAAATAGTAAATTTAACAATACCCAAGAACTTATACCCCTAGAATCCCCCTTTATCCCTAGATTCTATCATCCTAATTCATTCCAAACCTCTCCCTAAGTCCACCCCTAGAAATTCTATCGCATAGGAAAAGTAATACGGAGTTTGGGGAGTAAAAGCCTTACCTTAGAGAAGACAAAAGATGAAGAATGGGGGAGAAATGCCTGAAATTGCCCTAGTTCTTTTCCCAAATGACTTGCAGAAAACTGAACTATTTTGGGGAAGTTTCTGTATTAAATCCCATCATTCTCCACTATAGTGGTCGGCTTTCGCTATAGCGGTACCTCCACAGCGTAGTCAACCTCTATGGTGGAGGTTGCTATGGAAGAGCTGTGACACTTGTCATGGATAGAATGTTTGGAATTCTCCAAAATTGGTCCATTTTACAACACACTTGCTTCCCCTAACTATCTGAAACAACCCCTTCACGTTAACCTCGATTCCGAGAGTTTTACTTACCCAAATTTAATTCTGAAAAGTTCCCGGGACTCCTTTATGTCTTGGATACATTGAAAGCTAGCTCGAATCAAGACATCTCACACAATACTTACCCAGATTTCCCTAGAATATACCTCGCTCTAAAACCAGCCGAGGTAAGCCTAGCCCAGAATTTCAAACTCCCAAACTCGGAGTTTTCTAACTCTAAAACTTGGCATGAATGGATTACCCGCAACGACGGACCCAGTCATTATAGTTTACCAACTAGAGCTTAAGGTCTTCACAAAAGTTGTTCTACACGTTAAGCTCATCGTCTTGATGTAGTCTTCTCTGTGTTTTGTGTGGTGCTTCTCTTTTGGGGTGTATACAACAAGATTTCCAGGGGATTATTGATATCAGGCTGTAGATACGGAGTTGTATTGGTAAGGTTAGGATTCTTTACACTTATCTATTTGTTAAAATGAGATTCTAAGCTTTTAGTTATGAAAAATCAAACTTTCTGATGACTTGTAGTATTTTCTTGTTAGTTGTTGTATAGTTTGTTGTTACTGCAAGGAGGTAGTTGTTTAGCATTGGAATTTAGTTCCTTTTTTCAAGGAAAAGTTCCCCCTATGACCCTCCTTCATCATTACATGTTCTAGTATCATTTTAATAGCTTTCCGAGCCACAAAGTGGTGTTTTGGAAACTATGGCTTTGGATAACCCCTTTATCTTATTACGTTTAGTTATTGTTGTTGTGTATTGATGGTGTTAAGGTGTTGGAGGGATTGGGGAATTTGTGTGATTCTTATTGGAGTCGCGTACGATAATTATTATATTGAACAACATCAAGTATGCTTTGTTATATTGCGTTGGGAGCCCATCGCTCCATCGAGATATTGTTGGAATATCTTCATTGGATAAAACTATTGTTTATTATTCATATTGGCCTAATTTTATGCTTTGGACTTTTCTGGTCATGAGTGTGGCATTAATGCCTTATCGATTAGCTTTGGGTCATTCTTGCAGCCTTATTAATTCGTGCACTTCCTGCTTTACCTTTGGTTGGTCAAGCTTCCTAGGGACCCCTTGGGGATTTCGGTTAAAATGTATGTTAAGGCTTTCTTTTCACTTTCTGGCATGACCTTTAAGGCCAAATCTTATATACCCTCTATAACATTGTTATTCGACTTGTGGCCTTATAGTATTGAGCTTTGTATCGCAGCAAGATATAGCAACTATCATCAACACTCTATTCCTTACCTAGCAACCTAGAAAAGCATGTTATGGTTCCATTGAGTTCACCTGTGATTATATGATATTATTGTGTTTCTTTTATGAACTTGCTGCCACCTATAGGCTTGTTTTAGCCTCAGTAGACCATACCTACTTTCTGGTTACTATTATCTCACCTTCAAGCCAGGCAGACCATACCTACGGGATGAGCAGGGTGTACATATGGGGCAACAATCACATTATATTACTGTGCCTTTGGGCCATGCATACCATACCTATGGAACGAGAAGGCTGTACCTACGGGTCGGGCAGGCTGTACCTACGGGGTAATAATTACTTTATATTACCGTGTCTTCGGGCTGGGTAGACCATACCTATGAGACAAGTAGGGTGTACCTTTGGGGTAGCACTTATATAGTACCACAAAGCCTCAAAGTTGTACTGTTTCATGAAACATGTACATTCAGACAGTTCAGATCAGATTATCACTGCGGGTCCGATTAAGGGGGCCAATATGGGTATTTAGCGACTGTTTGAATTCTTTAGGACTTATAGTGATGGTATCCTATTTGTATCTGCTGAGCTTATGGGGGCCAGGTCGGGTTATTATTTGCTACCTGTTTAAAGGCTCCATTATTGTAGAAAGGTAAGGTATTGTACTTATGTGTTCCTCCTACCCTTTTTGTTCAAGACCTTACACTTCAGTTTCAGTTTTCTTTACATGCTCGGTACATTATTTTGTACTGATGCCCCATTGCATGGGGGCGCTGCATTCATGCCTGCAAGATTTGTGAGACGACTAGATAGTCCTACTGGGTAGCATAGCCGAGCTTTCAATGAGTTGGTTGACTCCTTTCCTTCCAGGGGTCCCCAGAGTATCAAAGGTTTACCCTTTTTGGTGTTTATAGTTTTTGGGTAGGTTGGGGCCCTGTCCCACCAAGTATTGTATTCGTAGAGGCTTGCAGACTAGTCGGTTGGGTTGTATAGCTATGATGGTGACCATTTTGGCCTTGTATATTGATTAGTTGTAGCTTGTTGGCTTAATTGGCCTTGTTGTTGTTGATAGTTTAGCATCTGGTTGGCCTAGTTTACATTGTATATACCTTTTTTCAGCATATGTATAGAAATCATGGTGGCCTTGAAGGCCCGTATAACATTTATGCTTTCCTAGATATCATGGAGCCTCGATGGCCTAAACATGACTTACGTGCTACCTGCTTATTGCTTTATATGAACTATTAGGAATATCTATATTCTTTCTAGAGCTGTTGACAGGGGCCTTGCCAGGCGAGGGCTAATTTTTAAGCCGAGAGATACTTGTTTGTTTTCTTGAATGTGCATGGCTGCTATATGCCATTGGAAAATAGTTCAGCAGGGTTGGCTTTGGCCTAAGTTTCGGCATTAGGTGCCAGTTTTGCCCCTATAATTTGGGGCATGACAAAAAATTAGAAAAATATTACAATTTTCAGCCTTCCACGGTTATGGGAGGTCGAACGTCCCGTGGGATAAGGCATCGGGTTAAGACTTTTTAAGGAAATTTTGTCCTCCCACGACAGCTTTCCATGAGCGGGGGAGGTCCAACGTCCCATGGGGATCGGGCATCAAAAATGGACAAAAGCCTTCTCAGGCAATCTGACACTCATCGTTCCTCCAACGCCCAACGGCCAGCCCATGGGATTAAGATAGCACAACTATCGTCTCTCCCAATTTCTTTGTTTCCACGTTCATCACTTCTCCCACACAATCAACATACACAAATTATGAACAAATTTTCTACAAACCATTAACACAATTAACAAAACCCTAGTTCCCCTTTTTTCTATCAATTTACATACACAAATACACAACACTATGCATAGTTCACAACTAGGGTTAGCTAAAACAATATGATTTTATATACATATGAACTCTTAGTTACTTTAAAACCTCAAGGAAGAATTGAAATCATTATAATGAGATAAACTTACTCTTGATTTGCAAAATTATCTTGAGAAATAACTTGTGAATATTGTGTGAACTCGCCTAGTGTGCTTTTGTGATTGCTATATATTGAGTTAATATGGGGGAGTGATGATCGATATTTGAGGAGTGAATGAGGGAGGTGATCATGGGTGAGAGACGTAAGAAGTGGGAGAGAATTTAGAGTGGAGGGATTTTAGGAGTTTGACCTCAATTGAATGAGGTCAATTTCAATTTAAACGGGGGTAAAGGGGAAGGGAAATCCAAGTCGGGTCGGGTTAGAAATTTTAAAATTTTATTGACCCTTTGACAGAGCCAGACGATGGGCTATCGTGATGCCCATAGGGCATGCAAAGTCCCATCAAAATGTACTTACCTGGGCATTGGAGACTATATTTCCTATGCTCATCAGGGTTGTGGCTGCCCATCATTTAGGGTGTGGGAATGAACCAGTGGGTTTTTAACCTTGGTTTTTACTTGCATGCCCATTTCCCATGCCCATCGGGACTGTGATGGCCCATCGTGGCAGGCCATGGGAATTGAACAGTGATGTTTTCTTGATATTCCTCCTGGCACGCTCATTTCCCACGAGAGTGGGACGTGCGACATCCCATCAGAACTGCCCGTGGGAACCCTTTTCTGCAGATTCTCCTTTACTCAGTTTTACCAACTCCTGCACACTTAAACAAACGTAAGTCCATGTGTTGCCTCCCATGTAGCGCCTGATTTAACATCGCGACATGACACAGGTCACTTGACTACTCAGACTTTATCAAGTTTCCTTCATGGGTTGCCTCCCATGCATCGCCTAATTTAATGTCGTGGCACGATGCCTGTCATTTGGTTAATCAGACTTTACAAGGTTCTGAAGCTTCAACCAACTTGATTTCTTCAGCATCTCCCAAATAGGCTTTGACCTACTGACCATTAGCCTTCAATCGCTTGCCATCACGGTTCTCAAGCTCTATAGCACCATGTTGGTACACTTGCACCACTCAAAATGGCCCCATATACTTAGACTTAAGCTTGCCATGAAACAAGCGTAGTTTTGAATTATAGAGTTGGAACAACTCACCTGGCTGAAAATCTCTCTTCTCAATCTTTTGGTCATGGTACATATTTATCTTTTTCTTATACAGTGCTGAACTTTCATATGCATTCAGGTGAAACTCATCAAGTTTATTTAACTATCCAAGCCGCTGATAAGATGCACCACACGAGTCTATATTCAGCTTCTTAAGCGCTCACATAGCCTTATGCTCAAGCTCCACCAGTAGATCACATGCTTTTCCCAACACAAGCTTATAGGGTGACATACCTATAGGAGTCTTATAGGCAGTACGATATACCCATAGGGCATCATCAAGCTTCCTAAACCAATCTGTTCTGTGCATATTCACCATCTTCGCAAGGATGGACTTTATTTCATGATTTGAGACCTCTACTTTCTTACTCGTTTGCGGATGATAAGGTATCGCCACACTATGCCTAACCCCATATTTGTCGAGTAGAGCCCTGAACAACTTACTGTATAAATGAGACCCTCCATCATTGATAACCGCTCACAGTGTGCTGAATCTGCAGAAAATATTCCATTTCAAGAATGCTATGACACTCTTGCCTTTATTGTTGGGAAGTGCTACCGCCTCTACCCATTTTGACACATAGTCAACAATAACTAATATATACCTTATACCATTCGAAATCACAAAAGGACCCACGAAATTGATTCCCCATACATCAAATAGTTCAATCACAAGGATGGGAGTGAGAAAAAGCTCATGTTTCCTTGATATACCCCCTTCTCTTTGGCATTAATTACAGGTCCTCACGAACTCATGGGCATCCTTGTAGAGGGTAGGCTAATAGTAGCCGTATTGCAAAATCTTGTGGGCTGTCTGGGTGCCACCATGATGTGCTCATACTGGAGAGGAATGGTACGCCTCAAGCATGTCTTCCATCTCTATATCAACTATACATCTACAAATCATGGTGTTACGACACACGAAACAAATAAGGCTCTTCCCAAAAAAACTTCTTCACATCAGACATGAACTTCCTTCACTGATGGACGGTCTGTCCGGAGGAACCATATCACTTGCTAAGTAGTTAGCAATGTCTGTGTACCATGGGATCAAATCCTGAGAAGCAGCCAATACCTGTTAATCTGGGAAAGAATCATCAATCTCAAGCTCATCTTTTAGTTGCAACATCACCTCATCTTAAGCTCACAGCGGTGGTGTTTGACTTAAAGATTTGGAGGAACTATTTGTATGGTGTCCATGTTGACGTGTTCACAGATCATAAGAGCCTCCAGTATGTGTTCACCCAGAGAGAGTTGAACATTCATTAGAGGAGATGGCTTGAATTCTTTAAGGATTATGACATGAATGTGCTCTACCACCCGGGTAAGGCCAACGTAGTGGCTGATGCCCTCAGCAGACTGTCTATGGGTAGTGTGTCTCATGTTGAGGAAGAAAAGAGAGAACTAGCTAGAAATGTTCATCGGCTGGCTCGCTTAGGGGTTTTCCTTATGGACACGTTAGAAGGTGGTGTGATGGTTCAAAATGGACCAGAATCTTCCCTAGCAGCAGAGGTTAAGGAGAAACAAGATAGTGACCCTATATTGCTTCAGTTGAAGGGTGCAGTTCATCAGCAGAGAGTAGAGGTTTTCTCCCAAAGGGGAGATGGTGTACTTCGCTACCAGGGTCGCTTGTGTGTTCCAAATATGGGTGAGTTAAGGCAGAAGATCCTTACAGAATCCCATAGTTCCAGATATTCCATTCATTCAGGTGCCACTAAGATGTACCGTGTTCTACGGGAAGTCTATTGGTGAAATGGCATGAAGAGGGACATCAGGGATTTCATGGCCAAGTGTCCCAATTGTCAGCAGGTAAAGGTAGAACATTAGAAACCAGGAGGTGTGACTCAGGATATTAGCATTCCTACTTGGAAGTGGGAAGTGGTTAACATGGATTTCATAACGGGTCTACTCCGTACTCACAGGCAGCACGATTCCATTTGGGTAATAGTGGACAGAATTACTAAGTCAGCTCACTTCTTAGCAGTCAAGACTACAAATTCAGCAGAAGATTATGCCAGGCGCTGCATAAGTGAGATAGTCAGGTTGCATGGAGTTCCTTTGTCTATTATCTCAGATAGAGGCCCCCAGTTTACATCTCACTTATGGAAGTCATTCCATAAAGGTCTTGGCACTTAAGTAAAGCTCAGCACAATATTTCACTCGCAGACGGATGGTCAGGCAGAGCATACCATTCAGACTTTAGAGGATATGTTGAGGGCTTGCGTGATCAATTTCAAGGGTAGTTGGGATGATCACCTACCTTTCATAGAGTTCACCTACAATAACAGCTACCATTCTAGCATTCAGATGGCCCCATACGAGGCTCTGTATAGGCGCATATGTAGATCACCTATTGGTTGGTTTAAAGTAGGTAAATCAGCATTGATTGGACCAGATTCGGTTCATGAGGCTATGGAAAAAGTTCAGCTCATCAGAGATAGGCTTAAGATAGCTCAGAGTCATCAAAAATCCTATGCAGATGTTAGGAGAAGAGACTTAGAGTTCGAAAGTGATGATTGGGTTTTCCTAAAAGTGTCACCCATGAAGGGTGTGATTAGATTCGGCAAGAAAGGGAAGCTCAGTCCCAGATATGTAGGCCCTTACAAGATCCTGAAAAGGGTTGGTAATGTGTCTTACGGGTTAGAGTTGCCAGAAAAATTAGCAGCTGTTCACCCAGTCTTCCACATTTCCTTGCTGAAGAAGTGTGTGGGTGATCCGACATCGATTATCCCCTTAGAAAGTGTGGCTGTGAAGGATAGACTCACCTATGAGGAGGTTCCAGTTGAGATTCTTGACCGTCAGGTTCGTAGGTTGAGAATAAGGAAGTCACTTCAGTCAAAGTTTTGTGGAGGAACCAGTCTGTAGAGGGAGATACTTGGGAAGCAGAAGCAACCATGATGTCCAAGTACCCTCACCTCTTTCCTTCCGACTTAGTTTCATCTTGAGGTAACAATTCCTCTTCAGTCTCTCAGTTTACTCTTGTGTAATTCAGTCTCAAGTACTTTGTTCCATCAGCTTTCCTTGCATTTCAGCTTATGTACATGTTCATGGAACTCAGTTCAGTCAGGTATCAGTTTCTAGTACTCAGTTGGTAGGGATTTCAGCTCTTTCTTCCAAACTCAGCTAGTTCAGTCTTCATTCGAGGAAGAATGATCCCAAGGGGGAGATATTGTAACACCCCAGAACTTCTAAGCCTAGACTAAGCTCAAAAAACCAGTAGAAATTAAAACTTTCAGAAAAAGTTCAAGTTCCCAGGAATCACGGTTTAAACCACGGACCGCCATTCAGAAGAAGGGTCTGTCGATTAAAACCGTAATCCCTGAAATAGTAGCCCATCAGTTCTTCCCAAGGGACCACAGTTCAGGCAACAGACCGTCGTTCAGAAGAATGGTCCATCGTTCAAACCATAGTCCCAATTCTAGTGGACCCTTAGCTCTATCTTCAGAAACCACGAGTCCTTTGACGGTCCATCATTCAGAAGAACGGTCCGTCCTGAGGAGTCGTAATCTCCCAGAATCAGAGGACCCCAATTCCAGTCCTAGGGACCACGGGTCAAATGATGGCCCATCATTCAGAAGGACGGACCGTCCTATTGAGCAGTCGTTCGTAGTACCAGAGGCCCATAAACTCACAGGCTGAACCACGACTCCAGTTGATGGTCCGTCGTTCAGAAGGACGGTCCATCAACTGAGCCGCGATCCCCGAACATAATTTTCTGCAGATTTTTTTAAACTTTCCCAAGGTTTTCCAGTCTTTTCCAAATTATTTTAATTCAGATTCAAAGATATTTTGGGGGTAATTAAAGGGTTTTTAACTCTATTTCTCCCTTATTACTCCTAAATCACTCATACTTAGCAAATCTCTCAAGAACAAAATGCTTTATCTCAAGAACAAGGCAAAAAGGGTTTTCTTCAAGTTCCACTCAGAATCCAAAGGTTCAACCGTAGAATCTTCATACAAGTATGTGGGATTTCACTAGTGGGGTCCTTTCACCCATTAGGTCCCTATGAATCAGTCAAATCCCTTCAGTTCTCCATAAATGCTAAAAGCCTAGGGTTCATAGACCTTAGAGAATTCTTGTTATTCAGATGTTATGGAATTATATAATACTTAGTCCATGTTTCTTGGAGAATCAGTATAGTTCATGTACAAAATTAAGAACCCTAACTTGTTATAATTTCAGTACTCTATAGATTATACATGTTAGGCAGACTCAGTCATATGATCAGATTTCAAAATTTGAATGTCATATCCTACAACTTGGTTGTGTTTATTGTCAGATTATATCAGTATTTTGAGCTATCCAGTGTTATAGTTGCATGCTAGCTTATATTCAGTTGGGAGTAGACTTAGTATCAAGCGGAAGAGGGATGAGGGATTAGATGTCAGCTTAGGCTATGACCCTTAGTAGTAATCCCCAAGTCCCAGAACTACGGCGCCACCGTAGGTTTGAAGAAGTCAGTTGTCAGACTAGGCTGCACTTCCTTGTCCCTTGTGGACATCAGCAGTGGATCCATGTCAGACTCGTTTGTACCCTTGGTAAGTTATGAATGCCTTTCCATCTAAGGTTATAGGTTGGCCCCACAGTTAGCTCATCTTGGGGTATGTCGGTTAGTAGTATCTCCCACAGTCAGATTCACGTGCATTGACCTTGTATTCAGTACTCATGTTCAGTATTCAAATCAGCATGTTATTTCATGATTTATACTTGGTCACTGCATTCAGTACAACTCTCAGTTATAGTTCAGCATATTTATTCTTTTGTTTAGTTATATATATATATATATATATATATAACTATATATATATTATACATTCCAGCTTATATCCTACATACTCAGTACATTCAAAGTACTTACGCATACTTTTGTGCTACATCATTTCATAATGTAGGTTCAGGCACTCAGCATCCAGATCGCGCCTAACTTTACCTCCGATCTGTACTCAGCAGCTCAGTGGTGAGTCCCCAATAGTTTGGGGATAATAGACATGCTTTTATTTCAGTATTTATCTTCAGTTTTCAGTTTTGTTAGAGTTAGCTGGGGGCTTGTCCCAACAACTCCTATTCAGTTAGATGGCTTTCAGACATAGACTAGATTCAACACTTTTAGTATTGTTATTCAGTCATTAATAAACCAGATTCTTATATATTCATATTTTATTTGGGTTCTTCCTGCTTTCAAATATTTAATTACTTTAGTTTTTCGCACAGTACATATCTTTAAACTAGTTTTACTTAGATATGCCATGCCATGGGTTAGCTTGGGGTCACTCATGACACTAAGCACTGTGTCTCATCCAGGGGGTAGCCTCGGGGTGTGACAATAGCATTCAAGATGCGTTATAGCTATTATGAGTTCCTAGTGATGTCTTTTGGGTTGACTAATGCCCCCGCAACTTTCATGGACTTGATGCACTGGGTGCTCAAGCCATACTTAGATTTGTTCGTGATAGTTTTTATTGATGACATACTGATATACTCGCGGAGTGGTGATGAGCATGAGTAGGACTTGAGGATTGTACTCTAGACTTTGAGAGATCATCGGATTTATGCTAAGTTCTCAAAGTGCAAGTTTTGTCTTGAGTCAGTAGCATTCCTAAGGCACGTAGTGTCTAAGGATAGGATTAGAGTGGACCCAGGGAAGATTTTAGCCATTCATGATTGGTCAAGGACTACTACTTCTACCAAGGTTCAGAACTTTATTGGGTTGGCAGGGTATTATAGGCGGTTCATTAAGGGAATTTCTTCCATAATAGATCCTTTGACTAGGCTGACTAGGAAGGATGTTCCATTTCAGTGGTTAGATTGTGCGAGGATAGTTTTTAGTGGCTTAAGGCCTTATAGACTTCAGCTCTAATGTTGACTTTGCCAGTTGAAGGTCTAGGCTACTCAGAGTATTATGATGCTTCAACAGTTGGTCTTGCTTGTGTGTTGATGCAGCAGGGTTGTGTGATAGCTTATGCATCGAGGCAGCTGAAGGTTCACGAGCGCAACTACCCAACTCAAGATTTGGAGTTTGCGACGGTAGTCTTTGCACTCAAGATTTGGAGGCATTACTTATATGGGGTTCATTGTGAGATCTTCACCGATCACCGTAGTCTTCAGTACATCATGAGTTAGTGAGAGCTAAACTATAGGCAGCAGAGATGGATTGAGTTACTAAAGCACTATGACTTTACTATTTTGTACCATCCAGGCAAGGAAAATGTGGTAGCAGGTGCCTTGAGCCGAAAGACAGTGAGAATGGGCAGCTTGGCTTCTCTTTCAGTTTCACAGAGACTATTGGCCTTAGACATCCAGTCCTTGACTAACCGTTTGATTAGACTTAACTTCTCAGATCCCAGCAGAGTTTTTGCCAGTATTGAGGTCCGTACTTTGGTTGATCATATTTAGCAGTGTGAGTTTGAGAATCAGTAGTTGTATCACATTCGTGATCAGGTTTTTTCGGGGTGAGGCTAACAAGGCTACTTTAGATTCTGATGGGGTTCTGAGATTCGATAGTCGCCTTAGTGTTTTGAGAGTTGGGGATTTGATTTAGTTGATTCTCTGTGAGGCACATCATTCTAGATATTCCATCCATATTGGTGTAACTAAGATGTATAGAGATTTGAGGCAGCTTTACTGGTGGAGTGGTATGAAGCGGGACATAGAGGAGTTTGTATCTTGGTGTATGAATTGTTAGTAGGTTAAGTTTGAGTTGATGAGGCATGGTGGATTGATGCAGAGACTTTCTATTCCTGAGTGGAAATGGGAAGGGATTACTGTGGATTTCATAGCACGATTGCCATGCATTTCTTGAGGGTTTGACTCTATTAGATTATTGTTGCTAGGCTGGCTAAGTCTGCACACTTCTTGCCAATTCATTCTTCCTATAATGTAGAGTGGTTGGATCAGATTTATCTTTATGACGTGGTTCATTTGCGTGGGGTCACAACTTCTATCATTTCAAACCGTGACACTTAGTTTACATCTCATTATTGGAGGACTATTCAGTGAGAGATAGGAACAGAGGCTCAGCTTAGCACCACATTCCACCCTCAGATAGATGGCCAGTCCAAGAGGACCATCCATGTCTTGGAGGACATGTTACGGGCATGTATTCTTAAATTTGGAGGTTCATGGGATCAGTATGTGCCTTTAGCAGAGTTTGCTTATAATAACAATCATCATTTCAGTATTGGCATGGCACCTTTTGAGGCATGCTATGGTAGGTATTATAGATCTCCAGTGGGTTGGTTCGATGGTTTAGAGTCTAGGCCGTAGAGTACAGACTTGCTTTGTGATTCCTTAGACAAAGTTTGGGCGATTCAAGATAGACTTTGGGTAGACCAGAGTAGGCAGAAGAGCTACACAGATCGTAGACTTCATGCCTTAGAGTTCAGTATTGGTGACGTAGTGTTTCTCTGTGTGTCACCTATGAAGGGGGTGATGATATTTGGTAGGCAGGGCAAGCTTATCCCCAGGTATATTGGGCCATTTGAGATCCTTTAGAGGGTTGGTAGTATTGCTTATCTATTAGCCTTGCCTTGGAATTTCCATCTATGCACCCAGTCTTCCATGTATCGATGTTGAGGCGATATGTTCTGGATGAGTCGCATGTGTTGCAGTGGGATTCAGTGCAGTTGGATGAGAGTATGGCTTTTGGTAAGGAGCCAGTAGCTATTCTAGCCAGAGATGTTAGGAGATTGAGGTCTAGCGAGATTTAGTTAGTTAAAGTTCAGTGGAGGCATCATTTGGTCGAATAGGCTACCTGGGAGACCAAGAGAGAGATACGGGCTTAGTATCCGCAGTTGTTTGAGCCTTCAGGTACTCCCTTTTCTTGACTTTTGAGGATGAAAGTCCTTTTTAGTTGTGGATGATGTAATGACCTTTTAGTTATTCCTATATTTTCACTTTCTTTTACTGTTAGAGCTTTCCTGTAGCGGCCCTAAGTCATTTATGGCTTGTTGGGACTTATGGTTCAGTTCCCGGGCCATTCATTTGATCTTTATGGTCATTTCCTTATTTTAGAGCTTAAACTTAGGAAATCATTGACTTTAGTCAACATTTTTAGAAAACATGCTTAGAATCAAATTCTGACAGTTCTGTTAGCTCTGGAGCGTGGATTTTGGTCTAGTTAGACCCTTGGTCGGGGTTTGGTTATCTTGTTTTTTGTGTTTTTTGGCCATTTGAACTTGGAATTTTGACTTTGGTTAATATTTGGAGAAGACGGCCTCAAATGGAAATTTCCATCAGCGATGTTAGCTCCTGAATGTCGACTTTGGGCTAGAGGGACCTTTGGTTTGGGTCCCGCGGCTTTCGGACTCATTTTGGGCCATGAAGTTCCATTTTGGAAAAGTTGTCCTAAGGTTGGTTTTTGGTGTAGGTCTCACTTTTCATTAGATAGACCTCCGTTGGGATTTTTGTTAATTTTGTTGAGTTTGGAATGCTGTTTTTAGTTGAATAGCATAGTTCATTTGTGTTTGCAGGACCCCAGATACATTCCCGGGTGTCCATCCGGTGGCTTTTGCCAAAACTTGGTTGCTGCTGCCTGCTGGTATGGCGCAATGGTGGGTTCCCTTGCTGAGCCTCCGCTACTGCGCCTGCAGTGCCTGCCATCTTTGGGCAAAGGGCGAGCCTACAACGCTTGGCCCGCTGTGGCGATAACGCGTCTACGACGCCTGGGCGCTGGAAGCTTATAAGCTGCCCTCTTCTCCTTCTTTATTTCATTTCCAACATTTCCCCCAAGTGATTTTCTCCGTTAGTATTGAGCTCCAAAGCTCTAAGTCAGTTCTAATCCATTCCAAAGAGCTAGGGGTGATCAGCTCTTGTTCGTGATCGTTCCTTATCGTCAATTGGTAAGTTTTTGTCCATTAATTTCTTTAATTCTTCGTTTTCAATTCCCTTATTTTCTTGGCATTTGAGGGGCTGTTTTGGAACTCTTTCTCCCTCGTTTGTTGCTCAATTTTTGAGCATGTCTCTCTAACGATGTTGGGAATATTATGGAAATTTTTAATTCCAGTTTTGGATTGCAGGGCCTACGGGCCCACTTTTGACCCAAATTTTGACCTGGCTAAACTTTTTGCAATAAGGGAATCATTATCTTTGTCTTAATGCATAGATTACTTTCTTGATAGTATGTTAGCTGTTTGTTTTAATGCATAGATTACTTTCTTTATAGTGCTATTCGGAGCAGTTCGAGCTTGGGCTTTGGCTTCCCAACAGCTATTCGTCGAATGCCAGGTAGGTTACGGTTCCCTACCTTAGACTTTGTGTATATCAGATATAATTGTATTATTTAGCATCTTTTGATTGGGTTTACTAGGTTGGCACCCCAGACCTTGTCCACTTTTTTCCCGTCCGTCTTAGTTTATATGTTCATTTTTAGTATTTGATCTCATTGCGTAGTATTACCCCTTGTGACCCTGCGTGGCCTTTGTTTATGCCTCTGGATAATAGATGGTGGGATATTGGGAATGTCGATGAGTCCCAAATATCAATTTGTGATTATGGAACTGGTTATCTGTGTTATAGAGCAAATTGAGCATGTGCAAGGCCAGTAGGTTGATTGTGAGTCGTTGGGCTATGGATTGCGTGCTTTTATATCATCTTTATCATTAGAAGGGGTTTTCTGCATCTGTTTTACTACTATTATGGCTGCAGTCCTAATTATCACTTGTTTTCTAACTTTGCATGGCCCCGAGGGCCCGTTTTCCATAATAAATGGCTATAGATGGATTTAAACTATTTTATGGATCTTCTTGGAATAAAAGAGGTTTTGAAATGTTTTTCACACTGATTCTAGACTCTTGGGCCAGAGTTCTAGACATGATTTTCTACTGATTTTGATATTATACTAGGCTGGGCTGGGCTGAGCACTAGACTTGACTTTTTCCACTAATTTTAGACTCGGTTCGAGTCCGAGCACTTTGATTGAGATATTGAGAGTTATCTGTGGTTGCGGAGACCTCCATGGAACTTGTCAATTTGGACTAGAGGTTGTGGACTGAAAGTGCTGGAGGAGGGGTATACCGGGTAGTAGAGGTATACGGGGGAAGCCTTCCATGGGTCTTTCCTGCTGGGCCTATGAGTGTCGGAGGAGGTGCATATGATACCATTGACACTTCAGAGCATATCATACCATATCATGCATTTTGTGTTTGGTTCCACTTTTGTTTGCTATTTGTTGAGTGTACGGTCTGGTAGTATGGGATGCCAGAAGGTTTATCTTCACTTGTACGTGTTCCTCGGGTGTATGGGCACTCGTTGGGACTATAGGTAGATTCATTATTTGATCCTATTGTAGTACTCGTTCATTTTATAGTTACTCATGGGTTATCATTCGACTATTCTTATCGTATGAGTTGTATTGATAGCATGTCTATATTCAGTGGCTCTTCCTTCTTTCCCTTTTATTTGAGGTTAGCGGTATACCACCATATTTCTTAAACTCTTTGTATATATTGTTGTTGGAAGGATCCAGGTGCGTTCTTTATTCTTTCACCTGTGTTATCGTGCTATATCTTTTGTTGCTAGAGTAGTAATCTTCTTTTCTTTTTATTTTCCATCTGATTTCTAGCTTCCGTGTGCTTTCATATGCTTGCTTCTGTGACTATTTTCTTCTTATCTGCTTTATAATGCTTTTATATCTTATATTTGCTCAGTCGGCCTATGATGTCTACTGGGTACCCGTTGCTTTGCCATTGGTGCTCATACTACATTTCTGAATCTTTTGGTGCAGATCCTAGTGTGAGCTTTCGCCATTGATCGCACGCAGACTCGTGCCGTGCCTCCAGACATCCAAAACTTAGGGGGAGCTCCTGGTGACCGGGGCTTGACTTTTATCTCTTCTTTTGTACCATGTACTCTTTTTGTTTTTTAGAGAAAGTTGTATATTCTATTTAGTATCCTCTTGTACTCTTTATATTTAATAGCGACTCTTATATGGTGATACCAGGTCGTGGGATGGTTTAGTTTTCTCTATATATATATAGATCCTAGTTGTTCTATTTTCCTACTTCTTATTTTGCTTCCGCTTATATTGCTTCTTTCATATGCTTAATTATCTGGTAGCCCATTATTAACCATTTCGGGCTATGGAGATTGGTTTACCTATGGGGGAGGGGGGGTTTAGGTGCCATCATAACCTGAGAAATTGGGTTGTGACATATATATATATATATATATATATATATATATATATGTATATAAAAAAAATTGGGTTAAAAAGTCATTTTGAGCCCCCGGATTATATTTACTCGTAATAACTTGTACATCTTGAATCTTGAAAATAGATCTTGTAGATTAACTTTATCACGTGTACAAACAAATTAATGTCAGAGTAACTGAAGCATTACCTCTTAAGTTCTCTTATAGGTATCAAGCTTTTGGTTTTGCCCTTAGGGTATTTTTCATCTCCTGCGTTTTCCTTCAAGTTCTTAGATTATTGTTTGTACTTTTAGAGTTTTGAATCTTAGAGAGACTCAACTTTTGTACCCTTCGAGTTGCATTGTAAGGTAATCCCCCTAATGTCTGAGTGTGAAGTATGAGGCTTCTATCTGTGGGAGGGGCATACAAATTGTAATACACTTTATTTTATTGCATTGTTAAAATCCTTGCTAGAAAAATCTAATTGGGACAAAAACTAGTCGAAAGTAAAAGAGTGTAGTACACATTTTCAGTTTTAGTTTTGTGTATTACTTTTCCAGTGTGATCCCAGTGTGCTTTTTATTGATATTGTATCTACATCCAATAAAAATAACAAAGTAAAGAAATATAAGTAATTTACCTACGACAAAGTAGACTTACCATAATAGTAGTACCACTTCAAATTATTAATGTTCCAATTACTTGGAAATTTGACCCCGTCTTCATTATCTAAATGATATGAACCTTTATCGACTTCTCTTATTACCAGGTATGGACCTTCCTAATTCATACCTAGCTTCCTATTGTTAAACTCTTTTGTTTTACTTATCACTTTTTAGAGGAGATAATCTTCGATGTTGAAGTATCGACAATTTGCCTTCCTGTTGAAGTACCATTTAATTTTTTGCTTTTGCATCACCATCCTCCAACTGGAAGCTCCTATGAACTAGTGGGATATCAAAGCCAAGTCTCATCGTTCTTCAAGTATGTTTAGCCCAACCATCATAGACTCATTATTGATTTCTTCAGTGGTCTAAGAAAACCTCAACTTGGCTCACCAATTTCAACCGCTATCAAGGCCTCAAAACCATAAATAAGGACAATAAGTTCACCGCTATGCTTGACTTTATCGTGGTCCGGTATGCCCATAGGAATTTGGTATTTCCTTCGGCCACCTTCCCTTAGCTTTCTCTAGTCTGTTCTTCATACTTTGTATCAATACTTTGTAAGTTGACTCATCTTTCCCATTGGCACTCGGGTGTTAGAGAAAAGAGGCAATCCTCTTGATTTTTAAATAATCAAAAAACTTAATTAAATTCAAACTAATGAACTGAGGTCCATTGTCACATGTGATTTCTTTAGGAACACAAAACCAACATATGATATGTTCCCAAATTAAGTCTATTGCTTCTCCCTATCCAATTTTCTTAAAAATACTTGCTTTAACCCATTTGGAAAAATAGTCAGTCAAAACTAAAAGAAATATTACCTAGTTTAAAGATTGCGACATTGGTCCTACTATATTCATCACCCATTTTATGAATGCCCATAGTGAGGTGATCGAATAAAGAGGTTTGACCAGTTAATGGACCATCTAGGCATGGTGCAGGCACTTGTTGCATTTTTTCATGAAGAACTTTGTGTCTTGTTCCATCGGGGTCCAGTAGTTTTCGGCCCTCATTAATTGTTGCACCAACAGTTCACCTTCGAAATGATTTCCACAGACTCCTTTGTGATCTTCTCTCATTACATAGTTGGACTTTCCCAAACCTAGCATCTATCTAATAGACCATGGAAGGACCTCTTTTACAACTGTAATGACCCTCTTAGTTGTTTCATGAATCTTATCTATTTTTCCCATTTTGACCCTTTATATAGCTTTCATATGGTGATTTATGACTTGCGAGGATGGTGGGTGCCCTCATAGCCTACTGGAATTTTGGTTGGTGACAAGATGGTATCAGAGCATGATTTATAGGTCCCACTAAGTATAAGAGCAGAGTCTAGTAGAGTCTTATAGATCGGTATGGAGATGCCCGTTATTCATTTTTGAGAGGATACAAGACTTTAGGAAACTTCTATTCTTTTATTCCTTATCGTAAATATGTGATTTAATATAACATCTAAGCTTATTTATTCTATTCTCTCACCAATAGTGAGGAAACATTCTCAAATTTTCATACTTGTGGTAGGAGATGACATTAAGCAGTACTGCGCGAGATGTGTGATGTGGTTAGCAAGATAAACAAGTAATAGGCATTTTTGACTTTTGAGAATGCAATTGAGGAGGTTGCGCATAGCAAGGATGGTTTGCTCGTGGTGTGGTTTGGATAAAGATACCTCAACTTTGTCCAAGTTTATTATGACAAGTCAATAATTTTGTAATGGAATGGTATAATGTTCATATCGTGAAGACAAGTGTAATCTTGGGAGGTTTAATTGATCAGATAGAGGATAGCAACAATGGTGAGGCTAGAGAAATTATAGTTGACCCTCCTTATTGTGAAGATGTCCTCAAATAAAGATTGAATTTTTAAAAGTCTTGAACTAATTCTCAATTGGATTAATAAACTCCAAGGTTTACTCACATAAATGTAGCACATCAAAAATCTTTGAATCTTGACCACGTCCAAAGAGAGGCATCAGAGTAAGAGCAAAGTCTAAACAAATAGTCTCATCTTCGAGTCAACTGCTATGATAAAGAAACCTATTCTTATCAAGTTTTTTAATACTATTCTTGAGCTATATTAGTTAGATTCTTGTGATTCCAGAATAAGATTTTGATTACGTTCTAGTTGATTATAGTAGGTGTTGTTTAGTGTTTGTCAAAAAGAGAAAAAAAAATGTAGAGAGTAGAAGCAGGGGTTGTTGGGAATAGTCGATAAGGTATACTAAAGTAATTGCAACCTTGAATTGTTCATTTAGTGAAGAGTTAAGGGAGATCCTATATAAGGTAGGTTGTGGTTTTTTCCTCCCTTGAGTAAGGAGTTTTTTACGTGAAATATTTATTGATTTACATATTTCGCACTTTACCTTCTTGGGTAGTTTTTGAAAGAACCTGATTCATTGAAACTGTTTAGTTGCAGCAAAATTGTCAATTGGTATCAGAGTCAGATGTTTCAATAAAGGCTAACACCTTAAAAACTAAAAATGGTTTCACCTTCAGGAGTATAAAATGGACAATCAATTACAAGGCCACTATATTTCAACAGAAAATATTATGGGTGGTGGAAAGCAAGAATACAAGACTTTATCATCAAAGATAATCTAGGGCTATGGGATATTATCCCAGAAGGTCCTAAGATTCCCAGGACCACCAATGATAAAGGAAACAAAGTGGTTTCCAAAGAAAGAGATGAATATCAAGGTATTCCAAAAGAATGCCAAAACAAAGAAGCTACTTATTTGTGGCATTGGACCTGATCAATACAATAGAATCTCTACCTGTAAGAATGCAAAAGAAGTGTGGGATACCCTATAAACTACACAAAGGGTACAAGTCAAGTCAAAAATTCCAAAGTTATCTTATTGAATAGGCACTTTAAGCTATTAAATATGAATGAAGGAGAATCCCTTTAAGAGATGATCAACAGATTCACAGACATCACCAGTGAGTGAACTATCTTGGAGAGGTTATTCCTTCTAATAGAAAAAAATGAAAAACTTCTTGATGTCTTACCTGACTCTTAGGAGAGCAATGTAAATTCCATCATGGAGGCAAAGGATCTAAAAAGTATATCCATGAATGAACTCATGGGGAAATTAAAGACCTGTGAGATGAGAAAGCTCTAAAATTATATGATCACTCCCCTAAGCAGAGATGTGAACCTAGTCCTTATAGATACCCAGGACCAAGACTTTATTGAAGAAGATATAACATTACTCACCAAAAGGTTCTTAAGAATAATCAGGCGAGGTGGGGTTCCTAAACAGAGGAAACACTCAAGACCTAAACCTAATTTAAGCAATTTAGAAGGATGCTACATTTGTGGAGGTTCTAACAGAAAAAAAAGGAACAGGACCATAGAAGCAGGATGGTCACTAAAAAGTAGATCAAATTATAAAAAGGTTATTAGTTGCTATGAAAAAATCCTCAAATGATGATGAGGATGATGAAACAGAAGTAAAAAAATCAATTGTTGGCAGCAAAAGAAGAATCTAACTCAAAATATATTCTAGAATTAATGTCCAATTCAAACCAAGAGTCTGAATAAAATAATTTTCAAATACATATCGCTTAAATTAAGAATACTTATGAAGGTATCCATATTCTACAAGAGAAGGTGTCACGACCCAAAAACTCAACTCGTGATGGCACCTACTATAACCCACCAATAGGTAATCCAACCCTTAGGACGGAACTGCAAGTAACAGGCTAACACAAGGAAGAACCCAAAAGCAGAAGAAACAACAATAACAGCAGAAGATACGATAAACCAATATAAGTAAAAAGAGAGGGAAGGGAATAGAATACATAAGAATCCCCCAATACCTAGTGTCAGTCGGTACAAGTGATACTACAACTTAGATGTTCTAGATAGATACAACAAACTATGGACAATCTACTAAGGTACAGTAGTAGACTAGCCCAAAAGTAGAGGGAGATGGATCAACTCTGATCGCCAAGAGCTCACCCAATGTCTCCAGTCAGCAACTCTGCACGAGGACTGCAATCAACAGTGATAACTCGTACTAGGATCTGCATCAACAGAAAGATGCAGAAGTGTAGTATGAGTACCAAAACATGCAGTACCCAGTAGGCATCATCGGCCGACTGAGCTCAAACAAGATATAAATATAATAAAAAGTGAATATAACCCAAGGGTAAGAAAGATGAGTCAGAAGGAAAATATAATGTTCAAACCTAAATAAAAAGGGAAAAAAATACCGCCACAATATGAAAAGCATAAACAATAGACCAGCAACAACCAATTCGGACTTCTTGAGTCCAGAAAATACACCTCATAAAGACATCCAACTACACACAGATTCTGATAGTAAAGATACGCAGGGAATACCATGAAAATGCGATATAGAATGGATGAAATGAAATGAAATATGGACAATGCAATAGTGAATGAGAAACCTGAGTCACCTCACAGGCCACCGAAGCTTACCAACCAATACCATACTAATATGCCGGGATTTGATGGCACTTTTGACGCTTAAAACATAGGATTTTTGGGAGTTCTTGAGTATATTTAGTTAGATTTAATGTCATTTGTTAAGTGTGCAGGGACAAAGTATGAAATAGAGAATAATGCCAAAAAAGTTACATTTCTGGGCAAAAGAGGGGCCACCATGGGGTGGAGCCTCAACGGGCTGGCAAACTCCCCGTGGAAGACACGACGGGGCATGGCCTTGCCCGTCAATATGCTCCAGGGATATATACTAAGAGCCAAGGAAGGACGATGGGCTCCACGATGTCCCATCACCAGCCCGATGTCCCGTGGGAAGTTGCCTGTGGAAACCAGGCAGGGGAGCTAGAAAAGGACCAAGTTGGGCGACGTGAGACAGGGACGGCCATCGCAGCTGCGATATCCCATCAACCTCCGCCCATAATAACATGGTAGTGGATTTTCATGAAGAATTGAAGAAGGCCAACGGGCACCCACGATGCCCATCGCCTCAGCGACAGCCCGTGAGGCGACCCGTCGGATCAGCCACATCCAGTTACTCCCAATTTAATTAGGATTTGGATTCTTTGTCTATAAATACTTTACCCTAGGTTTTATTTTAAGGGGTTACTCGTTGTTCACGAATTATTTCAAGTTACTTTCAGATATTTTCTTACTTGGATTTTGGCATTGACTCCGAACACAAGTTCTTGATATTGAAGTGTTCTTGAGTTTGTTCTTCAAGATTTCGATTTTCTCTATTCTTAATTGTAAGTATCTATTGATGATTACTCAAACAAATATTAATTACATGCTTATGAATATGAGTATCTAAATCCACAACTAGGGTTGTGGGAACCGTGAAGGATTAACGTAGTAGGCAAAGTACTTAGCTAATCTAGGGTGGTGTTTATGCGTGTATTGTTCTTACCTTCATTTTGATTACTTTTTAATGGTGCGCAATGTTAGAACTCGCCTTATCCTTACTTGCCAGACCAAGGAGGTAACGTATGGGAAAAGGGTTATTTAACAATGGAGATTTGAGGCTACCAACCCTAATCTAATAGCTTGACCTTATCCGGGAATAGCTAATCTGGGATCCAGGGTAAGGGTTAGTAAAGCGACACTTGCAGCCTGACCAACGAGTGTAGTGAAATTCACCTAGTTGTCGAACCAAGAAATTAGGTGAACCTAACTTACCGATTCTGCATGCTAGGCACCAAACTAGTTTACTAAGTACAATGCCTTAATAAGTTATGATCTCATGGCAAACACTACCCTAGTCTTCTCATTCATTTATTACAACTCTCGAAACTAGCAATTGTTACTTGTTTACTTTTGATTTACAATCATTATTTGTTACTTTAACCCCCCCCCCCCCCCCCCGAGGGAAATAAACGACTACTAGCTCGAGTAAAAACTAATCGAACCTAAACCTACCATATTTCCAGTGGGATCGACCCTAACCTTTAGTTGGGTTATATATTTGAACAGCGACCACTTGCGCTTCTTTTAGAAGTGTAATTTGGAAGCATCAAATTTTGGCGCCATTGCCGGGGAATACGGTTTAGGATTAAGAGGGATTGTGTTTATTTCACTTATAGTCCTTATTTCCTGATTTTACTTTTTCTGTTGTTTTTGTTTTGATCACAGGTTGCACACTTGTGCATGCCAAGCACAAGGAGTCAAGGCAATCCCTTGATCCCTTACGATCAAGGGGTTGGACCATCACATACATCATTGGTATTCTGCCCAGAATTTGTACACACAAAATCTAGCTCGACCCTGATTGTGTTCCGTGTATTGAGCATCAGCGTAGGTTGAATCAGCCTATGCAAGAAATCCTCAAGAAGGAGATCATTAAGTGGCTGGATGCAGGTGTGGTGTATCCGATTTCAGACAGCAAGTGGGTGAGCCCAGTCCAATGTGTACCAAAGAAATGAGGGATTACTGTGGTCCCAAATGCAAAGAATGAGTTGATTCCGATGAGGACAGTCATAGGCTGGCACATATGCATAGACTATAGGAAACTGAATGTGTGGACTGAGAAAGACCATTTTCCAATGCCATTCATGGATCATATGCTAGATTGTCTTGCACGTACAGGTTGGTAGTATTTTCTTGACGGGTATTCGGGGTAGAATCAGATCTCTATTGCCCCCGAAGACCCAGAGAAGACCACTTTCACTTATCTGTATGGGATGTTTGCGTTCAAAAGGATGCCGTTTGGTCTTTGCAATGCGCCAGTAACTTTTCAGCGGTCTATGATGTCCATCTTCTCAGACATGGTAGAAGACACTATAGAGGTTTTTATGGATGACTTTTCAGTGGTAGGTTACTCTTTTGAAGATTGTATGGATCATCTGGGTTTTGTATTGAAATGATGTGAAGAGTGAAACCTAGTTCTAAATTAGAAAAAGTATCACTTTATGGTCAAAGAGGGCATAGTGCTTAGTCACCAGATTTCAAAGAAGGGTATAGAGGTTGATAGAGCAAAAATTGAGTTGATCAAAAAATTGCCTCCACCAGTTTCTGTGAAGGGAATTCAGAGTTTCTTACGGCATGTTGGTTTTATAGGAGATTTATCAAGGACTTCTCCAAAATTGCTAATCCATTATGCAAGATGTTGGAGAAAGAGGTAAAGTTCATGTTTGATGAGGCATGTTTGAAGGCATTCGAGTGCCTTAAAGAGAAGTTGGTCTCAGATCATATCATTATCCCTTCTGATTGGTCTCAATCATTTGAGGTTATGTGTGATGCTAGTGGGGTGGCGCTAGGAGCAGTCCTAGGCCAAAAGCATGAAAAGATCCTCCATCCTATATACTACGCTAGCAAGGCACTTAACCCCACTCAGAAGAATTATACTGTGACTGAACAGGAGCTGCTTGATGTGGTCTTTGCATTCGAAAAATTTAGATCTTATTTTCTTGGCACCAAGGTAGTGGTACACACTAACCATGCAACTCTTCGTTATCTTATGGCGAAGAAGGATGCGAAGCCAAGGTTGATTAGATGGGTGTTGCTGCTGCAAGAGTTTGATTTTGAAGTCAAAGACTGAAAAGGTACAGAGAATCAAGTGGCAGACCATTTGTCAAGGCTGGAAGAAGAGGCTATGCTGAAGCTGCATGATGAGAAAGAGATTGATGACTGGTTTACTGACGAACAAGTATTGGATGCTTCTCAAGACTTGATCCCATGGTTTGCGGACATTGCCAACTATTTGGCGAGTGATTTATTGCCTGAAGATTTGTCTGTTCACCAAAGAAGGAAATTCATGTCCGATGTTAAGAAGTACTTCTATCAAGAACCATTATTGTTCCGTGTGTGTGCTGATACTGTGATCCAGAGATGTGTACCTAAAGCTGAGATGATGGAAATACTAGAAGCGTGCCATTCATCCCCTGTTGGGGGTTATCATAGTGGTATTCGGACGGCGTATAAGATCTTGCAATGCGGCTATTATTGGCCGACTATCCATAAAGACGCCCATGAATTTGTTAAGGCTTGCAGCAGGTGTCAGAGGGAAGGAGGTATCTCAAGGAGGCATGAGCTCCCTATGAATCCAATCCTTGTGATTGAGCTGTTTGACGTCTGGGGTATAGACTTCATGAGTCTGTTTGTGTTGTCCGATGGGAATCGGTATATATTGGTGGTTGTTGACTACATATCTAAGTGGGTGGAGGCGGTTGCGCTTCCCAGTAATGAAGGTAAATGTGTCACGACATTCTTGAAAAAGAACATCTTCTCTAGGTATAGGACGCCAAGGGCCATTATTAGTGATGGAGGCTCTCACTTTTGCAACAAGCTGTTTCGAGCGTTACTTGAAAAATATGGAGTGAAACACAAGGTTGCAACCTCTTATCATCCTCAGACGAGTGGGCTAGTGGAAGTTTCCAACAGAGAGATCAAGTCAATCCTGTCCAAGACTGTAAATGCAAATAGAAAGGATTGGTCACGGAAGTTGGATGATGCTTTGTGGGCATACCGATCTGCATATAAGACTCCTATAAGCATGTCACCATATCATCTTGTGTTTAGTACGGCGTGTCATCTTCCGGTTGAACTAGAGCACAAGGACAAGTGGGCTTTGAAGAAGCTGAACTTGGATTGGGGTGCAACATCATTGCAGAGGCTAGGACAGGTGAATGAGTTGGATGAATTCCATCTGAACGCATCTGAAAGTTCAGCTCTGTACAAGGAGAAGATGAAGTTGTATCATGACCGGAAGATAGAGAAGAGAGAGTTTCAGCTGGGTGACTTGGTCCTGCTTTTCAACTCTAGACTTCGCTTGTTTCCTGGCAAGTTGAAGTCCAAGTGGATTGGAACCTTCAAGGTGGTACAAGTTTTCCCTCATGGGGCCATTGAACTTGAAAACCTTGAGGGAAAAAGGTTCAAGGCAAACGGTCAGCGGATCAAAGATTATTTCGGCACAGTAGAGGAGATCAAGACTATTAAAGCTTGGAGCATAGATGAGTTTGTCCCACCCAAGGAGCTTGATGAAGTCTGAGTAGTCAAGAAACTTGCGTCATGCCGCGACATTAAATCAGGCGCTGCATAGGAGGAAACCCATAAAATTGTACTTTACCTTATGTTAGTTGTAGTTAAAGGATTGTAGAGTGTTTTGGCGAAGCCTGAGGAGCCAAAACACTTGCGTCGTGCCATGACATTAAATCAAGTGTTGCATGGGAGGCAAACCCTGTGTTAATGTGTGTATTCATTTTGCAGGAGGATGAGAGATGAAAGAAAAATGCTGAAACAGCAGGCAAAAGGTGACCCCATGGGCTCTGTGATGGGCCATCGCAGATGTCACGCCCGTGGGACTGGAGAACACCCAAAAGAAAATTTCCTAAGTGTGGGAAGAGGACCATCTGCCCCATTCCCATATCCCACGTGATGAGCCATCGCGGCCTCGACAGGCGTAGGAATGGGCGTAGGCAGGTAAGCACCTTGAATTTCTATAAGGGTCAAAAAGGAAGTGACTGCCTCACTCTGACGGCCTATCTGGCGGGGCATCGCGTCCCCGATGGGCTTCGGAATGGGCGTCGCCCACCACATGCAAAGCAAGGTCGATGTTCAGGTAAGTAGAGGCCATGATGGGCCATCGCACATCCGATGGGATTCGCGTAGCCCATCGTCTCGGTCGGTCAAATATGGTCAACCAATCTTTAAAAAATCTATTTTTAGACCTGATCCAACCCGGATTCGTTTTTTTCCCTTTCCCCGCGCCTAAGTAACGTTTAACCTCATTTTTTTGAGGTCAATTGCAAATACTCCCTTCCCTCTCAAATTATCCTCTCTCCACTCTCCCTCTCACTCGATCAAAACCCTCTCCACACCATATCCCCAAAATCTTCATCCACTACACACGATTTCCACCAACTCCTCACAACTCGACACTAGGGCATGTGACTCACAAGTTTCTAGCAATAAAAAGAAGTACTAAATGGCTCCATAGACATCACTGAGTGAGGGGGGCTCGCAAAGCAAAATATGCCTCTATACCATCTTGACTAAAGGATTACTCAACTGATTCTGAGGAAGAACAAAGTGAACCTGACGACACCCCTCTCGTCAAGGCTGTAAGAAGAAAACTGGTAGTATCCTCCTCTCACTCTGAAGAGAAAGGAGCCAAGTCATCTGCGGACAAGCAAGGATCCTCCTCCGGTTCATCCGAATCTAGTACTGAAAGTGAGCAGGCACCTACAAACAAGGAATTGTCCACTCAGGTTTCAAGTGACATCGGAGGGGAGTCGGAAAATAAGGAAGGATCCAACTCAGAGCATAGTTCAGAAAAAGGGTAAAGGGGGTAATGCTGACTCAGACACCGACACAACTACACCAGAGAAGAGCACCTCCTCACCCTCTAGAGCTGGAGCTGTGTTGGGTCGTGCTCGTGAGACTGAGAGATGGGCAATTGAAGGGTAAAAGGTCATCTACGATTACGGCCTTGAAATGATCGGACAGGGCCATCTGAGGAGGCCTATTGCTGAAGAGTGGAAAATTAATCCTTTCAAGATGAACCAATTCCCTAAGTTGGATGCGTACTTTAGACACTACAAACTGGGATGGACTAGAAAGTCTCTCCCCGATTACCAGCCAACTTTTGTGAGAGAGTTCTATGTTAACTATCAGGGGATACAGGAGAAACTGTGTAAGAAAGGACAAAGTTGCAGATTTGCCCGCTCTCGAGAGCGTTCCAGTTAGGGGATTCCCGATCAACATCTCGGTAGAAACAATAAATAGATTTTTATTCGGGCTGGGCTACCAGGCACATACAAACCTGGTTGATTATGAGTACTGGGTAAAGCATGAAGAGAAAATGACTCAATGGTTGGCCAAGCGCCTAACTACTACCGGAACACCACAATGGCTCTAGCAAGACAAACCAGTTATTCAGAAGGCCTCCTAATCTTTCGAGGCTAAGTTTTGGTGGGCTCTTGTGCGACTCAGTTTGATGCCTACTGGGGCCGATAATCAGCTGACACTGGAAAGGGAAATTCTTGTAGCTGCTCTCATATGCAAGTACAATCTGAACTTCAGACAAATCATAACAGAAGAGATCAAAGACAGAGTTACTAAAGTCAGATCTTCCTACCCATTCCCCTGTTTGCTCACTGAACTATGTGAAGAGGCTCAAGTGCCCAGGTATGCTGGACTAGATTAGCCTGTTCGAGCTACTAGGACCCACCATCCGGAGAGGTCCAAAGACGAGACTAGGGTGCTTGGTTTGACTGTCACTACGGAGCCATTGGCTCTAACTCTTGAGGAGCATGTCCCGATCCCAGATGTGACAGCATACCCCACTACTAGACCTACCCCACAGGGTAGTCAGTCACAGCAAAATGTTGTTGGTCCATCCACCTCGGCATCTGAGCCAAGCTCTTCCACAGTACCTCCTACCACAGATACTGATGCCATCTTCGCCTTCTACCAGGCCAACTTTGCAAACACTTTCCAGCAAACACTTCATCTCAGAAAGCAAATGAATATGTTCGCTCTACAGTTTCAGCCGATTTTGAATGCCTCCATCCAAAGGGACATAGCACCGTTCCTCACTATCAATTCCCGGATAGATGCTTTAAAGAACAGGGTAGATGAGCGCTTAAATGAGATGGGTGCGCTTGATTTGTCAGGCATGAAAGAAGAGATTGTGGAGCTGAGGGCCGATGTCGACAAATTGAAGAATCCTTTGCCGACCCAAGTCAGAGCACCGATTGTTTTGCCACAGGTCACAGAGAAGCCCATGCTCAATCTTTGGGATTTTGTAGATCCCGATCTTCGTATGGCACATTTGGGATCAGCTAGGGAAAAGGAGCCTGAGAGAGTTGATGAGCCCGAGCCTGCCACACACAAATGGAAAAGGAAAATTAAGGATAAGCAGGTTCACGAGGGTGATGCTCCACTTAGTCTAAGGTCTCTACAGAAGAAATTGGATATAGTCGAGAAGAGGGCGAAGAAAGCCGAGGACAAGCTAGCCAAAGCATCCTTGGTGGAGCACAATAATGAGGTGGATGGCAGAGGCAGAGGTGGGTCAGCTAGTGGTGTTGTTGGTCAGACAGATATTCCTTCTTTAGACCTCACTGTGGGAGAGGTTACTGATGAAGCTGCTCGGGCAGCTATTACTGTTGACAAGAGGTCTGGGGAGGTAGCCTCTATTGAGGAGAGTACTACGGGCACCATTCCTAAAGGCCCGAAGGATGTGACACCCGGTACTGGCGCTTAGGCACCACAGGTATGTTCTCACCCTTGTTTGTCATATATTTTTTATGCATTAAGGGCAATGCCCTTTTCTTTTTGGTGGGGTAGGGGCAGTACTGGGTGAGTTGGTTTTTTATGGGTTCTTGGCGAAGTCTGAGTAGCCAAGAGACCCGGGTCGTGCCGCAACGTTAAATCATGTGTTGCATGGGAGGCAACCCATGAGGGTACTCACAAGGTACCCGACTCCTTAGGGTTTCTTGCTTGCGTTCTTTCCCTAAGGATTTTAATTTCTGTTGAACCGGCATGTTTAGGCTAGGTTGTATATAGTAAAAGAAGAAAAGGAACTTGGTGCAGTCTATGATGTGATTTTTGAAGGTGACGACATTGAGGATTACGACGAAATGGTAGCAACACTTATAGGTGCGGGATCTTACAGTTATGCACCAAAGAAGCTGGACTTGGACTTGAAGAATAGGCAGACACCACCTGCCCGCCCATCCATTGAGGAGCCTCCAGCCTTAGAGCTCAAAGCACTTCCAACAAATCTTCGATACGTATTCTTGGGAGCTAACCAGACTTTGCTGATAATCATTGCTGCAGATCTAGTTGAAGCACAAGTTGAAGCTTTGGTTTCGGTTACACCCTCAACTTAGAATCTTTGCTTGTCCTCAAGCAACAGACACAAAAACAAAACTAAACGACGCTTAAGCAAAAGAAAATCAGGAACTATGGTAGTCTTTTGTTTCATCAATTCAATACATAACAAGTACCCATCCCCCTCTTCTTTCAATACCAAAATCAATGCATATGTTCCATTCATCAAGACAACACAACGGGATCCAAGGATGACATTACCTTATCAATAGATGACCTAGCATACACATATGAGATTTACACTAACAATTAGTAGTCAAAATCGCTCTAGTGCCCTCACTAGAAAGAAGTCCCACTCATACAGTAACACAATTATATTTTGGGGACTGAACTAAACACTCGCACTCAAAAAGATATTCAAGAAATGCATGCACAATACCATACGCTTGCCCTTATTTTCTATGTCTCAGTTTTTGAACAATTGGGTTAGGATCACTATAGGACTTTCTCGGCTTGTAACGTAGGCTTGGGGACGGGTATGGTAGATATAGGAAATAGTGACTAAACCTTCCTTGATACTACGCTATCTTGATTCCACCCAACAGACCACTTCTACTCTTTTCCACCCTTTTTTCTCCCTTTTTATTGCAATAAGTGACAGGTGCGGCTTTTGTTTCACACTCATTTATTTTGTTTAAATTTTTTTATTTTCTTTTTCTTTTTTTCTTTGCTTTTCTCTTTTCTTTTTATTTTTCTTTTCACATAGCCGTCGCACCAGTTATCTCTCCTTTTTATTTCTAACCTCTTCTATTCATACCCATACTTCTTACTCACCTCTACAGTAGCCACCCTCAACTTAGGCCATTTTCCTGAGTTGAGGTACACAATGTCCAAGGAGGGACCAGGGACAAACTAAAGGTTCATAACAAGAAACAAGGAAGGTGATTAGGCTAAACAACAAAAAGGGTCAATAAAGGCTCAGAATCAGGGATCAAAGGGTATTAAATCATTTGGTCAGTCCTTTGGGATAAAGTGGACTAATTCAAAAATGGCCTATAATCCTTTCCAAACCAACTATTCTACGACCTTGGCAAGACTAACCGGGCAAGTTCTAGGTTGGCACACAAAGCAAGAACTAGACAAATTAAGCTCACCAACACATGGCACAGAGTCGACAATCTCATACTACCTACTAGGTTCATGCTCTAGCTTAAAGCCAATCATCAGATCGATAAACACAATGTCATGCGAGGATCCACAATGGTTAGTCTATCATAACTAGATACTAATATAACACTCAAAAAATTTGGAGGGGGTCTCCATTTTTCACTTCAAATTCAGTTCCTGAAGTACCATAATACCTGGAATGTCCCTTCAGGCTGTCGTAGCTTATCAATATAACCATCAATACCACAATATCCACGTATAATCAAGAAAACCTAGAGTATTCTAATGGGCCGCCGGAGCTTACCAATATAAAAATTTCCACAAGTAAAACCCCGTATATATACAAAGGAGGCCGCCAGAGCTTATCAATATAATCCCATAACCAATGGAAAGCAAGGTTAAAATCATCTCTCAAACCAAGTGCACAAAATAGAAGTATTTTCCCATTTTGAAGTCAGTAAAACAGTTATGTACGATTTTTCTTTAACGCACAAGTTTATAGAAAAGAAACCATTTTCACCCTTTATCAACCAAAAACATTTATAAAAGTAGGACGCTCTCCCTGAAGCTCCAATCATTTAAAAAGGAAGTGTTTCGGGTTTTAAACATTAGCGGTCAGCTTAAATCAGTAAAATCTTTCCTTAATTTGAAAACCATTTCTTAAAAGAAGATTCCCTTATCAAACTACTGAGCCAATCGTTTCCCATAAATTCGTACCATTCAGTTCCCTTCAATCCATACCATAACCCAATCATATATGAAAAAGAGAGGAACACGAATCAATTAAAATGTATACATGTATGCATATGATGCACGCAGATAAAACAAGATATGGTATTTCACCCTTCATGACAATATCGTACTAACCTGGACTCCAGCCAGCCCAATACCATGGCCTTAGGCCCACAGATCCGCATACCAAATCCAACCATAAGAATATAACACGATAAGAACAACCAGAAAACCAAGTAAGAAACTACCCTACCAGGAACTATACCCATCGGATGCTAAGGCTGACTATTCTAGTACAAATACTAAAAGGGCACACTACACTATCTACCAAACACCAAGGGACCCGCCTAAGGAAAACAAATAACAGAAACTAAACATAAAGCGTATGAAAAATAGAAACTTAAGCAAAGCACAACCATACATACCTGGCTCCTGAAAGTCCCATCTCCACGGCCTGAGGCCCACAATTACATGATAAATTGAACACCAAACCAACAAGAATAATAATAGTAACAATAACAAAGCAACGATAATATTTACTCTACCCAGAACCTTTATCTAATTCTAGGCTAAGGTTCCCTAATCTAATAATATCAACCACAAGCAGTCTAAACGAAACTAAGGCATCTGACCCTAATCCCAAGGATATTATACCGCCTACGCCAAGTCTTAAGAAAGAGCTACAACCTATACTAAGGATTGCTAGCCAAAATCTTACTCTAGAGCACCTAAATCACCTATAAGGATCAATAAGCCTACTCATAACTGGATCCAAACCACAAGATCCCACCAACCATTAGCAAATTATTATATTCATACCTCATACGAGCAAAGTCTAGAAAATAGTAAACCATAACTTACCAGAACAATCGAGCACGCGCGTACAATCCACTCCACAAGATCGGAGCCTATCTCTCCGAAAAGGTATCATCAAGCTTCCCTACTATCATAACAATGTTCTACATGTCAATATGAAGCTAACGATACCCATACTGCTAATAATTTAGCCGGGTTAAAAATTTGGGCCACAAATGGGCCCGAGGTCCCCGCAATCCGAAGCCAAAAATGATCACAACGATCAAGGGACTACATGCCCAGAAAATTGCAAGGTTTGGGAATTAAAATAGGGCTAAATCCGCCTATCCACTTCAAGAAATCAAAGAGGGAAAATAGAGAATAAAAAGTTGAAATTTAACAAAAAGATTACTGAATTAATGACGGAAAAGAGCTCAGGAAGCTATGGTGAGTTTGTCCATAGAATTTGATGGCCAGAAGTAAAGAAATTTGAGCTTGGGAGCTCTCAACAATGGAGGGACAGAGTTAGAAATGAGGGAAAAAAAAAGAGAAGAATGTTTAATTTATAACACTGCCAGCTGATATCACAATTGCGGTACTTTTGTCGCAATTGCGGACTCCGCAAATGCGGCCAAGCATCGCAAATATGGAAAAACACCGCAAGTGGACAAAATACCGCAAATGTGGTCAAAATACCACAAATGCGGCCAGAGTACCGCAAATGAGGTCCCACCAAATACTGCAAATGTCAGCAACAACTAAAACTTCAACGGGGTATTCCCGGCACAATCAGAACCCGATACTCAGAAACCAATAGAGTTATTTGAGTGGAAACGATATTCCAGACTCAATGGAATAAACAAATTTACCAACGGAGATCGTTTAAGGAAAAATGGGCTCCATGCCCAAATCTAACTCAGAATACAATACCCCAAAACAAGTCCAGAAGACTCGGGACCCGAACCAAAGGTTCTCGTAGCCCAAAGTCGACATTCCAGAGCTAATAGCATGGACGAAATTTCCATCCGAGGCCGTCTTCTCTGAATGTTGACCAAAGTCAACCCTACCAGTCAAACTAGCTTAAAAACACTGAAAGCAACATAAAACCAAATCGTAAGCACTCAAACCCAGACAATTGGTCCTACTACTAGACCAAAATCTCCATTTCGGAGCCAACAAAATTGTCAGAATTTGATTCTGAGCATGTTTACCAAGAAAGTTGACCAAAGTCAAAGATTTTCTAAGTTCAAGTTCTAAAACAGAGAAATGGTCATTATGACCTAATGAACGGCCCGGGCACCGAACCGTCAGTCTCGATAAGTCATAAATGACCTCTAGCCGCTGAGGGGAAGCTCCAAACATAGAAAAGAACGAAAAATAGGAAATGACCTTGAGGGTCATTACAACATCCACTACAAAAAGAACTTTCGTCCTAGAAAATTAAGAAATAGGAAGTACCCAAAGGACGAGAAAGGAAAAGATACCTGATCTGTGAGTCAAGCTAGGCCTCTTGAGGAGCCTCCTTGATCGGACAATGGCAAACGGAAAGATAACCAAAGAAAGCTCACTAAAACCTTAACTCAAAACCAGCCAGAAAAGGAAAAACCACAAACGCTAGCTCAAAAGCTAACCGGTCAAATAACACAAACAGAACCCCAAAAGAAAACATTCGAAAAGCACCAACACAAAACAAGAACCATGAAGACCAAGGCAATCATTACACAGAACCAAACACCGTGCTAACACAAAGCACAAAACCCACTTCCTCCAATATTCTAACCAAAGAATCCTGGGTTCGAAGACCCTTCCATCTATCCCGAAACATCAGCATTCAAACCATAAATTTAAACACAAGTCCAAATTTAAACTCAAAAAACATCCACAAACCCATCAGAAGGCTAGGACTCCTACCATACTCTACCTCCTCAAATTAGGCAAAAACTCAATCTCAATAAACACCAAACACTAGTCCTACTAACCTTAGAAACATAGACACTTGCCCGAGACATACCCACAATGACTGGATTAGCCTACCCTGACTGATCGTCGGTCCACAGATGGACAACTGTGGTAAGATCACCCGAATAACCAAAACTTGCCAGAAATAACCAAATGAAATAAAACACCGATATTTGAAAAAGAAAGTAAGCAGGCAACCCATGGTGAAGGACAACCTTCCGAATGCAGATTCTGAACCACATAATATTTGATCTGGTAAAAGGGACTAGGCTAGGTCTGCCTATTCAAGAACAACCCAAGGACACCGAAACCAAGCAAGAAATATAGCAAGCATGCAACAAAGCCTAAAGTCCATCTCCAACCCATAGGGAACCCATAAAACTCTGGCCTAACCGCTAGAAGTGAATGGTCTCCTGAATTGATCTAGTCAGAAGTGCCGCGAATAGAGGAAGACTTCCACAACCCTCTTGAAATAGTCTGCTAACCCACAAAGTTTTAAACCGAAACCTAAATTCTAACTAATCTCCTCCCTACTCCTCGAGTAGGCTCAGATGCCACCTAAGAATACTGTATTAACTGGAACTCGAGTAAGATATGAATACGATGCTTAGTAATCTGCAACCGCTAATGGGGAATGGGTCAAACCAAAGGACATAGCTGGGAACTTATAGAGGAATGAGTCCTGAGGTAGTCCTTGAAATGTCCACCACCCTGACCCTTAACCGAAGATGACCCAATCTTGAACTCTAACTTTAGAAAACACTTCCGCATTCTCAACCTTCCTCAACCATAAAAACTGACCCAATGGAAGAACTTTGGAACTAGCACCATAACCAAAAGCAAGACAACTGAACAAACCAGAACTGCTAGGCGCTAAGATGGCAAAACCAAGCATAGAGTTTCCGTGGAAGCCCACCAATCATAATGCTAGGCCTACCACGCTTTGCAACCCAATATATTAACTACTCAAAAGCAAACATACTCTATCCACTACTAAAATAATTCTTCTATGGGGTAGCTATCTGCATAAGCACCACAACCTCACCATGCAAGTCCGAATGAGAAGTAATCTAAGAAGATTTATATAGGTACATGCAAACCCCACATCGACAATACCAAAAGCTCAATGATAATAACAATATCTTACTTGTGATAGAAGCATCCACGTGACTCCATCTGGCATGACTAGTCGACCGATACGGCTGAGAACCATCACTAACAACCTGGGAACCACCCCTACTAATCTTTGCACCGCCCCTGGGCACTGATGCTGGAACTCAGAGAGGGTGAAACTCCTTGAATCTCGGACAAGTCCTAGCAAGGTGTCCCTGCTCACCACAAACATAGCAACCCCAAATAAAAGTGCCCCGCTGAGAAAATCTAGCAGAACCTGACTGGCCACCATGGCCTGGACACCCAGAATGTAAACTTCGAGAAGTCTGACCTGAACCCCGACTACTCTGCCTACTGTGCCTCGAACAACCTCTGCCTAAAATTTGAAATGCCGCATGAACTGGCCGGTGAAACTGGAAATGTCATGGGTGACCTCCACAGGAGAAACCTCTGCCTCAAAATTGAAAATCACTAAAACTACCTTGATGGCGAGGTGTCTTACCACTGCCTTCACCGGCCTCAAGACATATACCCTCAATAACTCGTGCATGATCAACAACCACAAGGAATGTAGCCCCTGATGCCACTAGCTGCTCTGTAGCCAAACGAAGTGGTAGATCCAACCTCTGACAAACTGGCAAACCCGTTCGTGCTCTGTAGGAAGAATCATAGTAGCATGCCTAGACAACTCATGGAACCATTCCTCATACTAAGAAACTGACATAGAGCCCTGCTCTAACCTAGTGAATTGGTCCCTCAAGCTGCGAGGTACAAACTTCTCCAAGAAAGCCTTAGAGAACTCAGTCCAAGTCATCGAAGGTGACCTGATTAGTCTGCACGCAGTATAAGATCGCCACCACTGTTTTCCCAAACCATCCATGTGAAATGCAATGTAATCAGCTCCGTGAGACTCAACTAACCCAAGGTTATGCAACCTCTCCTGGCAATTAATCAAGTACTCGTAAGCATCCTCCCCCGGGGCACCAGAAAACCTCGGAGGACCCAATCTGATGAACCTTCCCAGCATCTTTTTCTCCTCAATCGACATAACCGACCTAACTATAATAGGCTGAGCAACCAATGGAATCATCAAAGTATCCAAATGGGGATCCACATCAGCTGGTTGTGCTCTTAGTCCCTGGCTACTATGAGCCGCTGCCTGGGATGAAGTTTGTGTCTCAACTCTAATTTGTGAACCATCAGGTGCACTAGGTAGAGTACTGGCCCGTGACATACTCTCCATAAGCTAAGAATCCTGGCTAGAATACCTTGACGGGTCGGTGAAGCTATAAATCCTGCTGGAAGCTGGGCTGACCCCATGTCCTCCGACTGAAACTGAACACCCTCAAATCCTAACTCTGGTAACCGCTCTCCAGTGGCAGGAGTATGAGCCTCGCCCAAGCCCACTATCGATCTCGTCATAACCATCTAAGAAGGGAAGGAACAATCAAAGTTTAGACTTTGATGGAGAGAAGAATGCACGATAAAGAATCAACAAGATGGAACTTTTCCTAAAGATGACCAATAGCCTCCCGAAGATAGGATACGGATGTCATCATACCTATCCGTGAGACTCTACTAGACACCTGCCCTTGTACCAATGAAACCGGTGAACCTAGAGCTCTGATACCACTCTGTCATGACTCGAAAACTCAAGTCGTGATGGCACCTATTATAACCCATCAGTAGGTAAGCCAACCCTTAGCCTGGAACTGCAAGTAACAAGCTAACACAAGGAAGAACCCAAAAGCGGAAGAAACAACAATAACAGTGGAAGATATGATAAACCAATATAAGTAAAAGGGGAGGGAAGGGAATAAAATACATAAGAATCCCCAAAGACCTGGTGTCAGATGGTACAAGTGCTACTACAACTTACATGTTCTAATAGATACAACAAACTATGAACAATCTCCAAAGTTACAGTAGGAGACTAGCTCAAAAGTAGAGGGAGATGGATCAACTCCGATCGCCAAGAGCTCACCCAATGTCTCCAGTCAGCAACTCTGCACGAGGTCTGCCATCAACGGTGATAACTTGTACTAGGATCTGCATTAACAAAAAGATGCAAAAGTGTAGTATGAGTAGCAAAACATGAGGTACCCAGTAGGCATCATCAGCCGACTGAGCTCAAACAAGATATAAATATAACAAAAAGCGAGTATAACCCAAGGGTAAGAAATATGAGTCAGAAGGAAAATATAATGGTCAAACCTAAATAAAAAGGCAAAAACAATATTGGCTCAATATGAATAGCATAAACAATAGACCAGCAACAACCAATTCGGATTTCCCGAGTCCAGAAAATACACCCGATAAAGACAGCTAACTACACACAGATTCTGATAGTAAAGATACACAGGGAATACCATGAAAACGCGATATGGAATGGATGAAATGAAATGAAGTGAAATGTGGCCAATGCGATAATGAATGAGAACTCTGAGTCACCTCACAGGCCGCCTGAGCTTACCAACCAATACCGTACCATAATACCTAGAATGTCCCTTCAGGCCGCTGTAGCTTATCAATATAACCATCAATACCAACATATCTACGTATAATCAAGAAAACCCAGAGTATTCTCATGGGCCACCAGAGCTTACCAATATAACAATTTCCATAAGTAAAACCCCGTATATATACAAAGGAGGCCGCTGGAGCTTATCAATATAATCCCATAACCAATGGAAAGCAAGGTTAAAATTATCTCTCAAACCAAGTGCACAAAATAAAAGTATTTTCCCATTTCAAAGTCAGTAAAATAGTGATGAACGATTTCTCCTTAACCGCATAAGTTTATAGAAAAGAAACTGTTTTCCCCCTTTATCAACCAAAAACATTTATAAAAGTAGGACGCTCTCCCTGGAGCTCCAATCATTTAAAAAGGAAGATTTTCGGGTTTTAAACATTAGCGGTCAACTTAAATTGGTAAAATCTTTCCTTAATTTGAAAACCATTTGTTAAAAGAAGATTCCCTTATCAAACCACTGAGCCAATCGATTCTCGTAAATTCGTACCATTCAGTTCCCTTCAATCCATACCATAACCCAATCATATAAGAAAAAGAGAGGAACACGAATCAAATAAAATGTATACATATATGCATATGATGCACGCAGATAAACCTAGATAGGATATTTCACCCTTTATAACAATATCGTACTAACCTGGAATCTAGTCAGCCCAACACCATGGCCTTAGGCCCACAGATCCGCATACAAAATCCAACCATAAGAATATAACACGATAAGAACAACCAGGAAACCAAGTAAGAAACTACCCTACCAGGAACTATACCCATTGGATGCTAAGGCTGACTATTCTAGTACAAATACTAAAAAGGAACACTACACTATCTACCAAACCCCAAGGGACCAGCCTAAGGAAAACCACTAATAGAAAGTAAACATAAAGCGTATGACAAATAGAAACTTAAGCAAAGCACAACCATACTGACCTGGCTCCTGCAAGTCCCATCTCCATGGCCTGAGGCCCACAATTACATGATAAATTGAACACCATACCAACAAGAATAATAATAGTAATAATAACAAAGCAACGATAATATCTACTCTACCCAGAACCTTTATCTAATTCTAGGCTAAGGCTCACAAATCTAATAATCTCAACCACAAGCAGTCTAAACAAAACTAAGGCATCTGACCCTAATCACAAGGATATTATACCGCCTACGCCAAGTCTTAAGGAAGAGCTACAGCCTATACTAAGAATTGCTAGCCAAAATCTTACTCTAGAGCACCTAAATCACTTATAAGGATCAATAAGCCTACTCATAACCGTATCCAAACCACAAGATCCCACTAACCATTAGCAAATTATTATATTTATACCTCATACGAGCAAAGTCTAGAAAATAGTAAACCATAACTTACCATAAAATTCGAGCACACGCGTACAATCCACTCCACAAGATCGGAGCCTATCTCCCCCAAAAAGTATCAGCAAACTACCCTACTATCATAACAATGTTGTACACGTCAATACGAAGCTAATGGTACCCATATTGCTAATAATTTAGTCGGGTTAAAAATCTGGGCCACAAACAGGCCCGAGTGCCCCGCAATCTGAAGCTAAAAATAAAGAAGTAAAAAATGATCACAACGATCATGGGAGTACATGCCCAGAAAATTGCAAGGTTTGGGCATTAAAATCGGGCTAAAACAGCCTACCCACTTCAAGAAATCAAAGAGGGAAAAGAGAGGATGAAAAGTTGAAATTTAACAAAAAGCTTACTAGATTAATAACGGAAAAGAGCTCACGAAGCTATGGTGAGTTTGTCCCAAGAATTTGATGGCCAGAAGTGAAGAAACTTGAGCTTGGGAGCTCTCAACAATGGAGGGACGGAGTTGGAAATTAGGAAACAAAAAGAGAAGAATGTTTAATTTATAACACTGGCAACAGATATCGCAATTGCGGCACTTTTGTCGCAATTATGGACTCTGCAAATGCGGCCAAGCACCACAAATGCGGAAAAACACCGCAAGTGGCCAAAATACCGCAAATGCGTCCAGAGTACCGCAAATGCGGTCACACCAGATACAACAAATGTCAGCAATAACTATAACTTCAATGGGGCATTCCCGCCGCAATCAGAACCTGATACTCAGAAACCAATAGAGTTATTTGAGTGGAAATGACATTCCGAACTCAATGGAATAAAAAAATTTACCAACAGAGATCGTTTTAAGGAAAAGTGGGCCCCATGCACAAAACTAAATCGGAACTCAATACACCAAAACAAGTCTAGAAGTCTCGGGACCCGAACCAAAGGTTCCCGTAGCCCAAAGTCGACATTCTGGAGCTAATACCATGGAAAAAATTTCCATCTGAGGCCGTCTTCTCCGAATGTTCACCAAAGTCAACCCTACTAGCCAAACTAGCTTTAAAACACAGAAAGAAACATAATACCAAATCGAAAGCACTCAAACCCAGACTAATGGTCCTACTAGACCAAAATCTCTGTTCCGGATCTAATGAAATTGTCAGAATTTGATTCTGAGCACGTTTACCAAGAAAGTTGACCAAAGTCAAAGATTTTCTAAGTTCAAATTCTAAAACAGAGAAATGGTCATTATGACCTAACGAACGGCCCGGGCACCGAACCATCACTCCTGACAAGTAATAAATGACCTTTAGCCGCTGAGGGAAAGCTCGAGACACAGAAAAGAATGAAAAATAGGAAATGACCTGGAGGGTCATTACAACATCCACTACTAAAACAACTTTTGTCCTCGAAAGTTAAGAAATAAAAATTACCAAAAGGCCGAGTAAGGAAAAGATACCCGGTCTATGAGTCAAGCTAGGCCTCTCGAGAAGCCTCCTTGATCGGATAATGGCCAACGGAAAGATAACCAAAGAAAGCTTACTAAAACCTTAACTCAAAACTAGGCAGAACAGAAAAACCACAAACTCTAGCTCAAAAGCTAACTGGTCTAATAGCACAAACAGAACCCCAAAAGAAAACATTTGAAAAGCACCAACACAATATACGAACCACGAAGACCAAGGCAATCATTACACAGAATCGAACACCGTGCTAACTCAAAGCACAAAACCCACTTCCTCCAATATTTTAACCAAAGAATCCTGGTTTTGAAGACCCTTCCATCTATCTCGGAACATCAGCATTCAAACCATAAAGTCAAACACAAGTCCAAACTCGAGTTAAACTCAAAAAACATCCACAAACCCATCAGAAGGCTAGGACTCCTACCATACTCTACCTCCTCAAATTAGTCAAAAACTCGATCTCAACAAAAACCAAACACTAGTCCTACTAACCTTAGAAACATAGACACCTGCCCGAGACATACCCACTATGACCGGATTAGCCTACCTTGACTGACCATGGGTCCACAGATGGACAACTGCGGTAAGATCACCCGAATAACCAAAACTTTCCAGAAATAACCAACTGAAAATAAAACACCGATATTTGAAAAAGAAAGTAACCAGGCAACCCATGGTGAAGGACAAGCTTCTGAACGCAGATTCTGTACCACACAATGTCTGGTCTGGCAAAAGGGACTAGGCTAGGTCTGCCTATTCAAGCAGAACCCAAGGACACCGAAACCAAGCAATAAATGTAGCAAGCATGCAACAAAGCCTAAAGTCTATCTCCAACCCATAGGGAACCCATAACACTCTGGCCTAACCGCTAGAAGGGAATGGTCTCCTGAATCGATCTAGTAAAAAGTGCGGCGAATAGAAAAATTCTTCCACAACCCTCTTGAAATAGTCTGCTAACCCACAAAGTGTGAAACCAAAACCCAAATTCTAACTGATCTCCTCCCTACTCCTTGAGTAGGCTCAGATGCCTCCTAAGAATACTGTATTAACTGGAACTCGAGTAAGATATGAATACGATGCTCAGTAATCTGCAACCGCTAATAGGGCATGGGTCAAACCAAAGGACATAGCTTGGAACATATAGAGGAGAGAGTCCTGAGGTAGTTCTTGGAATGCTTACCACCCTGACCCTTAACCGAAGATAACCCAATGTTGAACTCTAACTTTAGAAAAAACTTCCGCAATATGAACCTTCCTCAACCACAAAAATTGACCCAATGAAAGAACTTCAGAACTAGCACCATAACCAAAAGCAAGACAACTGAACAAACCAGAACTGCTAGGCGCTAAGATGGCAAAACCAAGCCTAGAGTTTCCGTGGAAGCCCACCAATCATAATGACTAGGCCTACCGCGCTTTGCAACCCAATATAGTAACTACTCAAAAGCAAACATACTCGATCCACTACTAAAATAATTCTTCTACGAGGTAGCTATATGCACAAGCACCACAACCTCACCATGCAAGTCCAAATGAGAAGTAATCTAAGAAGATTTATGTAGGGACATGCAAACTCCACATTGACAATACTAAAAGCTCAATGATGATAACAATATCGTACCTGTGATAGAAGCATTGATGTGCCGCCAATTTACGGCACTTTCGACTCCTTTTAACTAAGAACAATCGTACGTTTTCAAGCAACCGTTGTCGTTTCTGATGTTTTTATGTTATATTTGTAGGAAATGGAGACAAACATGGAAACAGAAGGAAATACGCGAAAAAGAGCATTTTGGATAAGAGTGACGGTTCAGGTGACGGTCCGTCAAGGGTGTGACGGTCCGTCACCCAAACCGTCACCCTAAGGCAGCAAGTGAGGCAGTCCACTGCCTAAGGGTGATGGTTCAGGCGACGGTCCGTCAACCCTGTGACGGTCCGTCACCCTGGCCGTCACACTTAGGCAGTCCGCGATGCGGAATCCGAGCGTTTTTGGGATCTGTTTCCTAGACTCTTATAAATACCCTATGTTAGGTTTATTTTATTTACCAAGTTTTTTTCATTCAATATACAATAGTTCTCCCAATAGTTTTAGGAGTTTTTGAGCGAGTTTTGAGAGAGGAAACGCGCTACACCCGGTTTCCTTCTCCTAAATCTTGTTCTTGATTCGTTCTTGGGATCTTTGGTTTCTTGTTCTTGGAATAATTAAAGATTGTTCTCAATACATTGTAAGGATTTCTTTTCTTTATTATGCATATGACTTTCTTTTATTCTTCTACTAGCATGAGTAACTAAACCTCCCACAACTAGGGTTGTGGGAGCCATGGCTAAGGTAGCGATATAGATTCCGGGTAGCGACGGGTTCAATATATGTATTGTCACGTTGTTAATCATTCATTATTTAACGTTTTCTAGTGGTTGCAAACATTAGAACATGCCTAGGTTTAATTTGCTTGAGTAAAGAGATTAAAACCGGGAAACTTGATTAACAACAAGGATTCGAGACTACTAACTCTCGTCTAAGGATTAATGCTGTAACTAGATTAATCTACTTGATGTTTAGGATTGAAATCTAAAAAGCACATCTTTTCGAGGTCGAGAGAATAAAAAAGGAAATTTGTTTATTTGGTCGAGAGACGTTTAGACGATACCATTACTTCAATCACATCGTGACACGCATATAAAAAGAACCCGATTAAGCCTAGAATCGACATTGTTACCAACGCCATGGTAAACACTTCCCTAGTTCATTCTCCTACTATTATTTCTCATACATTATTGTTGGTTTTTGTTTACGATTTTATTACACAAAACCCCCCCTTTTCCGGAAACTATTGACGACTAGTCACATACTTCACTAAAGGCTTAATCTTCACCATATTCTCTGTGGGATTCGACCCCAACCTTTGTTGGGTTCTATATTTGACTACGACCACTTACGCTTCTTTAATTAGAGGTGTAGTTTGGGCGTTATCAAAAGTGGCGCCGTTGTCGGGGAATACGGCTGTTAATTAAGTCTGGTGTGTTTAGTTGACTCTTAGTCATAATTTCCTGCTTTACGTTTATTTGTTGTTTTTGTCTTTGACAGGGTACACAGTTGCGCATGCCAAGTACCCAAAGTTCGGGGGAACAAATTTTACCTTACGACCCCGAGCTTGGTAGAACATTGAGGCAGAATATGGCCGCACAACTAGAGGCAGTGAGGATCGCTGCAGAACTGCAGGCCCAACAAAATCTGAATGCTGGTGGTCTGCAGGATGAGATCGCACGGAATGATGAGGATCTCGACTTAGATGGAGCTGGCGCTACGGGCGCCATTGTTGTTCCACCGCTACCGCCCGGAGCCAAGTTCAACATCACTAGCACGATGATCCAACTGTTGAACTTGAGAGGAGTGTTCTGAGGTGCCGCTGGTGATGACCCAAACCAGCACCTAATGAATTTCGTGGGCATATGCAAGTCGTTTGAACTGCCGGGCGTGAGTCAGACAGCGATCCAGCTCAGGTTGTTTCCGTTGTCTCTGTCTGATGAGCCAGCGTTGTGGTTGACAGAGTTGACCCCCGACTCTATCGCAACTTGGGGAGAGTTGAGAGGAGCTTTCCTAGAAAGGTTCTTTCCTCCCTCTTGGATCATACAGTTGAGGGACGAGATTAGCAACTTCAGGCAGTAGCCCCACGAAGCATTGCACGAGACTTAGTTGCGATTCAAAAAGAAGATAACGCAATGCCCGAACCATCAGTTGACCGATAATTTCTTGATGCAGACGTTCTACCGGGCATTGAATTCGGCTACCAAGCCGACGTTAGACAACACAGCAGGTGGTGCATTCATGGGTCTCACTTTTATTGAGGCCACAACTACGTTGGACAGGCTCACCAAAACCAACAGGGCCTGGCACACACGTGATTCGGAGATAGCAGCTAGTACTTATGTAGTTGGTGTGTCAGTTGAGCAGCGCAGAAAAGAGGAGGAGCGCGACCAAGACATGGCGCATCTGAAAACGCAGTTGGACCTACTGACCAAGCACTTGTTCTCAGGAGGTATGGAGAAGGTAAAAGTTGTGGGTTCCCAAGGTAGAGCAGCAGAGTTGGAAACTGAGGAGGCGAATTACTTGGGGGGTTTCCAGGCCAATGGCCAAGGAAACCAAGGTCGGACCTATCCGAGAGATGATCACTATGAGAAAGGCGGCTACAGAGAGCGCGACCAGGGAAACTGGAGGAACAAAACTGATAGAGGTGGGTTGTATGTACCACCTGGCAATCGGGACAGAGCTAACACTGAGACAGGGACGGCCAAGCTAGAGAGCATGATGGCGAAGATGCTGCTAAAGGTGGAATCGACTGACTCTGGGGTAAAGTAGATGAGAACTAAATTATCTACATTGAGTCAGTTGGTGGATTCACATTCCACCTCGATCAAGTAGTTGGAGCAGCAAGTGGGGAAGATTTCGGCATCTCTGAACCAAAGGAAGACAGGGACCTTGCCGAGTGACACTATTCATCCGAGGAATGACGCTAGATGTATGGCAATCACCACAAGAAGCGGAAAAATATTACCGGAATCACAGCCGGTAATTCAGACTCAAGGTGATGTTCCAGATGATGAAGAGGCGGTAGAGGAGGAAACTCCAAAGCCCGCGGAGAAAAGCAAGGAAGCTGAAAAGCCTCCAACTATGATGCCTCGGCCACCACCTCCCTTCCCACAGTGTTTGAAGAAGAAAGCTGACGATGGTAAGTTCCTGAACTTCATGACCATGCTGAAGCAGATTTCAATAAACATACCATTGGTGGAAGCGCTGGAACAAATGCCCGGTTATGCCAAGTTCATGAAGGACTTGATTACAAAGAAGAGGGCGGTAAGTTTTGAACCGGAAGACAACCTCCACCACTGCAGCGCTATTTCCTCTAGATCGTTAGTCGAAAAGAAGGAAGATCCAGGCGCGTTTACTGTCCCTTGCACTATTGGGAAGCTCACCTTCGGGAAAGCCTTGTGTGATCTGGGTGCTAGCATCAACTTGATGCCGCTAGCCGTCTATAAACAACTGGGTTTGGGAGCTCCTAAACCAACGTCCATAAGAGTGATGATGGCTGACCGTTCGGTAAAGCGGCCTGTGGGAATATTGTCTGATGTGCTAGTAAAAATCGGTAAGCTTATTTTCCCAGCTGACTTTGTGATCTTGGATTGCGAAGTGGATTTTGAAGTTCCCATAATTTTGGGACGACCTTTGTTAGCCACGGCTAGAGCGTTGGTTGAAATGGAGAGAAACGAACTGACCTTCCGATTAAACAATGAAATGGTCAAGTTCGATGTGTCCAGAGTGATGAAGCAACCAAGTGACATGAGGGTGGTTGCGGTCATCGATGCTATTGAGGAAGTCCCTGCGGATGTGTATCTTGAGGAGAAGGGTCGTGTTGAAACCCAAGTTGTTATGAGAGTAGAGTCGGGGTCACAAAAGAACGAGCAGGTGAAGGAAAGCGGTGAAAATAAATCAAGAAAACAAAAACACCGTAAGAGAATCTGCAAAGAAAGAGCGAAGAAGTTGTCGCGACTAGCTGCGGAGCCAATGAAGGAAGAAGCTGAAACGCAACATGAGGTTGTCGCGTGCACACACTCCATCGAGTTCTCTTGTTTTGGAGACCCTGGCGGTCTCCAACATCATTCCAGAATCTGAGTCAAATCGACTTCACAGGTATTCCTTTCTCTCACAATTTTTAGCTTTCATATAGATGCATTGAGGACAATGCATGAGTCTAAGTTGAGGGTGTGGGGAAACCTGTGAGTCACCACCGAGGGTTTTTGTTGCCGTGTTTCTTTTCCCTCCGGTGTGCTATCTAGTAGAACCGGCATGTTTAGGTTGTTAGTTTAAATTTTTTTTTGTGTGTCTATAGTGATGAATGGCGTTTTTGTGAACTAAAAAGAGGCCCTTTAAAAATTTTCTGCTTGTGCACTTATGTTGAAACGATTGACCGTCTGGATCTTTGGATGTCATTGTGTGATTATGATTAGAATGAGTATGCTTAAGCCGAGCGGTTGTTTGATAGTTGGTAGCGATATAGTTTCTTGGTGCCAAGTGCGTGCGAGATTATTTGTTATAAATTCTTACTCTGTGCATGCATCTAGAACTTGCCCGGTCTATTTTGTTAAGTTCGAAGTTTGGTTGCTTTGGAAAGGATCACAGGCCCTTTTTGTGTGCAGTCCACTTAACCTAAAAGACCGTCCAAATATAAATAACCCCTTTGATCCCTGTTTGAGCCATAATTGACCTTGTTCTTTCAATAACCTGTCACCATTCCTGTTTAACTTTGAATCCCTATTTTGGCCCTGGTCCTTCCTTGGACATCGTGCACCTCAACTCAGGCAATTAGCCTAAGTTGAGGGTGGCTACTATAGAGATAAACCCTGTTTTGGCCCTGGTCCTTCCATGGACATCGTGCACCTCAACGCAGGCAATCAGCCCAAGTTGAGGGTGGCTACTACAGAGGTGAATGATAAGAAAAAGAGGATGAAGAAGATTGGTTGGGAATAGAATGAAAATTCGGGTGTGTGCCTAAGAAAAGAAAAGAAAAATAAAAAGAGATGAAAAAGATCGAAAAAGTAATAAAAAGAATTGTCAAGATAAAGAGGTTGCACCCGTAGCTAGAAAGAAGAAAATAAAAAGGTGAATAAGGATGGACAAAGTAAAGTTATGTGGTAATATGATGTCAATGGTTCCAAGGAGGGCTTAGTCACTAACCCCTAAATGTACCATACCTGCACCTGAAACCTCATTACAAGCCTAAACAAGTCCTGTAGTGATCCTGAGCGGCTTTCTGAAGAACTGAAATAGAATAGTAAGGGCAATCCTATGGTATCGCATGTGCATTGTTTGAAATCGTTTGTGAGTGTGAGCGCTTACCTAGTCCCAAATCTTGTGTGTGGGATTTCTTTGTGGTGAGGGCACCAAGAAGTCTGTATTGTCTATTGATTGCTAGGATCGCTGCGCGTGTGTATGTGGAATGTTCTATCATATCAGAATGACATGTTTGGATCCTTGCAAGTTAGTGTTTCATACATTCGTGTGCTACGAGGGAGCTTGATTTAATTGAATAAGTTTTGAATGACCATGAGTTTCTAGAGACATGAGTTTGTGTTCTTAGTTGAGTCGTCTTATTGTTTTTATGTTATGTTGCTTGAGGACAAGCGAACGTTTTAAGTTGAGGGTGTTGATGTGCCGCCAATTTACAGCACTTTCGACTCCTTTTAACTAAGAACAATCGTACGTTTTCAAGCAACCATTGTCGTTTTTGATGTTTTTATGTTATATTTGTAGGAAATGGAGACAAACATGGAAACGGAAGGAAATACGCGAAAAAGAGCATTCTGGATAAGAGTGACGGTTCAGGTGATGGTCCGTCAAGGGTGTGACGGTCCGCCACCCAAACCGTCACCCCAAGGCAGCAAGTGAGGCAGTCCACTGCCTAAGGGTGACGGTTCAGGCGATGGTTCGTCAACCCTGTGACGGTCCGTCACCTTGGCCGTCACACTTCGGCAGTCTGCGACGCGGAATCCGAGCGTTTTTGGGATCTGTTTCCTAGACTCCTATAAATACCCTATGTTAGGTTTATTTTATTTACCAAGTTTTTTTCATTCACTCCCAATAGTTTTAGGAGTTTTTGAGTGAGTTTTGAGAGAGGAAACGCGCTACACCCGGTTTCCTTCTCCTAAATCTTGTTCTTGATTCGTTCTTGGGATCTTTGGTTTCTTGTTCTTGGAATAATTAAAGATTGTTCTCAATACATTGTAAGGATTTCTTTTCTTTATTATGCATATGACTTTCTTTTATTCTTCTACTAGCATGAGTAACTAAACCTCCCACAACTAGGGTTGTGGGAGCCATGGCTAAGGTAGCGATATAGATTCCGGGTAGCGACAGGTTCAATATATGTATTGTCACGTTGTTAATCATTCATTATTTAACATTTTCTAGTGGTTGCAAATATTAGAACATGCCTAGGTTTAATTTGCTTGAGTAAAGAGATTAAAACCGGGAAACTTGATTAACAACAAGGATTCGAGACTACTAACTCTCGTCTAAGGATTAATGCTGTAACTAGATTAATCTACTTGATGTTTAGGATTGAAATCTAAAAAGCACATCTTTTCGAGGTCGAGAGAATAAAAAAGGAAATTTGTTTATTTGGTCGAGAGACGTTTAGACGATACCATTACTTCAATCACATCGTGACACGCATATAAAAAGAATCCGATTAAGCCTAGAATCGACATTGTTACCAACGCCATGGTAAATACTTCCCTAGTTCATTCTCCTACTATTATTTCTCATACATTATTGTTGGTTTTTGCTTACGATTTTATTACACAAACCCCCCCCCCTTTTCCGGAAACTATTTACGACTAGTCACATACTTCACTAAAGGCTTAATCTTCACCATATTCTCTGTGGGATTCGACCCCAACCTTTGTTGGGTTCTATATTTGACTACGACCGCTTACGCTTCTTTAATTAGAGGTGTAGTTTGGGCATTATCAAGCATCCACGTGACTCCATCTACTATGACTAGTCGACCGATACGGGTTCTCATACCAAAAGCTCAATGATGATAGCAGTATCATACCTGTGATAAAAGCATCTGCGTGACTCCATATGCCATGACTAGTCGACCGATACGGCTGAGAAGCATCACTAACAACCTGGGAACCACCCCTACTAATTTGTGCACTGCCCCTGGGGGTGAGGCTGGAACTCAGAGAGGGTGAAACTCCTTGAATCTCGGAAAAGTCCTAGCAAGGTGTCCCTGCTCACCACAAATATAGCAACCCCTAATAAAAGTGCCCCGCTGAGAAAATCTAGCTGAACCTGACTGGCCACTATGGCCTGGACACCCAGAATGTTAACCTCGAGAAGCCTGACATGAACCCCGACTACCATGCCTACTGTGCCTCGACCAACCGCTCCCTGAAATTTGAAATGCCGTACAAACTAGCCGGCAAAACTGGAAATGTCATGGGTGACCCCTACGGGAGAACCCTCTGCCTCAAAACTGAAAATCACTGAAACTACCCCGATGGTGAAGCCTCTTAACACTGCCTTCACCGGCCTCAAGACATATACGCTCAGTAACTCGTGCATTATCAATAACCACAAGGAATGTATCCCCTGATTCCACTAGCTGCTCTGTAGCCAAACGAAGTGGTAGATCCAACCCTCTGAGAAACTGGTAAACCCGCTCGTGCTCTATTGGAAGAATCATAGTAGCATGCCTAGACAACTCATGGAACCATGACTCATACTCAGAAACTTACATAGAGCCCTTCTCTAACCTGGTGAATTGATCCCCCAACCTCTCTCTCAAGCTGCGAGGTACAAACTTCTCCAAGAAAGCCTTAGAGAACTGAGTCCAAGTCATCGAAGGTGACCCGACTGGTCTGTACGCAGTATAAGATCGCCACCACTATTTTGCCAAACTATCCCTCTGAAATACAGTGTAATCAGCTCTGTGAGACTCAACTAACCCAAGGTTATGCAACCTCTCCTGGCAACTACTCAAGAACTCTTAAGCATTCTCCCCCAGGGCACCAAAAAACCTCGGAGGACCCAATCTGATGAACCTTTCCAACATCTTCTGCTCCTCAATCGACATAACCGGCCTAGCTGTAATAGGCTGAGAAACCAATGGAATTGGCAAAGTATCCAAATGAGGAGCCACAGCAGCTGGTTGTGCTACTAGCCTCTGACTACTATGTGTCGCTGCCTGGGCTGAAGTTTGTGTATCAACTCTGATTTGTGAACCATCAGGTGCACTAGGTAGAGTCCCGGCCCGTGACATACTCTCCAATAAGCTAAGAATCCTGGCTAGAATACCTTGAAGTGCCGGTGAAGCTACAAATCCTGCTAGAGGCTGGCTGACCCCATGTCCTCCGACTGAAACTGAATACCCTCAACCCCTAACTCTTGTAACCGTGCTCCAGTGGCAGGCGTATGAGCCTCATCCAAGCCCTCTGTCGACCTTGTCATAATCATCTGAGAAAGGAAGGAACAATTATAGTTTAGACTTTGATGGAGAGAAGAATACACGATAAGGAATTAACAAGATGAAACTTTTCCTAAGGATTACCAATAGCCTCCCAAAGATAGGATACGGACATCATCGTACCTATCCATGAGACTCTACTAGACACCTGCCCTTGTACCAATGACACCGGTGAACCTAAAGCTCTGATACCACTCTCTCACGACCTGAAAACTCAAGTTGTGATGACACCTACTATAACCCACCAGTAGGTAAGCCAACCCTTAGCCCAGAATTGCAAGTAACAAGCTAAGACAAGGAAGAACCCAAAAGCAGAAGAAACAACAATAACAGCAAAAGATGCGATAAACCAATATAAGTAAAAAGGGAGGGAAGGGAATAAAATACATAAGAATCCCCAAAGACCTGGTGTCATTCGGTACAAGTGCTACTACAACTTATATGTTCTAGATAGATATAACAAACTACGGTCAATCTCCGAAGGTACAGTAGGAGACTAGTTCAAAAGTAGAGGGAGATGGATCAACTCCGATCCCCAAGAGCTCACCCAATGTCTCCAGTCAGCAACTCTGCATGAGGTCTGCAATCAATAGTGATAACTCGTACTAGGATCTGCATTAACAAGAAGATGCAAAAGTGTAGTATGAGTACCAAAATACGCGGTACCCAGTAGGCATCATCGGCCGACTGAGCTCAAACAAGATATACATATAACAAAAACCTAATATAACCCAAGGATAAGAAAGATGAGTCAGAAGGAAAATATAATGGTCAAACCTAAATAAAAAGGGAAAAAAATACTGCCACAATATGAAAAGCATAAACAATAGACCAGCAACAACCAATTCGGACTTCCCGAGTCAAGAAAATACACCCGATAAAGATAGCCAACTACACACAGATTTTGATAGTAAGGATACGCAGGGAATACCATGAAAATGCGATATGGAATGGATGAAATGAAATGAAGTGAAATGTGGCCAATGCGATAATGAATGAGAACCCTGAGTCACCTCACAGGCCGCCGGAGCTTACCAACCAATACCGTACCATAATACATAGAATGTCCCTTCAGGCCGTTGTAGCTTACCAATATAACCATCAATACCACAATATCTACGTATAATCAAGAAAACCCAGAGTATTCTCATGGGCCACCAGAGCTTACCAATATAACAATTTCCATAAGTAAAACCCCGTATATATACAAAGGAGGCCGTCGGATCTTATCAATATAATCCCATAACCAATGGAAAGCAAGGTTAAAATCATCTGTCAAACCAAGTGAACAAAATAAAAGTATTTTCCCATTTCGAAGTCAGTAAAATAGTGATGAACGATTTCTCCTTAACCACACAAGTTTATAGAAAAGAAACTGTTTTCCCCCCTTTATCAACCAAAAACATTTATAAAAGTAGGACGCTCTCCCTGGAGCTCCAATCATTTAAAAAGGAAGTGTTTCAGGTTTTAAACATTAGCGGTCAACTTAAATCGGTAAAATCTTTCCTTAATTTGAAAACCATTTGTTAAAAGAAGATTCCCTTATCAAACCACTGAGCCAATCGATTCCCGTAAATTCTTACCATTCAGTTCCCTTCAATCCATACCATAACCCAATCATATAAGAAAAAGAGAGGAACACGAATCAAATAAAATTTATACATGTATGCATATGATGCATGTAGATAAACCAAGATAGGGTATATCGTACTAACCTGGACTCCAGCCAGCCCAACACAATGGCCTTAGGCCCACAGATCCGCATACCAAATCCAACCATAAGAATATAACACGATAAGAACACCAGGAAACCAAGTAAGAAACTACCCTACCAGGAACTATACCCATCGGATGCTAAGGCTGACTATTCTAGTACAAATACTAAAAGGGAACACAACACTATCTACCAAACCCCAAGGGACCCGCCTAAGGAAAACAACTAACCGGAACTAAACATAAAGCTTAGGACAAATAGAAATTTAAGGAAAGCACAACCATACTGACCTGGATCTTGCAAGTCCCATCTCCAAGGCCTTAGGCCCACAATTACATGATAAATTGAACACCAAACCAACAAGAATAATAATAGTAATAATAACAAAGCAACGATAACATCTACTACCCCGAACCTTTATCTAATTCTAGGCTAAGGCTCCCTAATCTAATAATCTCAACCACAAGAAGTGTAAATGAAACTAAGGCATCTGACCCTAATCCCAAGGATATTACGCCACCTACGCCAAGTCTTAAGGAAGATCTACAGCCTATACTAAGGATTGCTAGCCAAAATCTTACTCTAGAGCACCTAAATCGCCTATAAGGATCAATAAGCCTACTCATAACCGTATCCAAACCACAAGATCCCACCAACCATTAGCAAGTTATTATATGCATACCTCATACGAGCAAAATCTAGAAAATAGTAAACCATAACCTACCAGAAAAGCCGAGCACGCGCGTACAATCCAATCCACAAGACCGGAGCCTATCTCCCTCAAAAAGTATCAGCAAGCTGCCCCACTATCATAACAATGTTCTACACATCAATATGAAGATAAAGGTACCCATATTTTTAATTATTTAGCCGGGTTAAAATCCGGGCCACAAATGGGCCCGATGGCCTCGCAACCTGAATCCAAAAATAAAGAAATACAAAATGATCACAACAATTATGGGAGTACATGCCCAGAAAATCGCAAGGTTTGGGCATTAAAATCAGGGGAAAAACAGCCTACCCACTTCAAAAAATCAAAGAGGGAAAAGAGAGAATGAAAAGTTGAAATTTAACAAAAAGCTTACCGGATTAATAACGGAAAAGAGCTCACGAAGCTATGGTGAGTTTGTTCCAAGAATTTGATGGCCAAAAGTGAAGAAATTTGAGCTTGGGAGCTCTCAACAATGGAGGGACGGAGTTGGAAATGAGGAAAAAATAGGAGAAGAATGTTTAATTTATAACACTGCCAGCAGATATCGCAATTGCAGCACTTTTATCGCAATGCGGACTCCGCAAATGTGGTCAAGTACCGCAAATGCTGAAAAACACCGCAAGTGGCCAAAATACCACAAATAAGGTCAAAATACCACAAATGCGGCAAGAGTACCGCAAATACGGCCAAAAATACCGCATTTGCGGTCCCACCATGATACGGCAAATATCAGCAACAACTAAAACTTCAATGGGGAATTCTGGGAATAATCAGAATCCGATACTCATAAACCAATAGAGTTATTTGAGTGGAAACAATATTTCAGACTCCATGGAATCAACAAATTTACCAACGGAGATCATTTTAAGGAAAAGTGGGCCCCATGCCCAAAACTAACTAAGAACTCAATACGCCAAAACAAGTTCGGAAGCCCCGGGACCTGAACCAAAGGTCCACCTAGACCAAAGTCGACATTCTGGAGCTAATAGCATGGACAGAATTTCCATCCGAGGCCATCTTCTCTGATTGTTGACCAAAGTCAACCCTACCAGCCAAACTAGCTTGAAAACACAGAAAGCAACATTAAACCAAACCGAAAGCACTCAGACCCAGACCAATGGTCCTACTAGACCAAAATCTCCGTTTTGAAGCCAATTGAACTATCAGAATTTAATTCTGAGCATGTTTACCAAGAAAGTTGACCAAAGTCAAAGATTTTCTAAGTTCAAGTTCTAAAACAGAGAATGGTCATTATGACCTAACGAATGGCTCGGGCACCGAACCGTCAGTCTCAACAAGTCGTAAATAATCTTTAGCCACTGAGGTAAAGCTCGAAATGCAGAAAAGAACAAAAAATAGAAAATGACCCAGAGGGTCATTACAGAAGGGGATGGATTTATATACTTCCGTTGAATCAGATTTTAGAAGATCTAGAGAGCCTGAAAGAAAAAATTGAGGATCTAAAGAAATAATTTATCTTATTAAGTAATGAGGAATATGCACTAGAGATGGAGAAAAGGGAATTTGTAGGTGCACTCTAAGAAGCTAAATACCTGGCTAAGGATACTCATAAGGAATAAAAGAGTATACTCAGAGTTGTCAAGAAAGATAGCATACTTAGCTCGAAAGAAATAGGGTATGATAGGAAGAATTAAATAAATAAATGTATGAGGATAAAAGAGCACATCCTTGTAATTTTTGTGTGTCTATTTCATACAATTATCATTACACTAGACACCTTAAGATACATGTATATATGTAATGACCTATATGATCATGTTGTGTATTCTGGCCCTTTTCCCCTAAAAGACACCTCTTGTAGCTGTATTATATAATTTATGACTTATGGGGATTGGTGGTATAGTTCCTGAGATAATTTGATGTGAATTGGACAAAAAAATAAATTTTAGAAATTTTGGAAAGTGAAAATTTGACCAAAGTCAATATTTAGGGTAAAAAATAAGAAGCTGGTTTAGACAATTTCATTAGGTCTAGAAGGTATTTATGACTTTGTTCGATGGTTTTCACAAGTCTCCAAGGTCTCGAGAGAGATTTGAACACTTGGGTTGGTTACTAGTCTTTTTGAAGTTTAGGTTTGATCACGATCAATATTTGGTCAAGATGACCTAGGATCGATGTTTTGAGTATTCCAATTAGTAATTAGCGTGTTTTAGTACTAGTTTTTTTAGTTTGTACACTGAGAGGTTCGAATGAGTTGGGAGGATTGATTTCAAGTTTTTAGATTGTTTGGGCATTTCTATTGTTGCTGATATATGGTGTTGGTGCACCTATATTGAATACTTCACAGGTCCAATGTCTCACCTGCGATGAGGAGGTCGCACCTGTTAAGGTAGCACTATGAACTGGATTTTGCACCTAGATTTACGCTATTTTTTGTTGATTAATAAATATATAGAGTGGAAAATTAGGGTTTTGAGCTCTAAGTTTGAGATTATAAAATTTGATAAATTGAAGGTCAGTTTATGGATAAAATTGAGATCTACATTGAATTATTTCCTTTAGGCTATGGATATATCAATTTTATAATAAATTTCCAACTTTAACCTCGAAGGCTTGGGATTGACTTTTCATTAACTTTTTCATCGAATTCTTTTTATGCTAATATGGGTGCGAATAGACTTGTATCCTCATATAGATATGTGTTTGATATATTGGGTGCATTTGGAGGCTCAAAGAAAGGGGAAATCTATTATGGAGGCACATAGTGCTCCATATTAAGGTAAGTTAAGATTTTCTAGACTCTGATTGGAGTATATTTAAATAACTTGTGATATTAAGGGAATCTAGGATAAAGAGATACTGTATAGGTAAGGTGATGAGCATTTATGCAGGGACCAGGTGAAATGTACAGGTTATAATATAATTCTTTAGCTAATTCTTTTCATGATTATCTGGCCTTGTCTAATGATAATTGTAAAACTAAATACTTAAAGGTACTTTATTGATGGTGGCTAGATGATCATTGACAGAATAGGTTATTATAGATAATAGACCTTGATTATCTTGCACATAATTAAATAAAGAGGATGTTAACTGTAAATTTTGCATTGTGTACTTGTTATTATACATATCCTGCTCATATTAAGGTTTCAGGCCATAGTGACCATTCGGGTTATTCAGGCCCCTCTAAACAAATAGTGGTTCCTAAATCTTACTATGAATGTGGAGACTTAGGGCATTTGAGGAGGGATTTCCCATTCTTAGAGCTAGAGGTCAGTGCCAAAGTTCTCAGACTTCTATTATAGGGTAGTGGGACCACCAACTAGGGGTCATGGCGGTTCTTAGACAAGTAGAGGAGTGGAATAGATTAGTCGAGGTGGTGGTAGAAGAGTTACCTAGGCCAAGAGTGATTGCTCTCATATATATGCATTACCTAGTATATGTTTCTTTCCAATCACACACGCAAATATACGTGGTTGCAAGTAAAATAGTGATTGTAAGTACAATCAGGTTTGTCGATTCCTTATGGACTTTATTACTAACAAGCTAATACTCTACTACTATGGTTGTGAGAACAAGTATTATTTGTTTCAAGAGTTGGTTGTTGTTTAATCTATTTATTCTAATAATGCAATAAAAATACATACGAGGCAATTATTTAGGAGTAGTTTACAGAGTTATTAAGACCTAGGGTTACATCACTTGTGTAATCCCATCATATATTATATATATTATTTAAGCTTGACTAAGATATCTGTTGAATTGTTGTTGTGGTCTACCGCACACGCAAGTGCATGTGATCATAGCAAGAAATATAGAAGCTCTTTCGAGCTGGATATCGAACCCACATGGACTATGCACTTAGCAATTCACTTAATTTAATTTCTAATAATACTTCAGACAAGTGTTGTGATTTATCAAGAAAATTAGTGAAATTATATCATTTTAATTATTGCAAAAATAATAAAGTAAGACACTGATGATTTGAGCATAGGTTGAAAACAATATCAAGGGAAATACCAAGGCTATGACATTTACCACAATCATATATTTATTCATATCAATGAACTTTATTTCTCTAATTGCTAATTTTGGGGTTAATTATACGATTCGGAAAAGGTCATCCTCTAAATTACCTATTTAAACTAGTCTCATAATATAATGACCCTCTAGGTTATTTTCTTGATTTTTATACTTTTTATTCATTTTAAGCTTTTTCACAGCAGCTACACGTCATTTATGACTTATAGGGACTGACGGTTCAGTTTTTGAGCAGTTCGTTTGTGTTTTAAGCCCATTTCCCTATTTTGAAACTCTTAAGGCTGGTAGAGTTGACATTGTTGATAAACATCAAAGAATACAGCCTCAGATGGAAATTTTGTCAGCACTGTTAGCTCTGGAATGTCGACTTTAGGCTAGTGAGATCTTTGGTTTGGGTCTCGAAGCTTCCGGACTCATTTTGGGCTATTGGCTTTCTTTTGATTAAAAGTTAGTTTTTGAGCATGGGGCCACTTTTCATTAAAATAATCTCTGTTGGGAATTTTTTTCAATTTTGTTGTATTAGGAATACCATTTTTGGTAGGGTAGCATAATTTATTTGCATCCGCGGGACCTCGGATGAATCTCGAGGGTCCATCCGGTGACTTTTTAAGTTACAAAATTTTGTTGGTTGCTAGTTCATGTTGCAGCAGTACCCAACGCTTTGCCTATATTGGGGGTTGGCTGCATGCGCAATGAAGAGGCATCGGGCATCGCCTGCACTTGCCTTCTCCTATGCGTGGCCCTAGCCGCCTACGCGTGCCCGTGTGTGCAGTGGCCAGCCTATCTGCACATAAGAGGGGTGCCTGTCCTTGCCTCTGCTTTCCCTTTATGTGCACGTGTGCCAGGCCTCCTACACGAGGCCGCGTGCATAGTTTCCTGTCCGCGTACGTATAGGTATGTGCATGGCAGTTATATATAATCAACTTCATTTTCTTCTCCCTTTATCCGAATTTCTCCATTATTTTTTAGATCCTAGAGCTGGTTCAAAGCTCCTTCTCATCCTCTTATATTCTGGTAATTTCAACTTAATTTCACTCCATTGTTTTGTTATTTAATTCTTGTTATCTTGTATTTAAATTTTCGTTAATTCCTTATTTTGAACTCTTGCTCAAAGTGGACTTCGGGGCTGTTTTGGGACCCAAAACAAATCCTGTTTGCGCTCAATTTTTATGCCTGAGTTCGTAAACCTGCAGCAAGCATAATTATAAAATTTGTTTTTTGTTTCATAGTGCGGGTCCCAAGGGTTATTTTCTGACATGATTTCTGGCTCAAAATTCCATATAGCAATATGAGTGTCATTCTTCTCGTCTTGGCACCTAGTTTATATTCTTGATAGTGTGGTAGCATTTCGAGGCTATTCAGAAAGAGAAGGTATACGAGTGATGATTCGTGCTTGCAGTTCAGCCTCGAGGTAGGTTATGGTTTATTTATCTTAGACCTAGCTTAGTAAGATTTTATATGGTATGAGTTGCATGAATGTTAGACTAGGTTTTAGGTTAGAATTAGGCTTAAATCATGTTTTTTGCTTATTTTGGCCATTTTTGGGACTGTAGAGTAGTGCTACCATGTTTATCCTTAGCTTAGGGGCTTGTAAAATTATTGTGGCTAGCCTAGAATCCTTAGAATAACTTTAAGAGGTTTTTCGAGGTAGAGTAGGTGCCTTATTTTATTTTTGTATTATAGTTCCATTTTTTTCTGTCATTATTTACTGTCAAATTGTGTAACTATGGACTCGAGGCCATAGCTTTCGACTGGATGGAGTTCCAGGTGAGTACCTTGTTTGGGGGCGCTTTGGCCCTACCTTTGGTGTTATATTTTTATCTTTGATTGAGTACTATACCTGCTTACTTTCATTTCTGCACTCATGGACTTGGCATATAAATGGATTTTGTTTCTAAGAAAGAATGGTTGTTTTTCGAATTTAAAAGGATGGTTTTCATTATTATTACGTATTTCAAAGTTTTAAGAAGGACTTGCACCACATTACTATTGACTTTGGATTTAAGAACTAAACGCCTCCCTTTTTACTAATTTGAGCCTCGTGGAGGATATTTTTACTTATCGTATGTCCGATGTAAGATTTTGGACTCATGTTTACTTACTGCATATCCGATGTAAGATTCCGGACTCATGTTTACTTATTGCGATGTAAGATTCCGGACTCATGTTTACATATTGTGATGTAAGATATCAGACTCATGTTTACTTATCGCACATCCGATGTAAGATTCTGAACTCATGTTGCATTGCCCACATTCTGCATCATATCATCTCTCGATGCATTGCATTTTCTTATGTCTCCTTGTAGTGTCTTTGCCTTATTATCATTATTATCTTTACCATCTGTTGAATTACGGCTCTATTAGTTGATAACTAGATTTAGGTGGATCTCTGTATCTAGTATACTTTCTTGTATCTTAAAATATATATTATCTTTCTGAGCTCAGTCGGCCTATGATTCCTACTGGGTACCCATTATTTTGGTACTCATACTATACTCTGCATCATTTTCTAATGCAACACCTAGTACGAGCCACCCTCGTTGACCCTTCAGTCGTTCGTGGCCAGTTGCTATTCGGATTGAGGTGAGCTCCCGATATTTTGATATCCTCTACTACTTTATATCTACACTTCTGTCTATAGTTTATATTTTGGATAGATAGTACTTATCGTATAGCATTATTTCGTACTTTAGATGCTCTTGTAACGATGACACCAGGTCCTGATACGCCCAAATTACACCTCTGAAAGAAGCATAAAGCGGTTGTTGTTCAAATATAGAATCTAACCAAGGTTAGGGCCGATCCCATGGGGAATATGGTAGGATCTCGTTCAACTGTGTGTATTCACACTCTTAGCCATCTTATTTCCCTAAAGGGGGGAGGGGTTTAAGTAACAGTTAATGTTTGTAAATTATTAAGTAACAAGTAATCAGCAAGTATCAATATTGTTGTAATTCAGAGAGAAGATGGACTAGGACTTGTTCCCCATGAGTTCATAACGATGTAGGCGTTGTACTAGAAAGTTATTCTGGTTCTTAGCATGTAAGATCGGTAAGTTAGGTTCACCTAAATAGTTGGTCCCCTAGATAGATGAATTTCACCACGCAACTTGGTCCGTCTACGGGTGTATACTTTACTAACCCTTACCTTTGATCCCGAATTAGCTATTCCCAGACAAGGTCAAGCTATTAGATAAGGGTTGATTTCCTCAAATCTCTGTTGTAACCAACCCTTTTCCCATTCATTACCTCCTTGATCTGAAAAGTAAGAATAAGGCGAGTTCTAACATTGGCGACCATTAAAAAGTAATCAAAGCGAAGGGAAGAACAATACATACATAAACACCGTCCTAGAGTTGCTAAGTACTTTGCCCACTTTGTTAATCCATCATGGTTCTCACAACCCTAGTTGTGGATTTAGCTACTCATATTCATAAGTAAACAATCAGAAGTTTTTGAATCATTCATGATCATATACTTACAAGAAAAAGTAAAGAAATACATAAACTTGAATAATTGAAGAAGAAATCAAGAATCAAGAATCAAGAACTATGAATGTGTTAATCTCTCAAAACCACGAACAAATCAATACCAAGTGTTTATGAATATGTTTCCTATTAAATATAGAGCATAAAACGTAAAAGAAAACCTAGGAAAGGTATTTATAGACATCAGAAATCCTATCCTAAATAGACAAGGAAAACTGAAATCAACAACTTCCACAGACACAGTCTACGGTCCGTGGAAACTTCTATGGGTCGTCAAAGGTCCTCGTGAAACTCAGAGCTTTTGCCATCTTGCAAGTTCACTTCCATAAGTGTCATCCATGACTCGTGGAATGATTTAGGGCTCGTGAACTGGTCTCGTGGATCTCAGAGTGTTTGTCTTCTTTCAGTTTCTCTTCTACGAGTGTTATCCATGACTCATGGATTAAATCACGGCTCATGGACTAACCTCATGAATCTCAAGACTTTTTCTCATCCTCTGATCAGGTTCCACAAACAAGAATTATGACTCGTGAAAAGGTTCACGGTGTGTGGAAACCTCTCATAGATCTCAGGCTTCAAGTACCTGTGCAAAAGTCTTTCCACGACTGACTTCCACAACTCGTGGATGCATTCACAACTCGTAGAGTTTAGTCATGGAAGTTAGTTTCAGCCAACTTTGCAGTCTTTTTCTGCACTTAGTCTCTGAACCATGTTTTCCTGCACAATACTAAAAAATACATCAAATCTACTAAAAATCTCTAAAGAACATACTCCAATTCTAAGTTTTAAGCATCGAAAGTTCCGCAAAAACCACGGCACATCAATACCCTCAACTTAAAACCGTTGCTTGTCCTCAAGTGACAAAACAAAACTATCCTAGAATGAAGTTTAAGTAAAAGAAAAGTAGGAACTACGACAACCATATAATTCAGCAATTCAACTCATAACAAATGTCCCCCTCCTTTTCAGTACAAAACAAGTGCACAAGTTCCATTTATAAAGACAACACAAGAGGATCCATGGACGACATTATGATATCAATAGACGACCTAGTATACATAGATGAAACTTACCCTAACAGTCAGCAATCAATGTTACTCTAGTGCCCTCACTGAAAGAAGTCCCAATCACACGGATATACATTCAATATCTAGGACTGAAGCAAAACACTCACACTCACAAAGAAGTTCAAACAACGCATGCACAATACCATAGGCTTGCCCTTATTTTCTATGTCTCGATTTTTGAACAATTGAACTAGGATCGTTATAGGACTTTACACAACTTGTAATGTAGGTTCGAGGATGGGTATTGTATATTTTGGAAGTAGTGACCAACTCTTTTCTTCCCTTATTCTCCCTTTCTATCTCTTTTTCATCAAACGACGAGTGCGGTTTTTATTTCAGACTCAAACTTTTTTTGTCTTCTTCTTCTTTTCTTTTTCTCTCTTTTTTTCTTAACACATATGCCACACCCATTATTTTTTCCCTTTTTTATCACTAACCTTTTGTCTTCATACCCTTTACTCCTCATTTACCTTCACAGTAGCCACTCTCAACTTAGGCGATTTGCCTGAGTTGAGGTGCACGATGTCAAAGGAGGGACCAGGGCTAAACTGAAGGTTCATAGAAAATAGGGCAGGTGAATAGGCTAAACAAAAAACAAGGTCAATTTTGGCTCAAAGTCAGGGATCAAAGGATATTCAATTCATTTTGACAGTCATTTATGCTAAGTGGACTATTTCAAAAGTGGCCTATGATCTTTTCCTAGACAACTATCTTATAGCCTAGGCAAGACTAACCGGAAAAGTTCTGGATTGGCACACAATGCAAGAAAAATATGAATGCAGCTCATACACACATGGCACAGAGTCAACAACCAATTGCTAACTATCATGTTCATTCCCCAGCTGAAGCCATTCATCACATCGATAATCATAATGTCATGGACATATCCATTGCAATTAGTCTATCAAAAATGGCTAATCATGTCACACAAAAAATAGAGGGGTCTCCATTTTTCAGTTAAAATCAATTTCAAAGTCAGGCCATAGATTGAGCAAAGTTTCTATTCTTCTTTTAGTACACACAACCTATCTAAACATGCTGGTTTAATAGAAATAAAGGTCCATGGGGAAAGAACAAAGCAAAAAATCCCCACAAACTCGGATACTCAGTGGTACCCTCTTTGGGTTTCCTCCTAAGTAGCGCTTGATTTAACATCATGGCACGACATGGGTATCTTGGCTACTCAGACTTTACCAAGATACCCATTAAAATATGGACAGATGTTGCCCCTACCCCACTAAAAAGCAATGTGCATTATCCTTAATCCATGAAGAAAAGTAACTACATAGGGAGGCAGGAACACGCCTGTGGCGCCAGTGTCCGATGATAGAGATGGGTCTAGTGATGTGGCACCCATAGTAGTGTCAGTGGTGGCGGCAGTGGTCGTAGTGCTCAATGGATCAGCAATAGTAGGGATAACACTAGGTGCCCTACCAGCAGTGACAAACTCTGGAATCTCAAGACTCGAAGATGTGGCTCCTCCAACAACTAGAGCCAAACTAGTAGACTCGCCCTGAAGTATACGCCTCTCTGCCTCATCACGAAGGCGCATGTCATTAAGTATAGTCGTATGGCAGTGGGGGTGTCTCTTTTCAACCTCTTTGGATCTGACTCAACTGTCGATGGCACCTCAGTGCGCACTCTTTTCTCTCTAGCACTCGGAAGCACAGGCTCCTCCTTATCAAATAAATCAACCACCCAGAATGGAACTGATGGGACCATAATAGGGATAGAAGGTATAACAGAAGTGTGGCTAGTGTCGATAGATTTGATATCCTCTTTGAGCCGTGCTATATCCTCTTATAAGTGTCCCAAATTGGGGCTCTGTATAGTCAGCAACCAAGTATTCACTCGGTGCTCAAATCCATCTATTCTCCCAGACATCTCACGAGCGACCCAATCTATCTCAGTCTGTACCCTAGCCTCAGGGATTGCAATAGTGGACCTCACCCAAGGCTTTAGCTAATCCAATAAGTCATTCACTTGCTTCTCTATATTGGTCTGGCACTCTATTAGATTCTGCAGAAACTCCACAGTGTTGGTAACCATACCAGAAGAAGTTGAGCATCGGGGCGCTGTAGGAATGCCAATCGGTGGATGGGATGTCGAGAGCACAGAAACTGAAGTAGTGGCACCATCGGTATCTACACTCACCCCCATATCAGGAATATCTAATGGGTCTCTTGCTGCCGATGATCCCTCAACTCTCACCATACCAGCTGAAATGGAGGATGAAGCTTGCTTGTGTGCAACTGGGTTTATAGCATCCTTTATCAACTTGACATCATGCGTCTAGTCACCTCTATCATATGGTCTATATTCGGCATCCTCGGGACTATCGAATCCAAGCATAGTCGATAAGCATACAAGGTAAGGGTATGGTGGTGTTGTCTCTGAATGCCCGCTCATGAATCTCTTCCCTGATATAGTGGGGACTATTGATTTCTTAACCATACATGATGCTGGCTACTACATGGTCAGGTGTTAGAGTGTTTTCCGCCAGTGACAGATAGAGATGGAACCAAACAATAGCCCACCAAAACATACCAGCGAAGCTCAAGGATGCCTTTCTAATGTCGCCTCCATGGACCCATTCTTCATTCTCACTATTTTTAGTTATGTAGCTGGCAGCCCATCTCTATAAATCTGCCTTCTGAGTCAGATCTGTCATCTTAGTTTTATCTTTGACTATTTTCATCCGATGGTCAAACTCAGCTGTATCTACTGGAAGTTTATATTCAGGCCTGAACAGGAAGCGCTGGATAGTGCACTCGGATATATCAACTGCTGCATGTCGCACTATAACACTAGCAAATGGGGGAAAATCCTAATACCTCTATTTCGGCAGAAGTAGCTTCTCTCCCGTGGCTGCATAGGCAGTGTAGAACTCCCGTACTATCTCTGGATAGTAGCTGCCTTGAGGCTCATCCATCAATCCAAACTGACACTGAGTGAAAGTGGCATGAAGGTTCGGGATAGAGGTCATACCCTCAGTACGAATCTGCGGTTCCTCAAAGATGCCCCTTTTGGGCATACCCCTATAAGATAGAGTTGTGCCCTCCATATACCATCTCCTCATACCTAGAACACACCATCTCTGATTTCTCTGAGCCGCAAGTGTTAGAGCTCCATCTGTCTCCCTTTTGTGTCTGAGTTTCAACTTATGGAGTGGCCAGACTGGTGGAACTTTTATCACCTGAGTCTGACTCAGCATCGTCAGACTCTTCATCTTCCCCAGACTCGGTCCCTATATTACTCTCCCGGTTACTATCACCTTCATCTGAAGACCCCTCTCCCTCTTCAGACTGAGGATAAGTGGTCGTTGTTTGTGGTATAACTATAAGGGATAGCTGAAGAGATGCCTCCTCCTATACTCCCCGCCTCATAGTCTGAGGCACTACATTTGGGTCTGGCTGGACCTCATATACCTCTTCATACCTATTTTTAGCAGCTTCTGCAAGCTCGTTTGTTAGTCTAGATTTGAATTGATGAGCCCCTTCTTTAATCTCTTTTGTTGTGCGGGCTTTACCCATCTTTGGGGTGTTCTTTAGAGGCATGGTACCTGGGGGGGGAGGAAATATCAGTACAACAGAAAGCAAGCAAAACCAAAAAAAATGTCAAATTTTCTGTACTTGGGGTTCCACGAGTGGGTTTCACGGCCAGTGAAATGAACCACGACTCATGAACACCACTCGTGGTTCTCAGGAAGAATTAACTGCTTACAGGTTTGAGTTCCACGAGTGGCATCTACGATTTGTGGTTTAATCCATGACTCATGGATGCCCCTCATGGAAATCAAACAATTTTAACTATCTACAGGTCTGATATTCACGAATTACATCCACGACTCATGGTTTGATCCACGGCTCGTGGACGACCCTCGTGAAAATTAGAAGTGAGAACAGTCGTCTGATCTAATTTCTATGAGTGCATTCCATGGTCCGTGGAATGAACCACGACCCATAGAATGCCCTCATGATCACTGTAACGGCAGAAAACCAAACTCTTCCTAATTTCTTACACCTTTCAGTCACTTTCAAACCACAAGACACAACAATCAACTCAGTATCCCTATTTTCTCACGAAAACCATCATCCCAAGGGTTCTAACATTAATTGAAAACAAAAATGACCCTAGGTCCGGTTCTTTCATCCAAAAATCAAACCATATTAAGAGTTTTAAGCATACTTTAGATGATTTTTGAAATCAGTGAGCAAATACTAGGACTAGAGTGAAAAACCCACTAAACCCGCGACTAGTTTTCTCAAGTGTGTCAATTTTCTGGCACTTTTGGTGAAGAACACGATGGGTTGAATTTGTTTTAGGTGATCTGGGGGTCCTTAATTGATTAGGAGATAAAGGTGAAGGGTTTTGGTATTTGATTTTTAATTGGAGAGTGTATGGGTCGGTTGTAATATGAAAAATAGGGGAAAATTTTATTGTAGTGAGTTTTAAACAAAAGAGGTCGCGGGTCAGGTAGGGTCCCATCGGGTTGTACAAATTTGAAAAAGCAAACTTACATGAGTTCCACGAGCACAGTTCATGATCCATGGATTGAACCACGACTTGTGCAATTGGCTCATGGAACAAGTCCTGCCACCCAATTTTTCATCTGATTATTACGAGCCAAAACCATGACTCGTGATTGGAATCACGGTTTGTTGAATTAGCTCGTGGAACCTATCTTGTAGATAGCCAAATTTCTCTGATTTCTACGACCAAAAACCACGTATCATGATTTGAACCACGAGTCATGTAACTGGTTCATATATTCTATTCTGCACTTGGACAAATTCACCTGAGTTCCATGACAAGGGTCTACGACTCGTGGACTAATCCATGGTCCGTGAACCTTACTTGTGGAACCTTACTTACCCTTTTTCTGAGTTTATCTTTTCCAGAACCTTTCCTCTATTTATCCCTACATACACAGCAAACATTAGCCTTGGGTTGCCTGCTAAGCAGCGCTTGATTTAACATCGTGGCACGATGTAGGTCACTTGACTACTCAAACTTCACCAAGTTTTCTCATGGGTTGCCTCCCATGCAGCGCTTGATTTAACATTGTGGCACGATGCAGGTTACTCGACTACTCAGTCTTCATCAAGTTTCCCTCATGAGGTGCCTCCCATGAAGTGCCTGATTTAACATCGTGGCACAACACATGTCACTTGACTACTCAGACTTTATCAAGTTCCTTATTTATTAAAAATTCACCAAGGGTCCAAACTTCAACAACTTTTAGCTCCTCTGTCCTTCCCAAATAAGCCTTGATACGCTGACCATTTTCTTTGAACCTCTTGCCCTCATGATTTTCAAGCTCTACGGCACCATGTGGGAACACTTGTACCACTTTGAACGGTCCAATCCACTTGGACTTAAGCTTGCCAGGAAACAAGCATAGTCTAGAATTAAACAGTAAGACCAAATCACCCGGCTGTAAATTTCTCTTCTCAATCTTCTGGTCATGATAAAACATCATCGTGTCTTTGTACAAGGCCAAACTTTCATAGGCGTTAAGGCAAAACTCATCTAACTAATTCAATTGCCCAAGCCACTAAAATGATATTGCGTACTAGTCTAAATTCAACTTCTTTAATGCCCACATAGCCTTATGCTCAAGCTCAGCCGATAGATGGCATGCCTTCCCAAACACAAGTTGATAAGGTGGCATACCTATTGGTGTTTTGTATGTAGTCTGATACGCCCACAATGTATCATCTAGCTTCCTAGACCAATCCGTCCTATTTGCATTCACAGTCTTCAATAGGATTGACTTTATCTCTCGATTGGAAACCTCAACTTGCCCACTAGTCTAGGGATAATAGGGGGTTTCAACCTTGTGTTTCACTCCATACTTCTCAAGCAAAGCATGAAACAACTTGTTGTAAAAGTGAGATTCTCCATCACTAATAATCATTCGTGGTGTACCAAATCTGGAAAAAATGTTCTTTTTCAAGAACACTGTGACACACTTGCCTTCATTTGTGGGAAGTACAACCGCCTCCACCCACTTAGATACGTAGTCGACAGCAACCAATATGTACTTCATCTTACAAGAATCACAAAGTCTACAGGAAATACGAAGGTGTCAACTTTTACAAGTACATTATAAAGAATCCCCACTGGCATTTTCACTGTGCGATCTACCATAAGAAGCCGCATTGTAGTTAGTTTTAGGGCTCCCAAGCCCAACTGTTTGAACACTACTAGTGGCATCAAATTAATACTACAACCCAGATCATACAATGCTTTTGAAAAATAGAAGGCTCCAATCGTGCAAGGGATAGTAAAAGCTCCAGGATCTTCATTTTTCTGCACCAGAGAATGGAAAGATATTGCACTATAATGGTGGAAGTTATCAGCAGGCTCAAAAGTTACAGTTCTCTTCTTCGTCAGCAGATCCTTCATGAACTTTGCATACTCAGGCATCTGCTCTAATTCTTCGACTAAAGGAATATTCACTGAAAGTTGTTTTAGCATGGAGATAAACTTGCGATATTTACCTTCCTCTGCCTTCTTGATCAATCTCTGTGGTTAAGGTGGAGGAGGTAATAGTATGGGCTTCAATACCTATAGAACCTCATCGTTATTCTCCTTGGTGGCTTTGTACTTCTTCTCAATTGGACTTTTATTACCACCCTTTTCCTCTGATTTGACCATAATTTTTGCATCATCTTTTTTAGGTTCGATTAGCTCATTAACAACTTTTAGAATAGGAGGATCAACAGTCTATTTCCCACTTCGAGTAGTCACCACCATGCAATGCCCATCATTTTTTAGATTCTGGACTGTATTACTTGGAAGTGTGCCCTAACGCGAATTCAAAGTTGAAGACATCTGACTCATCTGTTACTCGATTTGCTTGATGGCGATGGCATGTAACTCTACTTTTTGATTCATTCTTGTAATGTCATCACACATCTCATTCAAGTTACAAGTATGTGAATCCACCTTCTATAACACCTTCGCTAACATTTCTTTGACTGTTGGCTGATCGTATCCTGCTTCATAATTACCAGGAGGGAAATACATGTCGCTTCTATCATTCTTGTAGCCATCCTTCTTGTGCTAGTCACCATCCCTATCTCTACCACTGCTCCTATCTCTATATGTAGACCGGTTGTAGTTGTTATCTCTATCTCTATTCTGACCTTGATTTCCTTGGCCATTGGCCTGGAAACCTGCCACTTGATCATTCAGATAATTAGTTTTTTCATCAAATTCGTTGATATCCTGTCTTGGTGCTTTACCTTATGACCCTACAACATTCACCTTCTCTGCTCCATTATTAATAATTTGTTTCACAATCAGATCTACAGTTGTTTTTAACCCTGCAAATCCTATCTAATCTCCTACAATTCTTGATAGTCTATGGATTTCCCAACCGCATAAGCTCTTGCTGCACTTTCATCCTCTCTCGTATGAAAGGCCCTATTTGTCTTGGTAACTCTATCAAGCATCTTAGAAGCATCGATGTAGGTTTCCCCATGAACGCTCCCCTAGTGATTGTATCAACTACCGCCTTGGTGTTTGAATTCAGTGCTCTGTAGAAAATCTCCATCAAATAATCTAGAGGGATTTTGTGGTTCAGTACCTATTTCAGCTTCTTATTGAACGTGATCCATATTTCATATAGTGCCTCGATGGGTAACTGCTTGAAGTTATAGATTTTCTGCTTGAGCTACAACATCTTTGATGGAGGAAATAACCTCTCCAGAAATTGACTTCTCAGTTCAAGCCATGTGAATATTGAAGCATTAGGTAGTTCCATAAGCGAAAGTGTTACTTCTCCAGTAAAAAAAATGGAAAGATCCACAATCTAATAGCATCTTGGGATACTCCTGGCAAATTGTAAGGTATACATATTCCCACAAAGTTCACTAAGTGTAAGTTTGCATAATCAGTAGACTTGACAGAAAATAATTCCTTCAGGTTCAGCAGCTCGATCATAGTGCTGGTAATATCAAACTTTGTACCATTGGACAACTATGGCAATACTATGGGGCCTATTTTCCCTGTGTCATTGACGTCATCATCATCAACATTGTACCGAGGGATGTGTAAGGCCTGCTGAAATTGGTGACCCTTATTCCCTCTCAGAGCAACCAAATTATGATGTATATTACGTCTACCTGCCTCATCTCTCGCAGCTTGAGCATCCAGTGAGGCTTGACAAGCAGCTTCTTGCATTTCTTGTCGTGCTTGCTGAGCTATAACATTTTGATTTGTTATCTGTGGCAACCTGAGCATCATGTGCTATTTGGGCATCTTCTTATGCTTGTTGCTTTTTCTATTCTTCGGCCAATATTCGGGTTGTGGCCTCTTCCAGTGTCTCGACAAACACCTCTTTTATCATGTTTCTCAGAGTTCGTTGGAGTTTGGGGTCGAATAGAATCAGGGGATTGACTTGACTCCGTGTGCTGGGCATGGATAAGTGTGAAACCTGTGGGACAAAATAAAAACAAAAAAAAAATTTAATTAAGAAATAAGGACTAACATTCAAATAACAAAATTACTCTTAATCCTAAATCATATTCCCCGACAATGGCGCCAAAATTTTATACGCCTAAATTACACCTCTGAAAGAAGCATAAAGCAATCATTGTTCAAATATAGAACCTAACCAAGGTTAGGGTCGATCCCACAGGGAATATGGTAGGATCTCATTCAATTGTGTGTATTCGCTCTCTTAGACATCTTATTTCCCTAAAGGGGGAGGGGTTTAAGTAACAGTTAATGTTTGTAAACTATTAGGTAACAAGTAATCAGCAAGTATCAATATTGTTGTAATTCAGAGAGAAGATGGACTGGGACTTTTTTCCCATGAGTTCATAATGCTATAGGCATTGTACAAGCAATCTATTCTGGTGCTTAGCATGCAATATCAGTAAGTTAGGTTCACCTAAATTGTTGGTCCCCTAGATAGATGAATTTCACCATTCAACTTGGTCCGTCTACGGGTGTATACTTTACTAAACCTTACCTTTGATCCCAAATTAGCTATTTCCAGACAAGGTCAAGCTATTAGATGAGGGTTGATAGCCTCAAATCTCCGTTGTAACCAACCTTTTTCCCATTCATTACCTCCTTGGTCCGGCAAGTAAGAATAAGGTGAGTTCTAACATTGGCGACCATTAAAAAGCAATCAAAGCAAAGGGAAGAACAATACATGCATAAACACCGTCCTAGAGTTGCTAAGTACTTTGCCTACTTTGTTAATCCATCATGGTTCCCACAACCCTAGTTGTGAATTGAGCTACTCATGTTCTTAAGTAAATAATCAGAAGTTGTTGAATCATTCATGATCATATACTTACAAGAAGCAGTAAAGAAATCCGGAAACTTGAATAATTGAAGAAAAAATCAAGAATCAAGAACTATGAATGTGTTAATCTCTTAAAACCAAGAACAAATCAATACCAAGTATTTACAAATATGTTTCCTACAAAATATAGAGCATAAAATGTAAAAGAAAACCTAGGAAAGGTATTTATAGACATCAGAAATCCTATCCTAAATAGACAAGGAAAACTGGAATCAACAACTTCCACGGACACAGTCTATGTTCCATGGAAACTTATACGGGTCATCAAAGGTCCTCGTGAAACTCAAAGCTTTTGCCATCTTGCAGGTTCACTTTCATGGGTGTCATCTATAACTCGTGGAATGATTTACGGCTCATGAACTGGTCTCGTGGATCTCAGAGTATTTGTATTCTTGCAGCTTCTCTTCTATGAGTACTATCCACGACTCATGGATTGAATCATGTCTCATGGACTGACCTCATGAATCTCAGGACTTTTTCTCATCCTCTTATCAGGTTCCACAAATAGGAATTATGACTCGTGAAAAGGTCCACAGTTCATGGAAATCTCTCGTAGATCTCAAGCTTCAGGTACCTTTACAGAAGTCTTTCCATGACTTACTTCCACAACTCGTGGATGCATTCACGACTTGTAGAGTTGAGTCGTGAAAGCCAGTTTTAGCCAAATTTGCAGTCTTTTTCTGTACTTAGTCTCTGAACCATGTTTTCCTGCACAATACTCAAAAACACATCAAATCTACTAAAAATCGCTAAAGAACATACTCCAATTCCAAGTTTTAAAAGTCAAAAGTGCCACAAAAACCATGGCACATCAGGTCTAGGGTTGGTCTTATTTATGTTTGTCTTCCTGGTATCTATGGGGCCACTTTTATATATTTATTTCTGTTGGTTTATATCTATACCATTGGCCTCCTTCTTGTATGTTTCTCTACCATTTTTTCTTATATAAAATATTTTACTGTATTTTCACATTCTTGAGTTGGCTTGCCTATTGGGGGTTATGTAGGTGCTATCGCGGCCCAATTTTGGGTCATGATAGAATGGTATCAGAGCACCAGAGGCCAAGTGGTTTGATTCAAAGGCTACCTATTTCGGAGTATAAATAGGAGAAGATAGCTATGGACTTTGTAGTCAGTTTGCCATGTACTTTACAGAGATTTGATGCTATTTGGGTCATCATGGATAGGTTGGCGATGTCTGCTTATTTTCTGCCAGTTTAGACTTCCTACAGTTCATAGAGGTTGGCTTAGATTTATATTCGTGAGATTGTCCATTTGCATGGGGTGCCATTTTATATTATTTTTTATCGTGGTACTCTTTTTACTTCATGTTTCTAAAGGTCTATTCAGAGAAAATTGGGTACCAGAGTTGAGCTTAGCACTGCTTTTCACCTGCAGACTGATGGTCAGTCAGAGCATACTATTTAGGTTCTGAAGGACATGTTTCAGGCATGTGTTATCAATTTCTGAGGTCAGTGGGACTAGTTCTTATCCTTGGCAGAGTTTGCGTATAATAATAGCTACCACTCTAGTATTTAGATGGCTCTGTTTGAGGCTTTGTATAGTAGATGGTTCAGATCTCTGGTGGTTGGTTTGATGCCTTTGAGGTTAGACCGTAGGGTACTGACTTACTTTGAGATTCTATGGATAGAGTTTGGGTTATTCAGGAGAGGCTTTGTACCTATACAGACTGGAGGGTTTGAGACTTAGAGTTTATAGTTGGTGACCATGTGTTCCTTTGGGTGTCGCCTATGAAGGGCGTGATGAGGTTCGGGAGGAAGGGCAAGCTCAATCCTAGGTTTATTAGTCTATTTAAGATCCTTCATTGCATTGGGGAGGTTCTTTATGAGTTGGCCTTGTCTCCTGCTCTTTTTGGTGTTCATCCCATTTTCCACGTTTCTATGTTAAGGCAGTATGTTCTGGATGAGTCACATGTGCTGCAGTGGTATTTAGTTTAATTTGATGAGTCTATAGCCTTTGAGGAGGAGCCTGTTGTTATTTTGGATTGGCAGGTTAGGAATTTGAGGTACAAGGAGATCCCATCGGTTAAGGTTCAGTGGTAGCATCGTCCTGTCAAGAAGGCTACTTAAGAGACCGAGACTGATATATGGACCCACTATCCTCACCTTTTTAATCCTTCAGGTATCTTCCTTTCTTTAACTTTTGAGGACAAAAGTTCTTTTAGTAGTGGATGTTGTAATGACTCTCTAGGTAATTTTCTTGATTTTTGTGCTTTTTCTATGTTTCAAGCTTTCCCACAACGGTTATAGCTCATTCATGCCTTACTGGGATTCACGGTTTAATTCTCGGGTAGTTCATTTGTATTTTAAGCCCATTTCCCTGTTTTGAAACTCATAAGGCTGGTAGAGTTGACTTTGTTCAACAATCAGAGAAGACGGCCTCGGATGGAAATTCTGTCAGCAATGTTAGCTTCGAAACATCGACTTTGGGCTAGTGGGACCTTTGGTTCAGGTCCCAAGGCTTTCGGACTCATTTTGGGCAATTGGCTTTCTTTTGGTTAAAAGTTAGTTTTTGGGCATTGGGCCTTCTTTTCATTAAAACAATCTCTGTTGGGAATTTCATCAATTTTGTTGGGTCTGGAATGCCTTTTTTGGCAGGGTAACATAGTTTGTTTGCATCTCCGAGACCCTGGATGAATCCCTAGGGTCCATTTGATGACTTTTTAAGTTGCAAAAGTTTGCTGGTTGCTGGTTGCTATTGCAGCAGTACCCAACCCTTTGCCTATGCGGGGGGTTGGTTGTATGCACGAAGAAGAGGCGTCCGGCATCACCTGCCCTTGCATTTGCCTATGCGTTACCCTTGCCACCTACGCATGCATGGTGGCCAGCTCGCGTGAGCACAATAGGGGCGACTGGCCTTGTCTTTGCTTGCCCTTTGAGTTTGCATGTGCCAGACCACCTACGTGAGGCTTCATGCACGGTGGCCTGCCCGCGTATGCATAGGCCTGTGCCTGGCAGCTATACATGATCAACTTTATTTTCTTCTCCTGTTATCCGAATTTCTCCATTAGTTTTGAGCTCCTAAAGCTGGTTAAAAGCTCCTTCTCATCCTCCTATATTCTGGTAAGTTCAACTTAATTCCCCTCTTTTGTTTCATCATTTAATTCTTGTTATCTTCCGTTTAAATTTTCGTTAATTCCTTATTTTGAACTCTTGATCAAAGCAGACTTCGGGGTTGTTTTAGGCCCCAAAATGAGTCTTATTTGTGCTCAAATTTTGGGCATGGGTTTATAAACCTACTGAAAATTTAAATGTGAAATTTGTTTTCTGTTTCACTGCATGGGCCCCGAGGGTCATTTTTCGACCCGATTTCCAGCCCATAATTTTGTATAGCAATATGGGTGTCATTATTCTCATCTTGACACCTAATTTATGTTCTTGATAGTGTGGCAGCAATGCGAGGCTATTCAGAAGGGGAAGGCATATGAGTGATGGTTCATGCTTGCAGTTCCGCCCCGAGGTAGGTTATGATTTATTTATCTAAGACCTAGCTTAGTTAGATTTTATATGTTATGAGTTGCATGAATGTTAGACTAGGTTTTAGGTTAGAATTAGGCTTAAATCATGTTTTCTACTTATTTTGGCCATTTTTGGGACTGTACAGTAGTACTACCATGTTTATCCTTAGCTTAGGGGCTTGTAGAATTGTTGTGGATAGCCTAGAATCCTTAGAATAAATTTAGGAGGTTTTTAGAGGTAGAGTAGGTGCCTTGTTTTATTTTTGTATCGTAGTTTTGCTTTTTTTCCGTCATTATTTACCGTCAAATTATGTAACTGTGGTCCTGAGGCCATAGCTTTGGACTGGATGGAGTTCAAGGTAAGTACCTTGTTTGGGGCGCTTTGGCCCTACCTTTGGTGTTATATTTTTGTCTTTGCTTGAGTATTGTACATGCTTACTTTCATTTATGCACTCATGGTCTTGGCATATAAACGAATTTTTTTTTAAGAAAGAATGGTTGGTTTTTGGGTTAAAAAAGATGGTTTTCATAATTATTACGTATTTCAAAGTTTTAAGAAGGACTTGCACCACCTTACTATTGACTTTGTATTTAAGAATTAAACGCCTCCCTTTTTACTTATTTGAGCCTCGTAGAGGAAATTTTTACTTGTCGTATGTCCGATGTAATATTTCGGACTCATGTTTACTTACAGCATGTCTAATGCAAGATTTTGGACTCATGTTTACTTATTGCACATCCGATGTAAGATTCTAGATTCATGTTTACTTATCGCACATCCGATGTAAGATTCCGGACTCATGTTGCATTGGCCACATTCTAAATCTTATCATCTCTCGATGCATTGCATTTGCTTATGTGTGCTTGGAGTGACTTTGCCTTATTATCATTATTATCTTCACTATCTGTTGGATTATGGCTCTATTAGTTGATAACTAGATTTAGGTGGATTCCTGTAGCTAGTTTACTTTTTTGTGTCGTATAATATTATCTTTCTGAGTTCGGTCAGCCTATGATGCCTTTTGGGTACCCAATATTTTTGTACTCATACTACACTCTACATCTTTTTCTGATGCAGCACCTAGTACGAGCCACCCTCATTGACCCTCCAGTCATTCATGGTCGGATCGCGGTGAGCTCCCATTGTTCGGAGATCCTCTACTACTTTCCCGCTATATTTCTGTCTATATTTTTGTATTTTGGATATCCAACACTTATCGTATAGCTTTATTCCATACTTTAGATGTTCTTGTTCCAGTGACACCACATCCAGGTTTGGTCTTGTTTATGTTTGTCTTCCCGGTTACTTTGGGACCACTTTTGTATATTTATTTCTGTTGGTTTATATCTATACTGTTGGCCCCCTTATTGTATGTTTCCCTTTCTCTTTTCGTTATTTAAAATATTTTACTTTACTTTTGTATTATTGGGTTAACTTTCCTACCGAGGGGTTATATAGGCACCATCATATCCTGATTTTGGATCGTGACACGCAACTACATCATTGAGCGGCAATGTGAGTTTCTAATTCAAATGCATTAATGGTTTCATCCCGTTCATAACCAGATAAGGGAAACTATGTATATTTCTATTCTAGTTGCAAATCAACCCTAACGTTAGCCAGAGATGATCTTATCCCCCATGTTCTTCATCCTATTTTCATGTTCCCATGGTTAGTTCACACAAGAATTACCCATTTATTCTAATATTGGCCAGACACAAAAATAGTAAGCCTAAGAACACGAGAGAAATTAAATGAGAAACAAGATTCATTGAGTCAAAGAAAATACTGCACAGTCATATTCTAGTTGTAACCCCAGAACAAGGGTGTTTAGCCACTCATAATCGGAATTAAAATACAAGAGTTAATGTTAATCATACCAAAGTAATGAGTAGTAGAGTTCATACAAAAGTAATGAGTAGTAGAGTTTAAAGATGAAGAACCCTTGTGCTTTCTATTTTGCTCTAAAAAATCATCAGTCCTCGACTACATGTCGTCCTTGGGGTATTTATAGAGGTGGACCCCTTTAAACCCAAGCCCATTAGGAGTTGACCATTTAATTGACGAAATCACAGCTCCACGGTGCAGAAGGCAACACGTGGCTCTTATTGCCCGGTGCGCTCTCCATAGTGCAAGTGTTCCAGTGGCTACCTTGGTTGCACTGCACGGTGTGGGGTTGTCTCTGTGCTGCCCGGCTGTGCAGCTCGGGGGCTCCTTCAGCTAAAGAACTTCCCTTATATCCCATATGAAACTCGTTCAAGCTTCTCTTATCATTTTTGTTCCTTTCCAGCCGCATTTTAGTCTGAAACATGATAATCATATTTTTTTAGTTCATCCATATCAATAAAATATGAAGCACAAGAAAATATATGCATTTATTCTCAGAACTAAACTAAAATATGGGTAAAGTGCGGTACTTAGTGGTATAAATACGCCCAAGATCACCACCCCATACTTAAAACCTTGTTCGTCCTCAAACAACTCTTTACACTCATGTTCATCGAAGAATACTATAACATCACTAATTGAAACAAGACACTCAAGCTAGAACCACAACGACTAAAATAAATAGCAAGATCTTACAACAAGCATGCCACATTGCAACTTCAAACATATGAAGGACTACTCAAAACCTCCTAGCCTCAAGAATTGACTCTATAAAATTAGCAAACTCATGCATATTACTCAACAAAGAAATCATATAAGTCACCTATCCTTGATTAAACATGCGCCCTTACAACAATAGAGTCACCCATAAACTTTTTAATTTACCCCGTACCAACAACACATAAACTTTTTCAGCACAACAATAGCTATTAATTTGGGGCTTCAAATTCACTTTTTCTCTTCTTCAATTTTACACTCCTTGTTGACTTTAATTTTCAACTAAAGCGCTTAAGAGTTTTGGATCAAATTAATGGTCTATTAAAAAAAGGGGAATAAGCTACATATGAGGCTACCAAAAATAGGCTAAAGGCTCAACGGGGCTAACTAAGATCATGCATTATGGATGGACTAAGAAGGTAGAAAACATGGCTATCAAAGAAATGCCTATCATTTCCTAAACTCAACATTCTTCATTTCACTTTTGAAACACACCGGGCAAGTTTTATACATCAATATGCAAGCATGAAATATAACCAAAACCTCACACCCATGTGGCATATGTTCAAATCAAGAAGGATCCCTGTAGATTCTCAACCAAGTAATACCAAGAATTCAAAATTAAGCCAAATTTAGAAAAGAGTCACATCAATGAGCCCAAGTGTCTCAAAAAGAGTCATTCAACCCATCACAACATGCTTTCAATTCAAACCACACTGCATCACATAGTCATGTGGCCCAACAGAGCACTTAATATCAAATTAGTGAAAGGGTTCTACTTCCTATTCTCTACCTATGACTAATTTTCTCTTAAGACGATCGTCATCCATCCATCATAGAGAATGATACTTAACCATGAATGTTATGAGCAACTTATTTCTAAAATAAAAAAATATTTTCCCTAAAACTACCATTTAATCCTATTCATTTCAAAAGGACTATCCTTGGGAAAAGAACCAAAAATAATAGCCAAGGAACCCAAAAAACAAAACAACTAATAGTTAACACAAATACTACTACCAAATCATAGAAATAAATAAAGTTCGTATTACTAACTATACAAAACCACAATTATCCGAATATCCAAATGTCATAAAATCACCACAATATCCATCAAATAAAGTACTTGAACATCACCATACCACAAAATAAAATAAAAGTACTGAAACATCACAAAACTTATAAAGGAAGTCTTTCCCCCACCCCACACTTAAGAATAAGCATTGTCCCAGTGCAAACAAAATACAAGAGAAAACAAAAAGATAGGGAGAAAGAACTCCCTGGGCTCTACTCATCATCTTCATTCTCATCCTCGTTAACATCATCATTAGAATCCGACTCTGAGTCAACATCAGAATCCACTCTCCTTTTTTTCCTCATCAATGGGCATATCATCATCTAGTGGCTACCGAAAGTCAGGTTCAATATGGCAAAGAATCTTAGCATGCTCACTTAGTGGGTACTCCTCCTCAAGCCTTCCCAACTCCTTAGTTGTAGGGGGTCAACCTCCATACATCATAGTCAAATGTTACATGCCAAACATCTGACTTGTAACACTATCATCACGCACATTCCTTTCTGCATGAGTTAATGTAGGCCCGAAATCTGACTCGGGCTCTTTTACCTTTTAAACATCAATACCCCTCAAGCTCCGGGGGGGCTTGTAATCAGAGGGGTCTTCTTCTACCCTATGATCCTTCAAGAACTATGTCATTAGGCCACCAAAGTTTTACCTATAACCACTTTTCACCCTCGCCTTTCTCATAGAGGATCTCAGAACTACACCAACAGTAATAGCTTTATTAGTCATTAAATCACAAACTAAAATTACCCGATCATATGTGATGTTGAACAAGTAGGAGACCTGAATCAAGAAAGCACACACAATCCTCAATCAAACTCTTGCTTCTTTGTTCAACTAGGCGTACGGGAATGTGTTGTGATATCCCTTATCCTTGTGGTGCACCCATCTTGCAACAGACCTTGGGTTGCACAGAGTGTGACAAATTGCCCGGTAGGGTGGCTGATTGAACAATGCCCACAATCCTCCATGATCACATTTGTTGTTCCAAGAAAAGTGTTCAAGAAAGACGCATCAAAATGCAAGGTCTTGCCATGAATATGAACGTCGTTTCCTCTCTTCTTGGGGAACCAATTAGCAAGAAATTCATGAAGAATATACAAGTTACATTTATCCCAATTATTAAAGATGAAGTCCATCCAACTGACGAATCCTTGCCATAATGTTGGGGTACTCGGCATTCAATTGCTCCCTACCGATCCTCTTCATGGGCACATACTTCTCTACATCATTCTCCTTGTACCACTTTTTTCCTTTTTTATCAACAGACTTCAACCCAAAGAAACGTTGAGGCACACGAGGTGCAGCGAGTGGTATGGCTTAGATAGTGAGGTCCCTCTTCTATCCTTGGCTAGAAGTGGATACCCCCCCCCTTTCCTTCGGGCCTTGCAAGCAAATGATCAGCTAGATGCAAAATAACTGTGATTGGACGTGGACTCCCCAACCTCATCTTTTTAAACAAAGAAGTAGGCATCAAGTTAATATTAGCCCCGATGTCACAAAATCCTCAGGCTTTGATAGACTTCCCAATAGTGATCTGGATGGTGAAACTTCCCAGATCTTTGAGGTTTGTTGAAAGTCTATTCTGAATTCGGGACGTTCACTCTTTAGAAATGTAATAGTAGCATACACCGTCAAACTGTTCTTATTTGCCATAATATCCTTTATGTACTTGTCATACCTAGGAATTCCCTGGAAAACATCAACAAGAAGAATATTAATGTGCACTTGTTTTAACAAATTAATAACCTTTAAAAACATGCTTCCTCTTATTTCATTTTCAGCCTTTTTAGTAATGGGGGAGGTGGCTTCACACTTCTTACATTATTCTCACTAATCACATCTTTCTCAGCCTCTGCTTGCCTTTCATCTCTCACCAAAGCCCTATGAGTTGCTTTCTTGGGCTCTAACTCCTTCAATTGTCTACCATTTTGAGTGGAAACCATATTAACTTCCTTGGGATTAGGATCTGTATCACTTAGTAGACCTCCTTGAGGTCTAGTGTTTTGTACCCCAGCGAGCTGTCCTATCTAAACCTCTAAAGTCTTTGTGACTAACTGCTGAGTTTTTATGTCAGCAGTCATCTATGCTTGGTTAGTCATGATTTGCTTCAACATCTCCTAAAAAATGCTAGATTGTGCCTTAGAGTTACCACTATGTGCTTGTTATTGAAGTTTCTAATTCCCCACTTGGTTTCTATAGTGATTTTGATTTACATTCTACCCTTGGTATTCGCTCATGAGAAGTTGGGGTGATTTCTCTAATTTGGGTTATAAGTGTTCCCAAAGTTTTGATTTACTTGGCATTGTGCATTACCCATAAAGTTTACTAACTCTAGATTCTCTCCAGATGCATCTGCTAAGTGATCATTGTTACCACATGCCTTATACCAAGTCTGAGTTTGTTGTACCATATTCATGGGAGCATGCTGATATCCTAAATTCAGATTGCTAAACTAAGTGTTCATTTGATTCTAGAAAGAGGCAATCTGTGCTGCTATGGCTATAAATTTATCCCCTTTTAATAACCCTACAGCCTTCTTTGTGGTGCTTCTTGAAACATCTACATTCCATTCTGGGTTTTCCTGTGATATATGATTCAGAAGCATATACAACTCATCATATGTCTTTTCTAAAGCTTGTCCACCAGCTGCTAAATCCAAAAGAATCTTTGTGTTAGGTTCAAGCCCGTCTATAAAAGTATGCACCAAAACATTATTAGTCTAATACTGGTGAAGGCAATCACGAAGCATGGACTTGAACCTTTCCCAAGCTTGATACATATTCTCGCCATCCTTTTGTCTGAAGCTCAAGATTTCACTCCTTAACTTTGCAGTATTACCAGATGGAAAGAAATCAATCAAATACTTTCTTGTCAAATCATCCCATGTGGTGATGGAATTAGGTGGTTCAAAATTCAACCACCTCTTTTCTTTCCCTAACATAGAAAAAGGAAAGAGTGTGAGTCTCACATAGTCAAACAAGACTCATGCGGGAATGTATGTCACTAATCTCAAAAAAATTCTACAAGTATTGTTGTGGATCCTCATGAGATAGCTTCATTCACTGGGGTGCAATAGTTGCACCATATTCTATTTCAGCTTGAATTGACCTCCTGCTTCTGCTCTGCAAATACTGGAGGTGACATTATTGGCGAGTGGGATTGCCACCTCGCAAACTGGCCTTGTTCCTGCCATTTCTACAGGAACAACTTCTACCTTATCAGCCAGTTGAATCTGTTGAATTGGATATTAAAGATCATCTACTCTTCACTCTTGATGAAATGCTCGTTCAGGCTCCAAATACGGCTCTACCAATTCCCTCTCTCTTGCCAGTGTGAATAACAAATTGAACCTACAAAAGCAGCCACTAAAATCAAGTTGACAATACTTGTATAATATTAGTAAAAACAAAATTCAGAAAATCACTAATTTCCTAAGTCCCCGGTAACAGTGCTAAAAACTTATTGTGATCTATCGCACACGTAAGTGCACGTGATTGTAGCTAGTATAGAAGCTCTTTCGAGCTGGATATCGAACCCACAAGGACTATGCACTTAGTAATTCACTTATTTTAATTTCTAATAATACTTTAGACAAATGCCGTGATTTATCAAGAAAATTGGTGAAATTATATCGTTCTAATTATTGTAAAAATAATAAAGTAAGACACTGACGATTTGAGCAAAGGTTGTAACCAAAGTCAAGGCAAATTCTAGGGCTATGGCATTTACCACAATCATGTATAATATTTATTCGTCTCAATGAACTTTGTTTCTCTAATTGCTAATTTTGGAGTTAATTATACGATTTGGGAATGGTCATCCTCTAAATCACCTATTTAAAGTAGTCTCACAACTACATCATTGAGCGTGGATGTGAGTTTCTAATTCAAATGCATTAATATTTTCATCACATTCATAACCAGATAAGGCAAACTAGGTATATTGCTATCCTAGTTGTAAATCAACCCTAACATTAGCCATAGATGATATTATCCCTCATGTTCTTCGTCTTATTCTCACATTCCCATGGTCAATTCATGCAAGAATTACCCATTTATTCTAATATTGGCCAGACACTAAAATAGTAAGCCTAAGAATACGAGAGCAATTAAATGAGAAACAAGATTCATTGATTCAGATAAAATACTACACAGTCATGTCCTAGTTGTAACCCTAGAACAAGGGTGTTTAGCGACTCATAATCAGAAACAAAATACAAGAATTAATGTTAATCATACCAAAGTAATGAGTAATAGAGTTTAAAGATGAAGAACCCTCGTAAAAACCCTTGTGTTCTTTATTTTGCTCCCAAAAATCATCAGTCCTTGATTGTAGGTCATCCTTGGGCTATTTATAGAGGTAGACCCCTAAAAACCTAAGCCCATTAGGAGGCAGCCATTTAATTGATGAAATCCCGTTAAAATCACAGCTTCACAATGCGGAGGGCAATGGCTCTTGGTCTGCGGTGCCCCCTCCATAGTGCAAGTGTTCCAGTGGCTACCTTGTCTTGGTTGCATGATGCAAGGCTGGCTCTATGCTGACGGGCTACGCGGTTCAGAGGCTCCTTCAGCTGTAGAACTTCCCATATATCCCATATCACACTCGTTCATGCTTCTTCTATCATTTTAGTTCCCTTCCAGCCCTATTTCAGCCTGAAACATGCTAATATCATATTTTTTTTAGTTCATTGATATCAATATAGCACAAAGCACAAGAAAATATACGTATTTGTTCTCAGAACTAAACTAAAATATGGGTAAAGTGTGGTACTTGGGGGTATAAATTAACCCAAGATCACTTGTTGAATCACAGGGTTACCATTATGGTCATGGGCTCTCGCTCCTCTAACAGTCTGCCCAATTAGCCTTCTAACTATATTGTTGAGTAGGGATAATCAAACTAATTCAATTTTAATTAGTTATCTTCTTGTATATGACTCGAGTAGGGTAATTTAGGTACGTCTATGTCATAGCCACAAATTCACCCGTTGACACATCCTACTCTCTATAATCCACGTTCTATTTCTAGTATATGTCTCTTGAGATCCTTTAGAAATTATCCATTTATCCTAATGATCACGAAGTAATAAAATAGTAAGCACAAGAATAAGAGAACAACACTAATGGTAGGTTCCTCAAATATAAGATATATATAAACTATGATGTTCATACTATAGCCACAACCCTAGATGGAGGGCTTTTAGACACTCATAGCTCAATTATAAATAAAAAATTAAGAATAAATCATAAATAAGTCTAAGTAAAGAGTGTAAGAAGTAACCCTACGAGAGTTGAGACTTTGATCAAGCTCTGTGCTCCTAAATCATCATACTTCTCTAAAAATGACCTAAGAGGGAGGGGGTATTTATAGTATTTAATGAGCAAAGAGACCCCTCCAAGTCGAATTGATCAAAGGAAAAATGTTCCCCTTGTTGTGACCTAACTCGTGGCACAAGCTGCCATCACTCGCCTTGAAAGTCGCATTATGACCATGTTTTATTCACCCTGGAAATATTCTTGTAGGGTGTAAACTTCATTAGGGGTGTATTTTTAACCCCCCACCCCCTCCCTGCCCCTCATTCACTTTGAAACTTGCTCCATGACCCTCTGGTTTCACCATGGACTTTGCTTTGTGAAATTCAAAAATTTATGCTCCATTTAGGTCCATTTTATCTCCTTTTACCTAGATGGCACAAAATACCTTACATAAGTGATAAATCATAAACTCAATCATAAACCACTAGTATTTAGCAAAATTATCTTCAAAACAAAGCATAAATGTCGGTAAAAATTTAGTGAAAGTGTATATTATTCCTACATCAATACACCAAAGGCAGAGGCCTCCGATACAGTTATCACAAGTATTATCCCAATATGTCATTGACCTGCTATGGTCTTATTTGATCTTGGTTCTATTTTCTCCGATGTGTTTGCATATTTCACATTGGGTCTTGATATGTTGTGTGAATCTCTTTATATGCCTATGCATAATTATACCTCGATGGGTGATTCCTTTGTTGTGGATCGGGTGTACCAACCTGTGTTGTGACCTTGTTGCACTATGACACATGGGTCGACTAGATTATTCTTGATATGATAGATTTTGGTGTTATTATCACAACCCAACCTACTGGGCCGTGCGAGCGCCTACTCTATGGACCTAGATAGACGAACCCTTACCACTCGTCCAACAGATATATGCGGAAAAACTCAAGTATAACCATCAACCTCCATTTATAATACATGAAAACCTTACAACCTTTTATTCAGGAAAACTCCTTTATGAAGAAATACAATACACCGTTTTACAACTTCAAACACCCTCCCTAGGACCTAGTCTAAACAGGTACAAGAGCTACTGCAGGATTTATGCAGAAAATGTAAAAGGGACACAACTTTCGTCATGGGATCGAAGGACAGAAGCTGCTGGAAATCACCATCGTCAGGTACCTAAGAGACATCACCAACCCTGCAGCCAGACTATACCCAAAAAGGGTATAGCAAGAGTAGAATCAGTACAAACACACGTACTGGTAGGCATCATCAGTCAACCCGAATCCACTCCTACCATCATATAAGAAAAATAAGGAAAGCATGAAAATAACCAATGAAATTTTCTCCTCCAACATCCAATCATATACGAACCCTCGGTCAGCAACCATATACTATAATTCGTACCTCGATCCTTCCCATTCCTTCTGCTGCCAACTCCCTCATTCTCAAGACTTATGAGTCAGACTAACCTTAGACTTCCCAAGTCACCTAACCTTAGACTTCCCAAGTCACCTTACCTTAGACTTCCCAAGTCACCTTAGCCTTAACTCAGCCACTAAGTCCAGCCCTCCCCCTCTATGACTATGAATCCAGAACAACCTTGTCACTGTAAGTCCAGACCTACTACCTTCATGATGCTACTCAAAAGTATCTAAACCCCGCTAAGGTCCCTAGACAATTTCCCCAGGGGGACAATACCAGCTAGTGATGCAATGCCAGACACGCAGTCGTTCCCCTAGCTTATCAACCACATGAGATCCACCTTTATAACTATGACCAATAATCAATGACGTAAGAAACATTCCTTTGTTATACAGCCCGGACCCTGTAATGACCCTTCCGGTCATTTCCACATACACATTTTCCTTGTGCTGTTATAGCTTGTTGTAGCGGACCCAAGTCATTTAAGGCTTGTCGGGACCGGTATTTCGTTGCCGGGTCCATTTGTTTGGCCGTATGATAAGTTTTGAAGCCAAGCAAGTCGGCAAAAGTAATCGTAAGTTTCTTTAATAAATTTTCTGAACTTTGGGTAAAATGTCTCAGGGCTTTTCTCCCAATATATAAAGAGTTAGAAGTCCCCCGAAATACCAAATCGAAGTTCTACGAGTCTAGTTTCCTACGCACAAAACCTCACGTCCAAATGATCTCGGAGTAAAAAGTTATGACTGTTTTGCCGCGGACTGTTTGGCAGAAAACGGGTTGCGAATCGGGTCGCTAATCGGGTCGGGTCAAACTCGATTTAAGCCTCAACTTCACGTTTTAAAATGCCATTTCAGTTCCGAAATAGTGAGAAAACATAAGGGAGGATTCCGAGAGAGTTCTTGAATATCAAAATCGTGCGATGGTGAGTTGCGAACTTAAATTTAAGAATTTTATTAATATCGCCTGTATTTGAAAATATTTTATTCAAAAGTTGAATTTGATTATTACCTTTTCAAAATATTTTAAAGGTTTATGAAAAATATTTTTGTTGCGATATAATTGTATATGTATTTATTTTATAAGGTTTTTGTACATTGTAATATTTTAACGGAGATAGTAAATTTAGTTATGTTGAAAATTATTATTATAATATAGTAGGTTTTGTTTGAAATAATTTTCTATGAATTATGGTATATTTAAAATATTATATTTATTTTACCACGAACCTATGCAATACCCGAATATATATAACGGGGTAAAAGGATTCTTTCTATTGTGCCACCTCCCCTTATACGTGTAAGTAAAAAGGGAGGGACACCAATTAGTAGCGGTGGCAGTGGTGCTAATTATGTTGGGAATCAACAAGTCCATTGGACTTTTATTTCATTCATTACCAAGGGTAATGATTATTGGCAAATCCTATATACTTATATATGCTCATCTGCCAAACTTCCAAAGTTTGGCAGCATTTAAGTTCCTCAAAATTCACCCACACGTTAGTGGGTATTAAAATTCATTCAATTTGGTTTCATTTCGGAGCGGTTCGGACTCGGAGATCATCATTCTAGCAGCTTTTCGTCGGACGACAGGTAGGTTATGGTTTATTTTCCCTAGACTCTGCATATATAGAATAAAATTATATTAATGGGCATCCTTGGGTTGGTTTATTAGGTTGGTGCCACAGACCTCGACCGCTTTATTTATGTCCGCCTTCTTTTGTTTCTCCGTTGCTTGTAGTATTTACCGATATATTTTATTTACCCTTGTGGTCCTGTGAGGCCTTGTTGACTCTGCAACATAAAAGGTGGGATTTTGGGAATGTCCGCGAGTCCCGGGCATAGAATTATCCTTCTAGGCTGGTTATGCTTGCTGAGTAGCTGTGGGCCTGTGCAGGGTCGATAGGTTGATTGTAAGCTGCTGGGCAGCTATTGTGTTTGATCATACCATTTTCATGCATATAAAAAGGTTTTATACAGGTTTTACTACGGTTTGGGCTTCGGGCCTACGGACACTATTTTCTAAACCTTGCATGGCCCGGGGGGCCCGTTTTTTATGGAAATAATTTGGAAATGGTTTGATTTAACTTGTGAATATTCCTGGGTAAAAGGAAGTAAAATTATGTTTTAAAACACCAGTTGTACTACTACGCTAGACTCGGCAGGGCCGGGGTGCTAGTTGAGTTTTCTTGCTACTTGAGATGATTTTTAGCCTCGGTCGGACCGAGCACCTGAGATGACTTTCTACTGTTTAGACCCGGTTATGCCCGGGCACCCTTGGAGGGGGTTTTTTTGAGATATTTTCCTACTATTTTAGTCCTGGACAGGGTCTGGGCATGCATATTCGAGACTGGGTCTCTATCTTGATACCGGACTTGCTTCCGGACGACATGTTTTGATACTGAGTTTTAGTATGGGATCTGGGACCTCCATGGACCTTGCCATCCGGGCCAGGGGTTGCGGGCTGCGTGTGCCAGAGGAAGGGTATACAGTGGAGTAGAGGTATACGGGCAGTGTCTTTCCATGGAACCTACCTGCTGGACCGGATCGGCGCCGGAGGAGGTACATACAGAGATACCATTTCACTTGAGATCTTCATGCATCATATCATTCATTGTTTGAGGATCCACCCTTGTTTGTTGTTTGTTGATTGTACGCTCCGGTAGTATGGGATGCCGGAGGGTTTGTTTTCACTTGTTTGTGTTCCTCGGTTGTATGGGCGGCCGGGGACTGTAGGTAGACTTTTGCTATTTACTTACAGAATTGTTCTCTATTATGGACAAGCATGAGATTGGTTACTGCTAGACTGTTAGTTTCTGGATTTGAGATTTATATGATTAGTTGAGTTTGATTCATGTCTCTGAGCATGCCTATCATTACTCTTTCTCTCTTCTTCTTACACTTGAGGTTACCGGTATACCGTCCATTTCGTAAACTTATTATGTATACACTGTTATTGCAAGGACCCCAGGTGCGTTACTCCTTACTTTCACCTGTGCCTATGGTGTGTATAATCTGCTTACTGGCCTCACATGTGGTTCTGTTGATTTCCCTCTAGGCTAGTTCCTGTGTACCTTTCGTTGATTTCTGTGACTGCTTGCTTCTATTCTGTCTATTACTACGCTTTTATCTTATATATGCCCAGTCGGCCTATGATACCTACTGGGTACCTTATGCTTAGCATTTGGTGCTCACCCCTACCCCCCTGCATCTTTGGGTGCAGATCCTAGCGTGGGCCATCGCCGTTAGATCGCTGTGATTCGTGCTTGGAGATCTGTTGGGGACTACTTCAGACTGAGGGTGAGCTCTTGGCGATCGGAGTTTAGCTTTAGTTTATCTTTAGCTTCATGTACTCTATTACCATTCAGAGACATCTGTATATATTGTTTGGATCGTTTGCACTCCATGTATGTAGTTTTGGCTCTATACTATGATACCAGGTCTTGGGGTTTGGTTTAGTTTCCGCATAAGTATATATTTATAGTCCTTTTATCCGTTCTCTTCGTCTTGTTCTCTTATTTGTTAGATAGTAGCCCATTACTAACTGTTCTGGGCTACGGCGATAGGTTCACCTACCGGGGGTTGTAGGTGCCATCATGACTGATAAATTAGGTCGTGACAACTTGGTATCAGAGCTTTAGGTTCACCGGTGTCATCAGTATAGGAGCCAATGTCTAGTAGAGTCCAGCGGATCGGGGCGGAGACGTCCGTACTCAATCTTTGGGAGGCTACAGTGATATTTTAGGAATTTGACTCTTTCATTGCTTCTGTGTCGTGCGTGGAACCCTTGAAGTTTTTGAAAATCTCATTTGTTCTACTTCATTCTTCTGCAGATGGTTCGTATGATATCATCGGCATCACGCGGAGATGAGCCTCCCACTCCAGCGCCAGCTCCAGTACCAGCTCCAGCGCCAGCTCCAGTACCAGCTCCAGCGTCAGCTCCAGTACCAGCTCCAGTGCCAACTCCAGTACCAGCTCCAGCGCCAGCTCCAGTACTAGCTCTAGTGACAACTTCTGTGCCAGCTCCAGCCGCATCTCAGTCTCCAGATATTCGGGGATTACTATTACAGCTTTTGGGTGTGATTGGAGAGCGGCCTTCTGAGGTAGCGCAGACATTCGCTCAGGGGGCAGCCCTGGGTACACAGAGCTCAGGAGCACAGCCTGCTACTATGGCTCCCTGTGCGGAGGTCATTCCGGTCCCATCTGTTGCACAGCCTCTTGCTCCTCGCCTAGGTATGACAGAGTCAGAGCAGAAAGCATTGGGTAGGTTTTTGAGGTTAGCACCTCCGAGGTTTGCTGGTACTTTTAGACAGGATCCACATGACTTTATTACTACCTGTGAGGAGATGTTGCATCATTTGGGTTTGTTGGAGACTCACGGGGTTGGTTATACTACCTATTAGTTGGAGGGCCCAGCGAAGTTATGGTGGAGGGCCCAGGTTGCTTGTAGACCATCGTCGTCACCTCTTTTGACCTGGTCTGAGTTTTATGAGGCCTTTATGGCCAAGTTCCTACCCCAGAGTGATCGGGAGCATCGCAGGGAGCAGTTTACTCACCTTGTGCAGGGTTCTATGACTATCTCAGAGTATGAGACCCGCTTTCATCAGCTAGCACCGTTCGGAGCTATGATCATTCCTACCGAGGCAGATAGGATTCGTAGATTTGTATGGGGTTTGAGGCCAGAGATCAGGCAGCCAGCTGAGATATTGATTGCCAGTGGTCAGTCATTCCAGGCTATTGTAGACTATCCCCGCACTGTGGAGGACTTACAGCGACATGATCAGGGGTCCAGAGATAAGAGGCCTCGACATCAGGGTGTTTATAGTGGTTCCAGATATGGTGGTAGAGGTCCTGGCCAGTGGAGCCAGAATTATCAGCCACAGCAGCACCAGGGTCAGTCCAGCCGACCGGTTCAGGCTTCTCTTCAGACTTTCGGTAGTACCCAGTTCGAGCAGGGTCAGAGCAGCCATCAAGGCTATGGCGGCCAGTCTTCGAGGGGTACAGTTTCTGGGGCATCAGGTCGTGGTGGTTATGCGGTATCTGCTGGTTTATCTCGACCAAGTAGGCCGCCAGGGGCTTATTTTACTTGTGATGTGATTGGTCATTTTGCTAGAGATTGCCCTCAGCAGGGTACAATTCAGTTGGCGGAGCCTTTACGAGTAGTTCAGCCCCCAGCTAGAGGGGGTGGTCGTCAGAGTAGAGGTGGTGCTCCACGCGGCAGAGCAGGTGGTAGGGATGGTGGTTAGGCAGGTGGAGGTCGTCGTCAGTTTTACGCGGTCCCTAGGAGACCAGAGGCAGAGGCCTCAGATGCTGTTGTTATAGGTACGATTTTTGTGTGCCATCAGTCTGCTATGGCATTATTTGATCCTGGATCCACTTGTTCATATGTATCTGCCTACTTTGTGCCTTGTTTGGGGTTGGCTAGTGAGCCATTATCTGTTCCTATTTCTGTTTCGACCCCAGTAGGAGATTTTTTAGTAGTGGATCGGATTGTGAGATCTTGTATGCTATCTATTGGTGATTCAGAGACTTGGGGTGATTTGATGATTCTTGATATGCTAGATTTTGATGTGATACTGGGCATGAACTGGTTATCCCCTCACCGTGTAGTTTTGGATTGTTATGCCAAGACCATTACCATAGCTGTGCCCGGTGTATCCCCGGTTGTGTGGCAGGGTTCTGTTAGCCATGCACCATCTGGGATCATCTCTTGTCTTCGATCTAGGAAGTTGATTTCCCGTGGGTGTTTAGCTTATCTAGCATATGTCCGAGATGTTAGTGCTGATCCTACTTCTCCTGAGTCTGTTCCTGTGGTTAGAGACTTCCTCGATGTGTTTCCTACCGACCTGCCAGGCCTTCCACCTGAGAGAGATATTGATTTTGCTATTGAGTTAGAGCCGGGCACCAGGCCCATTTCTATTTTCTCCTTACCGTATGGCTCCTGCTGAGTTGAGGGAGCTTAAGGAGCAGCTTCCAGGATCTGTTAGCTAAGGGGTTTATTAGACCTAGTGTGTCACCTTGGGGTGCTCCTGTTCTCTTCGTGAAGAAGAAGGATGGGTCGATGCGCATTGTGTATTGATTATCGGCAGCTGAATAGGGTGACAGTGAAGAATAGGTATCCGATGCCGAGGATTGATGATTTGTTTGACCAGCTTCAGGGTTCAGTCGTGTTTTCGAAGATTGATTTGAGGTCTGGCTACCATCAGTTGAGGATTAGGGCGGAGGACATCCCTAAGACAGCATTCAGGATACGTTATGGCCATTATGAGTTCCTGGTGATGTCTTTTGGGTTGACTAATGCCCCCGCAGCCTTTATGAACTTGATGCACATGGTTCTTGGCCCGTATTTGGACTCATTTGTGATCGTTTTTATAGACGACATCTTAGTATACTCGCGTAGTAGAGATGAGCATGAGCATCACTTGAGGGTTATACTCCAGACTTTGAGAGATCATCGGCTTTATGCCAAGTTCTCAAAGTGTGAGTTTTGGCTTGAGTCAGTTGCATTCCTAGGGCACGTGGTGTCTAAGGATGGGATTAGGGTTGACCCGGGAAAGATTTCAGCGGTTTGTGAGTGGCCTAGACCTACTACTGTTACTGAGGTCCGCAGCTTTGTTGGGTTAGCAGGTTACTACCGACGGTTCGTTGAGGGATTTTCTTCCATAGTAGCACCCTTGACTATGATGACTAGGAAGGATGTCCCATTTCAGTGGTCAGACCAGTGTGAGGATAGCTTCCAGAGGCTTAAGGCCTTATTGACTTCAGCTCCAGTTTTGACTTTGCCGGTTGAGGGTCAGAGCTTCTCTGTGTATTGTGATGCTTCTGGGGTTGGTCTTGGTTGTGTGTTGATGCAGCAGGGTCGAGTAATAGCATATGCGTCGAGGCAGCTGAAGGTTCACGAGCGCAACTACCCCACTCATGACTTAGAGTTGGCGGCGGTAGTTTTCGCGCTCAAAATCTGGAGGCATTACCTATATGGAGTTCACTGTGAGATCTTCACCGATCACCGTAGTCTTCAGTATATCACGAGTCAGTGAGAGTTGAACTCGAGACAGAGGAGATGGGTCGAGTTACTGAAGGACTATGACTTCACTATTCTGTATCATCCGGGCAAGGCAAACGTGGTAGCGGATGCCTTGAGTTGGAAGGCAGTGAGTATGGGTAGCCTAGCTTTTCTTTCAGTTTCAGAGCGACCGTTGGCCTTGGACATCCAGTCCTTGGCTAACCGTTTGGTTAGGCTTGACTTGTCGGATCCTAGCAGAGTTCTTGCCAGTGTTGAGGTTCGTTCTACTTTGATTGATCAGATTCAGAGCCGTCAGTTTGAGGATCAGCAGTTGTGTGACCTTCGTGATCGGGTTGTTCAGGGTGAGACCAGTCGGGCTACTCTAGATTCAGATGGGGTTCTGAGGTTTGATAGTCACCTTTGTGTTCCGTGGATTAGTGATTTGATTCAGTTGATACTTCATGAGGCACATTGTACTATATACTCCATTCACCCTGGCACAGCAAAGATGTATAGAGACTTGAGGCAGTTTTACTGGTGGAGTGGTATGAAGCGGGATATAGCAGATTTCGTATCTCGGTGCTTGAACTGTCAGCAGGTTAAGTTCGAGCATATGAGACCTAGTGGTTTGATGCAGCGACTTCCCATTCCTGAGTGGAAGTGGGAAGCGATTACTATGGACTTCGTTGTTGGTTTGCCTCGTACTTCTCATGGGTTTGATTCCATATGGGTGATTGTTGATAGGCTGACTAAGTCAGCACATTTCTTGCCGGTTCAGACTTCTTATGGTGCAGAGAGGTTAGCTCAGATCTACCTTCGTGAGGTTGTTCGATTGCATGGGGTCCCAACTTCTATAATTTCAGACTGCGGCACTCAGTTCACATCTCAGTTCTGGAGGACTATTCAGCGAGATTTGGGTACAGAGGTTCACCTTAGTACCGCTTTCCACCCTTAGACAGATGGCCAGTCTGAGAGGACCATTCAGATTCTGGAGGACATGCTTCGGGCCTGTGTTCTTGACTTTGGAGGTTCTTGGGATCAGTTTGTTCCCTTGGCAGAGTTTGCTTATAATAACAGCTTTCATTCGAGTATCGGCATGGCACCTTTTGAGGCTTTGTATGGCAGGCATTGCAGATCACCGGTAGGTTGGTTTGATGGTTTTAGTGCTGGGCCAAGGAGCACAGATTTGCTTCGAGATTCTTTAGACCGAGTTCGAGTGATTCAGGACAGACTTCGGGCAGCTCAAAGCAGGCAGAAGAGTTATGCTGGTCGTAGGCTTCGTGCCTTGGAGTTTAGTATCGGTGACTTGGTGTTTCTCCGTGTATCGCCCATGAAGGGCGTGATGAGATTTGGTAGGCGGGGCAAGCTTAGCCCCAGGTACATTGGGCCGTTTGAGATTCTTCAGAGGGTTGGTAGCGTTGCCTATCAGCTAGCCTTGCCTCCGATGTTTTCAGCTATACATCTTGTATTTCATGTTTCGATGTTGCGTCGGTATGTCCCAGATTAGTCTCATGTGTTGCAGTGGGATTCAGTTCAGTTGGGTGAGGATTTAGCCTTTGTTCAGGAGCCGGCAGCTATTTTGGCCAGAGATGTCAGGAGATTGAGGTCTCGAGAGATCCCGGTTGTTAAGGTTCAGTGGAGGCACCGTCCAGTAGAGGAGGCTACCTAGGAGACCGAGAGAGATATGCGAGCCCAGTATCCGCAGTTGTTTGAGCCTTCAGGTACCCCATTGACCTTGACTTTCGAGGACGAAAGTCCTTTTTAGTAGTGGATGATGTAATGACCCTTCCGGTCATTTCCACATACACGTTTTCCTTGTGCCATTATAGCTTGTTGTAGCAGACCAGAGTCATTTAAGGCTTGTCGGGACCGGTATTTCGTTGCCGGGTCCATTTGTTTGGCCGTATGATAAGTTTTGAAGCCAAGCAAGTCGGCAAAAGTAATCGTAAGTTTCTTTAATAAATTTTCTGAACTTTGGGTAAAATGTCTCAGGGCTGTTCTCCCAATATATAAAGAGTTAGAAGTCCCCCAAAATACCAAATCGAAGGTCTACAAGTCTAGTTTCATATGCACAAAACCTCACGTCCAAATGATCTCGGAGTAAAATGTTATGACTGTTTTACCGCGGACTGTCTGGCAAAAAACGGGTTGCGAACCGGGTCGCGAACCGGGTCGGGTCAAACTCGATTTAAGCCTCAACTTCACGTTTTAAAATGCCATTTCAGTTCCGAAACAGTGAGAAAACATAAGGGAGGATTCCGAGAGAGTTCTTGAGTATCAAAATCGTGCGATGGTGAGTTGCGAACTTAAATTTAAGAATTTTATTAATATCGCGTGTATTTGAAAATATTTTATTTAAAAGTTGAATTTGGTAAAAATTATATTATTATTACCTTTTCAAAATATTTTAAAGGTTTATGAAAAATATTTTTGTTGCGATATAATTATATATGTATTTATTTTATAAGGTTTTTGTACATTGTAATATTTTAACGGAGATAGTAAATTTAGTTATGTTGAAAATTATTATTATAATATAGTAGGTTTTGTTTGAAATAATTTTCTATGAATTATGGTATATTTAAAATATTATATTTATTTTACCACGAACCTATGCAATACCCGAATATATATAACGGGGTAAAAGGATTCTTTCTATATTGCCACCTCCCCTTATACGTGTAAGTAAAAGGGGAGGGACACCAATTAGTAGCGGTGGCAGTGGTGCTAATTATGTTGGGAATCAACAAGTCCATTGGACTTTTATTTCATTCATTACCAAGGGTAATGATTATTGGCAAATCCTATATACTTATATATGCTCATCTGCCAAACTTCCAAAGTTTGGCAGCATTTAAGTTCCTCAAAATTCACCCACACGTTAGTGGGTATTAAAATTCATTCAATTTGGTTTCATTTCGGAGCGGTTCGGACTCGGAGATCATCATTCTAGCAGCTTGTCGTCGGACGACAGGTAGGTTACGGTTTATTTTTCCTAGACTCCGTATATATAGAATAAAATTGTATTAATGGGCATCCTTGGGTTGGTTTATTAGGTTGGTACCACAGACCTCGACCACTTTATTCATGTCCACCTTCTTTTGTTTCTCCGTTGCTTGTAGTATTTACCGATATATTTTATTTACCCTTGTGGTCCTCTGAGGCCTTGTTGACTCTGGAACATAGAAGGTGGGATTTTGGGAATGTCCGCGAGTTCCGGGCATAGAATTATCCTTCTAGGCTGGTTATGCTTGCTGAGTAGCTGTGGGCCTGTGCAGGGTCGATAGGTTGATTGTAAGCTGCTGGGCAGCTATTGTTTTTGATCATACCACTTTCATGCATATAAAAAGGTTTTATACAGGGTTTACTACGGTTTGGGCTTCGGGCCTACGGACACTATTTTCTAAACCTTGCATGGCCCGGGGGGGGCATTTTTTATGGAAATAATTTGGAAATGGTTTGATTTAACTTGTGAATATTCCTGGGTAAAAGGAAGTAAAATTATGTTTTAAAACACCAGTTGTACTACTATGCTAGACTCGGCAGGGCCGGGGTGCTAGTTGAGTTTTCTTGCTACTTGAGATGATTTTTAGCCTCGGTCGGACCGAGCACCTGAGATGACTTTCTACTGTTTAGACCCGGTTATGCCCGGGCACCCTTGGAGGAGGTTTTTTTGAGATATTTTCCTACTATTTTAGTCCTGAACAGGGTCTGGGCATGCATATTCGAGACTGGGTCTCTATCTTGATACCGTACTTGCTTCCGGACGACATGTTTTGATATTGAGTTTTAGTATGGGGTCTAGGACCTCCATGGACCTTGCCATCCGGGCCAGGGGCTGCGGGCTGCGTGTGCCGGAGGAAGGGTATACGGTGGAGTAGAGGTATACGGGCAGTGTCCTTCCATGGAACCTACCTGCTGGGCCGGATCGGCGCCGGAGGAGATACATACAGAGATACCATTTCACTTGAGATCTTCATGCATCATATCATTCATTGTTTGAGGCTCCACCCTTGTTTGTTGTTTGTTGATTGTACGCTTCAGTAGTATGGGATGGCAGAGGGTTTGTTTTCACTTGTTTGGTGTTCCTCGGTTGTATGGACGGCCGGCGGGCACTGTAGGTAAGGACCTTTTGCTATTGACTTACAGAATTGTTCTCTATTATGGGACAAGCATGAGATTGGTTACTGCGTATACTGTTAGTTTCTGAGATTTGAGATTGATATGATTAGCTTGAGTTTGATTCATGTCTCTGAGCATTGCCTAACATACTACTCTTTCTCTCTTCTAATCTTACACTTGAGGTTACCGGTTTTTATACCGTCCTTTTCGTAAACTTATTATGTATACACTGTTATTGCAAGGACCCCAGGTGCGTTATTTCTTACTTTCACCTTATGCCTATGGTGTGTATATTCTGCTTACTGGCCTCACATGTGGTCTGTTTATTTCCTCTGGGCTAGTTCCTGTGTACCTTTCGTTGATTTATGTGACTGCTTGCTTCTATTCTGTCTATTACTACGGCTTTTATCTTATATGTGCCCAGTCGGCCTATGATACCTACTGGGTACCTTATGCTTCGCATTTGGTGCTCACCCCTACCCCCTGCATCTTTGGGTGCAGATCCTAGCGTGGGCCATCGCCGTTAGATTGTTGTGATTCGTGCTTGGAGATCTGTTGGGGACTACTTCAGACTGAGGGTGAGCTCTTGGCGATCGGAGCTTAGCTTTAGTTTATCTTTTGCTTCATGTACTCTATTACCATTCAGAGACATCTGTATATATTGTTTGGATCGTTTGCACTCCATGTATGTAGTTTTGGCTCTATACTATGATACCAGGTCTTGGGATTTGGTTTAGTTTCCGCATAAGTATAAATTTATAGTCCTTTTATCCGTTCTCTTCATCTTGTTCTCTTATTTGTTAGATAGTAGCCCATTACTAACTGTTCTGGGCTACGGTGATAGGTTCACCTACCGGGGGTTGTAGGTGCCATCATGACCGAGAAATTGGGTCGTGACAGACCCTCCCTGGGATCCCTCTAAATGACACCTAAGTGTTAAACATGCAACCCAGTCTACACTAAGACCAACTCACAAATCAATAATAATAACCCGGCCTCTCAAGGACCATAATCAAATGTCACAATTCATCAGCACAACCCGGCCCATTCATGGAACAAATATCAAAATACAATAATGCAATAAAATAAACCCGTACAAGGCATGGTACCTGAGCCAACTTTTAGTATATCCCATACCAGGCGTGGTACCTGATCCAACTGTTAGTATATCCCATACAAGGTATGATACCTGAGCCAACCATTAGTATATACTGTACCAGGCGTGGTACCCAAGCCAACTGTTAGTATATCTCATATCAGGCATGGTACCCGAGTCAACCGAATGTCAACCAATCCATAGTCACAAACAATGAACAATCAACTTGTAAACCAATCAAGAAAAATGCATAGTTCAATTCACCAGACTATTAAACAGGACCATTAGACATTATTATATCATTCCCTAAGCAATGCAAACATCATACAATTACTTAGATAAGAGTACACAATCATACAAGGTATACAGGAATCAATAACCATCACCTACCCTTTTTTTTTCCCGGGCACATAACTTAGTCCTGACTCCCATCCGAAGACCATATCCCGTTAACCCTTTATTAGCACATCTTAGTAACTACATTGATTCCGAACCCTTTTCTAGATAGTCACAATGTGGATAACCACCCCCTTAACCTTGGTGATTCGGCCACTCCCTACCTCTTTCTACTCATGTGTCCGAACCATATCTAGGAATTCTCGATTTTTATTACCCATTTAGTTACCCAATGTTTTCCCGCTCCCCGAGCTTTCTCGACATCCTAGTCCCTAAAATCTTGTCATTTCACCATACCAAGATAGCATGAACAACCCAACAATACATTATCAACCCATAATTCAACCCAACCAACTCCTAGTTCACACATAACCAATACCGAATTCGCCAGACTCTGTGCCCGGAGGCCTAATCATGGATTCTCCTTTTTAACGATACAAGGTATGATATGTAAATAGGTCTATCTACTCAAAAGTGAAAACCTAGCCTACCTGGGTGCCAAGCAGCTGCAATGATGCATTTTTGGCTCCGTAAAAGCATTCTCGGCTAGATAACGGTCCTGGAATTCATTGTTCCATGTCCCTTCAGCCATAATTCGTCCTCCTCATGGCTCCCAAGCCTTGGGGTAGCTTAGGAGGCTTTTGATAGAAACCCTCGTATGTTTCTCAACTGAGGAGGAGAAATCTTTTATTAAAATCCCGTTCTGAGCCTACTGCCTCCCGTCATTCCGCTATAGCGGATGGCCTTCTGTTATAGCGGTTCTGCTATAGCGGATAAAATACCACTATAGCAGAGTGACGTCAGCCCGAATGATTTCCTAAAATCTAAAATTTTCCATCACGTCACCCCACTTAATACCAAAAATATTTTAAATCATTCTCAAAATTTCATGACTTTGCGGTTCCTGAAATAATAATGGATCCAGTCGTTATAGTTAATTAGGTATGGATTGGCTTTCTCCATATCATGTGATTCTTGACTATAGTGTCAGGAAAGTCACTTTAGCTATGCTGGTGCCCCTACGTTGGAATGAGGGGGTACCTAGTGTCTTTATCCAAAAATGATGATATCATTCTTCAAGGATCGATGGCTAGTTGAGAAGGGTTGTCTCTAGTATTTGTCTTATGTTTATGATAATAATGGTGACACTCTTTTTTTGAAGTCAGTACCTGTAGTTTCTGACAAACCTTTCCCACATTTCACCTGATTGGGATATTGATTTGGGTATTGACTTTGAGTCGGATGCTCAGTCTATTTCTATTATGTCATCTAGGATGGCATCAATAGAATTAAAGGAGTTAAAGGATCAGTTGCAGGATTCACTGAGTAAAGGATTTATTAGGCTTAGTTTTTAACCTTAGGGTGCTCTTGTGTTGTTTATGAAGAAGAAGAAAAAGAATTGGGCCTATATGGATGTGCATTGATTATAGGCGCTGAACAAGGTAACCATCAAGATTAAGTATCCCATGTCGTGCATTGATGATTTGTTTGACTAAATTTAGGGTGCTTCAGTATTTTTGAAAATTGTCTTGATTTTAGGTTATCACCAGTTGAAGATTAAGGCTCCAGACATCCCTAAGACAACCTCTAGGACTCGTTATGAGCAGTATGAGTTTTTTGTCATGTCTTTTGGATTGACTAATGCCTTGACAACATTTATAAAGTTGATGAATGGGATATTTTGGCCCTATTTAGATTCATTTATGATTGTGTTCATAGACAATATACTGGTATATTCTCGTAGTGAGGAGTACATGGGAAACACTAGAGGATCATACTCCAAAGGTTAAAGGATGAGCGATTTATGCTAAATATTCTAAGTGTAAGTCTTGGCTCAATTTTGTGACATTCTTGGGGAACATGATATCCAAAAATGGCTTCATGCTAGATTTGGTGAAGTTTGAGAAAGTTCAAGAATGGGCTAGGCCCACTTCATCGACTAATATATAGAGCTTTGTAGGATTGGTTGGATACTATAGGCAGTTGGTAGAGGGTTTTTTCTATCGCATCTCCCTTGACCATATTGACTCAGAAAAATGTAGTGTTTTAGTGGTCTGATAAGTGTGAGGCAAGCTTCCAAAATCTTAAGACTTCATTGACTTCAGTTCCTATCATGAATTTTCTTGTGGAAGGTGAAGGCTTTACAGTGTATTCTGACGCTTCATAGATTGTCTATGGTGTGTTTTGATGCAGAAAGGTAAGGTTATTGCTTATGTTTTGAGGCAATTAAAGGTCCATGAGAAAAAGTACTCCACTCATGACTTAGAGTTAGCAGCGGTAGTATTTTCTTTGAAGATTTGGAGGCATTATCTTTATGGGGTTCATTGTGAGATCTTCACAGACCATCATAGCCTACGGCCCTATAGTACATATTCAACCAGAAGGATTAAATTTGAGACAACAAAAGTGGTTGGAGTTGCCTAAATATTATGACATAACTATCCTTTTACCATCTAGGTAAGGCTAATGTGATGGCAGATGTTTTAAGTAGGAAGTGTGATTATGGGTAACCTTGCTTTGTTACTGGTGAAGGAGCGACCTTTAGATATGAATGTTCAGACTTTGGTAAATAGCTATGTGAGACTTGATATTTCTAAGCTTGGTAGGGTGGTTGCTTATATTTAGGTACAATCACTTTTAGTGGAGCAGATTAAGTCTAGACAGTTTGAAAATGGGAAATTATGCCTGATTCAAGACAAAGTGTTATAGGATAAAGCTAAGAAAGCAATTCTAGACCAAGAAGGTGTTTTGACAATTAAGTGTCAGATTTATGTCTCTAGAGTTAATGATTTGACTAGACTTATCATGGAGAAATCTCACAGTTCAAGGTACTCTATTCATCTAGGAACAACAAAGATATATCATAATTTAAAACGACATTACTGGTGGTGTGGGATTAAGAGGAACATTGTGGAGTATATGTCCAAGTGTTTGAATTACTAGCAGGTGAAGTATAAGCACTTGAGACTGAGTGATAAGACTCAAAAGATGCTTATACCTGAGTGAAAGTGGGAGTACATTATTATGGACTTTGTAGTTGGGTTGCCTCTGATAGAAAGTTTGATGTTATTTGGGTCATTGTTGATAGCTTGACCAAATCTGCTTACTTCGTGTTGGTTCAGACTACCTACACTTCAGAGAGATTGGAAAAGATCTATATCCAGGAGATCATTTGATTACATGGTGTGCCTATTTCTTTCAGTTCAAATCAAGGTACCTTGTTTCCATCACACTTGGAAGTCTATGCAAAAGGAGTTGAGTAATCGAGTATAGGTCACCAAGCCTTTCACCTTCGAACAGTTGGTCAGTCTAAGCGGACTATTCAAATGTTTGAGGACATGCTTCGATCATGTGTCATTGGTTTTGGAGGTCATTAAGACCAGTTCTTACTCTTGGCAGAGTTTGCTTACAATAACAGTTATCATTCCAGCATCCACATGGCTCTTTGAGGCCTTGTATGGTAGAAGGTATAGATCTCTTATTAGGTGGTTCGATGATTTTGAGGTTAGACCATAGGGTACTAATTTGTTGAGGGATTCCTTGGACAAGGTGAAAGTGATTCAGGAGAGACTTTATACATCTTAGAGCAGGCAAAAGAGCTACACATATTAGAAGATTCGTGATTTAGAATTTATAGTTAGAGAGAAGGTATTATTAAAGGTTTCACCCAGGAAAGGTGTCATAAGGTATGGGAAGAAGGAAAATCTTGGCCTGAGGTTTATTGGTCCATTTGAGATTCATCAGTGTACTAGGGAGTTGGCAAATGAATTGACCTTACCTCTAGGTCTATTAGATATGCATCCAGTATTTTGTGTCTACATTGAAGAAGTATCACTTGGACGGTTCCCATGTGATTCAATGGTACAATTGGATCAGAATCTAGATTTTGAGGAAGTGCTTTTAGCTATTTTTCACAAGCATATTTGGAAGTTGAGGTCTAAAAATATAGCTTACGTGAAGGTACAGTAAATACGTAGTCCGATCGATAAATCTATCTAGGATACCGAACTAAAGGTGCAAAGCATATATCCTCAGTTTTTTGATGGTTCAAGAACTTTCTTTCACTTTATATTTGAGGACAAACATGTGTTTTAGTGGTGGATGATGAAATAACCCTCATGGTTATTTTGAGTTTTCTATGTATTTTTTCTATTTTACCCCTTCTTATAACCTTTGTGTGTTATTTATGACCTACAGGGATGGGTGGCTCGATTTCTAAGGTGGTCGGATGGGTATTGGGTGAGTTTTTCAGTTCTAAAGGTTTGAAAAATAGAAAATTTTACCAAAGTCGATATTTCAAGTAAACAAGCTTGAAATTAAATTTTGATAGTTTTGTTAGGTTCGAAAGGTAATTTTTTGACTTTATTGGAAAGTTTGTTTAGGTCTTGAGGCATTCGGGAGTGATTGGGATCATTGGTTGGAATTTTAAATTTTAAGGAACTTAAGATTGACCATGATCAATATTCAATCAAAATGACCCTGGATCAATTATTTGATGATTCCAACAAGTCCGAAATATGGTTTTTAGTCATCCTGCATATTTGGTTTATTTTCATGGAGTTCTAAATGAATCTCGAGGGTATTTTTGAGAACTTTGGGGGTTTAGCTTTTGATGTCATTGTTGGTTTTCTAATTCATATGTGTTTCTCTTTATGTTTACAATGTGTCTGTAGCATTTGCAAAAAGCAGCTAAGGGGAGGTCGCGATTGCAAAAAAAGGGTTAGCTGCATTTAGGAGTTGGGTTGAAGTTAGTCACTGCATTTGTAATGGACCGAGTCCAGTTCAGCTCTCGCAATCGTGAGTCGTCCCTCACATTTGCAAAGAAGAAAATACTTGGACAGAATTTTAAACCGCATTTTCGAACTTTGACTTTATAACTCGATTTTGGAACCTTGGGACCTCAGTTTTGGATAATTCAGAAGGTGATTTTTGAGATTTCTTTGGGAGGTATGAATCTAACCCATAAATTATGCATTTCCCACTCTTTTATCTCTGAATAAGTGATTAAATTAGTGGTTTGAATCAAGAAAATTAGGAAAATTTGCTCCATCGTGAGATTTGTGTATTTTCTTTGATTTGGGGGCCAATTAATTTTCCTATTTAGCTGACTTTTGATATTTGTATTTCTCAAGCTATGGGTAATCTAATTTTGAAAGAAACTTTCAGATTTGGCACCAAGGCTCGGAGTTGACTTTTTGACCTAATTTTTGAGCAGATTCTTTTTATGGCAACATGGGTGTCTACAGACTCGTATACTTACCAAAATTACATATTTGACCTGATTGGGATTGTTTGAAAGCTTTATAGAAGGGAAAGAACATAATTTAACTTTTTAAACTGTGTTTAAGGCAAGTTAAACTTTTTTTAACTCTTTATGAAGTGTTAGTGTATTGCTTGATTAAATAATATGGTAATGGGTAATAAAAGTCCATATAAATGAGATGACATGAATTTATGCGGGTATCGATACCACATTATGAGTTTATTTAAATATTTCTCTTGATTGGAATGATTTTATGACTTGTGAGCATGATTTGAAGAATACGTGGCTTATCTTAATTCATATACATGATAGTTGATAGTTTTTACTCTCTTTTATGGATTCGAAGTGGGATTATAATAATATTTTATGATAATTGCTATTCTAGAGGTGAATTGAATTGATATGAAGTTTTCATATGAATTGGAAGGTTGGAAAGTGAGAACGAAGTAATAATGAATTGATTGAATTATCGGGGTTGTACTTGAATTTGTATTGATATTTTGAGATTAATATTGCACGCCTGTATTGCATTTTATTGGGATCGGAGTGCACTTCTGCATATGTTATACTATTAGGATCAAAGTTGTATGCCTGCACAATACCTATACACGGACCGAATTAGTACGTCTGTCAGGTATATGGACCTCATGAGTCTCATATGGGTCTCAATTATTCGATGAAGGAAGAGGGTGTATACACAGCATATGCATTGAATTCATTCATTATGTTTATATATTATATGGTGAGATACATGAAGTTTATGTGCTTAAGTGCAACAAAGGTGGTTTATATTCTTACGTGATGTGGACTAGAGTCGCTTATTATGTTGAATAAACTATTATTGTTTTTATCTACTAGTCTGAGTCATTGATAGAGATGAATTTTGATTACTTGTATTTGAGTAATAAAAAATGTAGTATAGGACCGACTCTCTTCATCACTTCATGTTAGAATCAGTCGATAATGTTGTTGATTACATGTGTTTTTGTACGCAATCTTACTTTTTTTTTCACCTTTGTAGTGCAGGTTCTGAGCTAGGTACGAGTAGTAGGTGATTCCTTGCTGATTCAGAGTCTTCAAAGTCTTGGAGGTAGCTATTTGGCTGATCCACAGCATCCAGACTTCTTATGTTTATGTTTGTGTCTGTCTTTATTGTTCTTCGATAGTGTAGAATATTCATTTCGTACTTTGAATCTTAGAAACTTGTACTTATGTCACTAAGACTTGGGATTTCAGATGGTGTTTCCTTTCCACATTTTCATTGTGATTTCTATATAGTTGGGTTTTAAGACTTATTCTACTCCTTAAATTGTGTTACTTCCACATTCCTTTATCAATTGTTGAATCTGTTACGGGTTGGCTTACCTATCAGTGGGTTGAAGTACGTTTGATCACTTCCCTTTGGATTTTGGGTCGTGACAGATGAGTTTAAGTTAATGAATCTAAGGACTTGATTGTCAGTTGGTTATAGCATGTGGATGTGGATCCATCCCTATAGAGTCATTGTATTCCTGGACACCAGATAAGTCACATTTATATGTGTATTTATTCTTTTTCTCATATTAAAATTTCTGATCACTTAAATCTCAAGTTAACTCTCTTTATTTCTAACTCGAGTTATTAGATGCAGTTAAAGTCTCAAATCCTTGCTATGTATTATTTTCCTAACCTTTTAACTTTCTTTCTCAAGCAAAAATAAGATTTTAAAAAGCACATTTAATGTTTGCCAGCGCGAATTTAAAGCTAGAAGAAATTAATAGAAGACATCAATGGCATAAGAAATGAAGTTTTATATTGATATAATAAATCAGATGACCAAAAACATTGGTCCCACAATCCTAGCTAATAAACTTAGACACTCATATTCAACATAACTAAAACAAGACTATTAAAATATTCATAGAATCTTACAAGAGTAATAGAGAAGATGACAAAAAGGGTAAGATTCTCCCTTAGAAGCTTCAACGACCACTACTCTTTGTCTTCAATAGATGGAGACAAAATTATATCCCAGATAATGAATGAAAAGTTTCTAAAAATTCTTTTTAAAGGGTTCAAAATTTAAAGTGAAGTATTTATGAAAATGCCATCGCGCTCCTATTATAAGATCGTAAAAAGAGTCGCAGAATTAGTTTGCATTCTACATAACAGGTTGGGGTTCATAGGATGGGTCTTCATCTCTAGATTTGAATCTTCTGTCCAATTACATGGTTTAGCTTTTAGACTGCATAATAGGAATATGGTCCGTAGAATGACTCTAGTGCTTTGCAAAATAGGCTTTTTTAGAAATGAAATTTTGGTTGTAGAACAGGAATGTGGACCACAGAAGGTCGTCACATTTTTGGCCTCTCAACTTCTCACTATATGTCTCTTTCTGTTGTATCCTTACTAGTCAGCGACTCGCATTTTGGTTTTTCAGTCCACAGAGCCGATACTTCTCTCCACTTCTTCAATTTTTGGCACTTTTGGTCATTTTTCCCTTTTTTGGTACTCTGTTGCATCCAAACGCATACGCAGGTGCACGCAGTTGTACAACTAATATAGGAGGTTAGTCCAGTTATCAATCCCATAGAGATTTGATGAATTGATGTTCTAGATAGAATTCTTATTTTGGCTATTCACTGGGTAACAAGCAATTGAGAGTGATTTAGTTTGAAAGTAAATTGTTGCGACAAATGTAAACAAGCCAAAGTTTTATTGTTTTAAGATTCAAATGAGAGAGAGACCCCAGGGTCGTGGTTATTTGAAAATCTCGTTGAGTTATCAAACTATACGCTTAATTGATTTCCTAAATTACTAGTTGCAAGTTAATAATCGTTATATTGAGTGTTTTGCCAATAACTCTAAGCCTGCTAGACTATTCCTAACGTCTATATTCCTATGATCATTGGTCGATAGTGAAGTGTGTGTGATTTCTCATCTGTGTTAACTGGGCAAGGCTAATGGGTATATTTCTATCCACATTAGTGAATCGTTCTCCTTTTCTTACAAGATTCACAATCACGCCCTACCTTGTCTTATTACGTACACAAATTCTCTATTCCTAGTTCAATCTATGCAGCATAGATAGTGTCTGAAGGGTGATCACTCAATTAAATAATTAAGCACAAGAAAATATAAATAAATCAATATTGGAACTCAAAATCAAGCAATATGATTATCAAACGTCAACTTTCATATCCAACCATAACCCTAGATACTATGAGTTAGCTACTCATGAGTTGATTACAAGCATATAATTTCATGAATAATAATAGTTTCAATGATTAAAGAATAGAAAAGTCAAGTAAAACCTACAAGACTTATGTTCTTGTGGTTCTCTCTCATCCTAGGCTTGAATAATATCTAAAAATGTGTTTAAGGATGTATATATAGAGTTTCCAAAAGTCTTAGACCATAATACCCCTTCAAAAATTAGACCAACAAAACTTGGCCTAGAAAATGGCTTGAGGCGACACTCTAGGTGTAGCACTGGGCGCAGCCCTAAGCCTTTTAGGTAGTGAGCTAGTTGTGTGTTCGGGAGGGGCTTTGTTTCACTATGGCACCACACTGGGCGAAGCCCCAGGCGTGGCCATAGTGTAATTTTGCCTCTCCTTTCATTTTTCTCCTCGTTAAGCTTCCCGTCTAAGTCTTGCACCTTCAGACTTGTTCTGGATCAATGTCTTTGGCTTCTACTCAGACTTCAAAGCTCATTTGCATTCAATTTACGCCCAAACTCTTTCATTTCCATCCTACATAATCTAAACAACCAACATAACTGTAATGCATACCATTTAAGCTCAAAATGATACTTTAGAGGATCAAATGTGAGGTGAATGGTAGAAAAATTATGTAACTTTTAGCCTCACATCAACACCCCCCCCCCTCCACTTAAAGTCTTTAACTCTTGCTCATCCTCAAGTAAACTATACACGCATGGCCTAGACTCTAACTCAAACTATGTTAATTGAATAGGTCTACTCAAGCTAAGGCTACAGCGACCACAGATAACAAGTTTTTATTACAACATGTTTCACTCGTTCAATATATTTAAGATTCATGAACAACTACTTCAAGGACACCTATTTTCACGATCCAATTACCGGGCCGAGAGGGCACCTACTCTAAATCACCTAGATAGGAGAACCCTTACCACCCAATTAAAACAGGTATGCGGAAGTAAATAAGAAATATGAAAATTTGTCGTAGTAAAATAAAACCCAATCTCAAAACTTTGATTACAATGAAAACTTTTCAAAATACAACTGAACCCCTCCCTAGTAACTAGTCTAAACAGGTACAAGGGATGCTAAGAGAATATACAAAAATAAGACGCAGCTCCCACCATAGGAAGAGATGACTAGAAGCTACTGGAGATCACCATCGTCTTCACCTAGGAAATATCAATTGATCCTGCAACCAGACTATACCCAAAAGGCATAGAAAGAGTAGTATCAGTACAAAAAAAACGTACTGGTAGGCATCATTGGTCGACCCGAATCTTCCACATTCAGGGTTCCTTATCAACAACTCCTACTACCCAGATATGTTGCTCGTGAATTCTATTCACTCTTCACCAAGGCTCATTACCCTATTTCGCTGCCAACTCAAACATTAGAGAACACCCCACTCCATTAACCTGATTATATGCTGACCCTTATAAACCTTAGACTCTCCAAGCATACCCATGCTGCCAAACACTAGAGATACCTTCCAATCGTTAGCCTTGTTACCAATTAGATGGTTATCGCCGTAGTAGGCCTTTCACTCTCACTCAAGATCCTAAGTCACTAATCCTGACCCCCAGCCCTTAGTCAAGTCAATAGACTACCCGTAAGAGATCTCAGTCAACAGCCTGACTCAACAACCATATAACCAAGTCCAAACCCACAAGGTAATAAACCAGATGTCATTATGACTAGGGGTGGGAATGGTATGGTATATACCAAATTACCATATCATACCAAACTTTTTGATACCGTGGTATTGGTATTATGATATTTGGTATGGTACATGGTATACATTTTAAATTTTTTGGTATTCGATATGGTATTTGGTATTTAGAAATCACATACCGAAATACCGAATACCGTACCAAAGTATATAATTACATAAATAACATATATATATATATATTATTAAAATATTAACAAATATACAACCTAGTATTAGTATTAATTAAATGTTAGAAGTTGGAACTTTTCCTACTATATTTTAATGGAAATATCTTTTAAATGTAATTAATTAACAAAAGAAGTGGTTTGTACTTTCCTTGAATATATATTTCTATATGTATAATGTGTTAGTATGATACAACTGAGATCTCTTTTTGAAAAGTCAAAGTCATAATACTCTATTACACGAGTATATATTAGTCGAAGTTGAACAAACTCTGGTTACTGATTTACCATACCGCAAAATACCGACACCAAACTTTGAAATACTGAACCATACCAAATTAATTTGGTATGGTAATGGTATAATAGTTTTTAAAAAAAAATATTGAAGTTACCATACTGAAATTTTAAATACCATACCATGTCCACTCCTAATTATGACTCATTCTTCAAGTAACTCGAACCACCCCAAAAATCCCTGGGACATTACTTATAGCACTTAACATGCAACCTCAATTCACTTAGGGAACCACCTTAGAACCTAGACATACCAACCCGGCCACTCATGGACGAACATCTAATAATAACGTCATAACAGATAAGCCCGATTCACTCATGGAACTAATACACATAACAACAATCAAACTCATACCAGGCATGGTACCTGATCCAACCATAAATGAATCTGTATCAGGCGTGCTACCTGAACGAACCGATGAAATAACTTGTACCAAGCATAGTACCCGATCCAACCATAAATCTCTACCATGTGTGGTACCTGAGCCAACTGAAGAATCACAGATATCACAGCAATCACAACTACAATGAATAACATTCCACACGTGTACAACAAACAAGCATTTAAAATAAGTTCATTGCATGAGATTGACATTTAAGATATCACCAACACTTATTCCTTTTTTCCCTGAACACACTTAGTGCAAGTAATACTAACGAGACAGTTATTATGCATACATTACGAATTTGGAATTACAACAACCATCACCTACCATAACAACAATGGTTCATTCTCTTAGCTTCTGGTGGCCTATCCTAAGACAAATCCCCAGCTTATTCAACTAAGCACATTAATTTGTATAACTCAAATCCTAGACTCATTTAACACAAACTCAATACCTCCTTGTTCATTCAATTTCCCTCCATTATACATGATGTGCCGCCATTTTATGGCACTTTCGACTCCTTTTAACTAAGAACAATCGTACGTTTTCAAGCAACCATCGTCGTTTTTGATGTGTTTATGTTATGTTTTTAGGAAATAGGAACAAACATGGAAACGGAAGGAAATACGAGCAAAAAGAGCATTCTGGATAAGAGTGACGGTTCAGGCAATGGTCCGTCAAGTGGGTGACGGTCCGTCACCCAAACCGTCACCCTGAGGCAGCCTACTGCCTAGTGACGATGGTTCAGGCGACGGTCCGTCAAGTGGGTGACGGTCCGTCAAGTGGGTGATGGTCCATCACCCAAACCGTCACACCTAGGCAGTCAGCTACGCGAAATCCGAGCATTTTTTGGATTTGTTTCCTAGACTCCGATAAATACCCTATGTTAGGTTTATTTTATTTGTCAAGCTTTTTAATATAGTTCTCCCAATAGTTTTAGGAGAGAATTTGAGAGCAAGAAACACGTTTCTCTTGTCTTGAAAACGTGTTCTTGATTTGTTCTTGGGATCTTTGTTTTCTTGTTCTTGGAATAATTGAAGATTGTTTTCACTACATTGTAAGGATCTCTTTTCTTTATTATGAATGTGACTTTCTTCTATTCTTCTACAAGCATGATTAACTAAACCTCCCACAAATAGGGTTGTGGGAGCCATGGCTAAAGTAGCGATATAAATTTCGGGTAGCGACGGGTTCAATATATATGTTGTCACATTGTTAATCATTCATTATTTAACGTTTTCTAGTGGTTGCAAACATTAGAACATGCCTAGGTTTAATTTGCTTGAGTAAAGAGATTAAAACCGGGAAACTTGATTAACGACGAGGATTCGGGACTACCAACTCTCGTCTTATGATTAATGCTGTAACTAGATTAATCTACTTGATGTTTAGGATTGAAATCTAAAAGCACACCTTTTCAAGTTCGAGAGAATTGAAAAGTAAATTCGTCTATTTGGTTGAGAAACGTTTAGACGATACCATTAATTCAATCATATCGTGACACGCATATAGAAAGTACCCGGTTAAGCTTAGGATCGACATCGTTACCAATGCCATGGTAAACACTTCCCTAGTTCATTCTCCTACTGATTATCTCCCATATATTATTGTTCGTTTTGTTTACACATTGTTCACACAAAACCCCCCTTTTATTTACCAGAAACTATTGACCATTAGTCAACTAATTCACTAAAGACTTAATTTTCACCATATTCTCTGTGGGATCGACCCCAACCTTTGTTGGGTTCTATATTTGACAACGATCGCTTACGCTTCGTAATTGGAGTGGTACTTTGAGCGTTATCAAATTTTGGCGCCGTTGCCGGGGAATACGGTTGTTTGTTAAGTCCGGTGTGTTTATTTGACTCTTAGTCATACTTTCCTGCTTTTACGTTTATTTGTTGTTTTTGTTTTTGACAGGGTACAGAGTTGTGCATGCCAAGTACCCGGCGCTCGGGTGAATCAACATTACCTTACGACCCCGAGCTTGCTAGAACATTGAGGTGGAATATGGCCGCACAACAAGAGGCAGCAAGGCTCGCTGCAGAACTGCAGGCCCAACACAATCTTAATGCTAATGGTCTGCAGGACGATGTTATGCTGAATGATGAGGATATCGACTTGGATGGAGTTGGCGCTACGGGCGCCATTGCTCTTCCACCGCTAGCGCCCGGATCCAAGTTCAACATCACTAGCACGATGATCCAGCTGTTGAACTTGAGAGGAGTGTTCCGTGGTGCCGCTGGTGATGATCCAAACCAGCACCTGATGAATTTCGTGGGCATCTGCAAGTCGTTCGAGTTGCCTGGAGTAAGTCAGACGGCAATCAGGCTCAGGTTATTTCCGTTGTCTCTGTCTGATGAGGCAGCATTGTGGTTGACAGAGCTGACCCCCGACTCTATCACAACTTGGGGAGAGTTTAAAGGAGCTTTCCTAGAAAGGTTCTTTCCTCCCTCTAGGATGATACAGTTGAGGGATGAAATCAGTAATTTCAGACAACAACCCCACGAAGCTTTACATGAGAGTTGGTTGCGGTTCAAGAAGAAGCTAACGCAATGCCTAAACCATTAATTGACTGACAACTTCTTGATGCAGACGTTCTACAGGGCACTGAATTCGGCTACCAAGCCGACGTTGGACAACGCAGCAGGTGGTGCATTCATGGGTCTCACTTTTGTTGAGGCCACAACTACGTTGGACAGGCTCACCAAAACCAACAGGGCCTGGCATACACGGGATACAGAGGTAGCAGCCAGCACCTATGCAGTTGGTATGTCAGCTGAGCAGCGCATAAAAGAGGAGGAGCGCGACCAAGACATGGCGCACCTGATAACGCAGTTGGACCTATTGACAAAGCACTTATTTTCGGGAGGCGTAGAGAAGGTAAAAGTTGTTGGTTCCCAAGGTAGAGCAGCAGAGTTGGAAACTGAGGAGGCGAATTACTTGGGGGGTTTCCAGGCCAATGGCCAAGGAAACCAAGGTCGGATCTATCAGAAGAACAACTACTACGAGAAAGCTGGCTACAATCGCGATCAAGGAAACTGGAGGAATAACACCGATAGAGGTGGGTTGTATGTACCACCTGGTAATCGAGACAAAGCTAGCAACGAGGCAGGGACTTCCAAGCTAGAGAACATGATGGCGAAGATGCTGCTAAAGGTAGAATTGACTGACTCTGGGGTGAAGGAGATAAGGACTAAGTTATCAGCCATGAGTCAAATAGTGGAGTCGCATTCCACTTTGATCAAGCAATTAGAGAAGCAAGTGGGGAAAATCTCGGCATCTCTGAACCAAAGAAAGACAGGTACCTTGCCGAGCGACACTACTCATCCGAGGAATGACGCGAGTTGTATGGCGATCACCACAAGAAGCGGCAAAATATTAACGGAATCACATCCGGTAATTCAGACTCAAGTTGAGGGTGATGACGCCAACGACAAGGAAGTCGAGGAGGCTACTCTAAAGCCCGCGGAGAAAAGCAAGGAAGCTGAAAAGCTTCCAACTATGATGCCTCGACCACCACCTCCTTTCCCACAACGCCTGAAGAAGAAAGCAGAAGACGGTAAGTTCCTGAATTTCCTGACCATGCTCAAGCAAATATCAATAAACATCCCATTGGTGGAAGCGCTTGAGCAAATGCCCGGTTATGCCAAGTTCATGAAGGACTTGATTACAAAGAAGAGGTCGGTAAGTTTTGAACCGGAAGACAACCTCCACCACTGCAGTGCAATTTCCTCTAGGTCGTTAGTAGACAAAAAGAAAGATCCAGGTGCGTTTACGGTTCCTTGTACTATTGGGAAACTTGGCTTTGGAAGAGCCTTGTGTGATCTTGGTGCTAGCATCAACCTGATGCCGCTAGCAGTCTATAAACAATTGGGTTTGGGAGCTCCTAAACCAACGTCCATGAGAGTGTTGATGGCTGACCGTTCGGTAAAGTGGCCCGTGGGAATATTGTCTGATGTGCTAGTAAAGATCGGTAAGCTTATCTTCCCAGCTGACTTTGTGATCTTGGATTGCAAAGTGGATTTTGAAGTTCCCATAATCTTGGGACGACCATTGCTAGCCACGGCAAGAGTATTGGTTGACATGGAAAGATACGAACTGACCTTCAGGCTAAACAATGAAGCTGTCAAGTTCGATGTGTCTAAATTAATGAAGCAACCAAGTGACATGAGGATGGTCGCGGTCGTCAATGTTATTGAGGAAGTTCCTGCGGATGTGCATCTCGAGGAGAAGGGTTTGGTCGAGACTCTAGCTGTTGTGAAAAGGATGGTGCGAGAAGGGAAACATGTAGAGGAAGGCGGTGAAAATAGATCAAAGAAACAAAAACACCGCAAGAGAATCGGCAAAGAAAGAGCGAAGAAGTTGTCGCGACTAGCTGCGGAGCCAATGAAAGAAGAAGCTGAAACGCAACATGAGGTTGTCGCGTGCACACACTCCATCAAGTTCTCCTGTTTTGGAGACCCTGGCGGTCTCCAACATCATTCCAGAATCTGAGTCCTATCGACTTCACAGGTATTCCTTTCTCTCACAGTTTTTAGCTTTCATATGGATGCATTGGGGACAATGCATGAGTCTAAGTTGAGGGTGTGGGGAAACCTGTGAGTCACCACCGAGGGTTTTTGTTGTCATGTTTCTTTTCCCTCCGGTGTGCTATCTAGTAGAACCGGCATGTTTAGGTTGTCGTTTAAATTTTTAGTTGTTTTTTTAGTGTCTATAGTGATGAGCATGGCGTTTTTTTTCTTTGACTAAAAGGAGCCCCTTTAAAAAATTTCTGGTTTTGTACTTATGTTGAAACGATTGACTGTCTGGATCCTTGAATGTCATTGTGTGATTATGATTAGAATGAGTATGCTTAAGCCGAGCGGTTGTTTGATAGTTGGTAGCGATATAGTTTCTTGGTGCCAAGAGTGTGTGAGATTATTGTTATAAATTCTTACTTTGTGCATGCATCTAGAACTTGCCCGGTCTATTTTGTTAAGTTCGAAGTATGGTTGCTTAGGAAAGGATCACAGGCCCTTTTTGTGTGCAGTCCACTTAACCTAAAAGACCGTCCAAATATAAATAATCCCTTTGATCCCTGTTTGAGCCATAATTGATCTTATTCTTTCAATAACCCATCACCGTCCCTGTTTAACGTGAATCTCTATTTTGGCCCTGGTCCTTCCTTGGACATCGTGCACCTCAACTCAGGCAATCAGCCTAAGTTGAGGGTGGCTACTATAGAGGTAAACCCTGTTTTGGCCCTGGTCCTCCCTTGGACATTGTGCACCTCAACGCAGGCAATCAGCCTAAGTTGAGGGTGGCTACTATAGAGGTGAATGATAAGAAAAAGAGGATGGAGAAGATTGGTTGTGAATAGAATGAAAATTCGGGTGTGTGCCTAAGAAAAGAAAAAAAAAAGATGAAAAAGATCGAAAAAGTAATAAAAAAAGAATTGTCAAAATAAAGAGGCCGCACCTGTATCTAGAGAGAAGGAAATAAAAAGGTGTATAAGGATGGACAAGGTAAAGTATGTGGTAATAAGACGTCGGTTGTTCCAAGGAGGGCTTAGTCACTAACCCCTAAATGTATCCTACCTGCACCTGAAGCCTCATTACAAGCCAAAGCAAGTCCTGTAGTGATCCTGAGCGGCTTTCTGAAGAACTGAAATAGAATAGTAAGGGCAAGCCTATGGTATCGCATGTGCATTGTTCGAAATTGTTTGTGAGTGAGCGCTTACCTAGTCCCAAATCTTGTGTGTGGGATTTCTTTGTGGTGAGGGCACCAAGATGTCTGTATTGTCTATTGATTGTTAGGATAGCTGCGCGTGTGTATAATGTTCTATCATATCGGAATGACATGTTTGGATCCATGCAAGTTAGTGTTTCATACATTTGTGTGCGACGAGGGAGCTTGAATTAAAATTGAATAAGATGTTGAATGACCATGAGTTGCTAGAGACACGAGTTTGTTTTCTTAATTTAGTCGTCGTGTTGTTTTTCTTTTATGTTATGTTGCTTGAGGACAAGCGAACGTCTAAGTTGAGGGTGTTGATGTGCCGCCATTTTACGGCACTTTCGACTCCTTTTAACTAAGAACAATCGTACGTTTTCAAGCAACCATCGTTGTTTTTGATGTGTTTATGTTATGTTTTCAGGAAATAGGAACAAACATGGAAACGGAAGGAAATACGAGCAAAAAGAGCATTCTGGATAAGAGTGACGGTTCAGGCGATGGTCCGTCAAGTGGGTGATGGTCCGTCACCCAAACCGTCACCCTGAGGCAGCCTACTGCCTAGTGACGATGGTTCAGGCGACGGTCCGTCAAGTGGGTGATGGTCCGTCACCCAAACCGTCACACCTAGGCAGTCCGCTACGCGGAATTCGAGCATTTTTGGGATTTGTTTCCTAGACTCCTATAAATACCCTATGTTAGGTTTATTTTATTTGTCAAGCTTTTTAATATAGTTCTCCCAATAGTTTTAGGAGAGAATTTGAGAGCAAGAAACACGTTTCTCTTGTCTTGAAAACGTGTTCTTGATTTGTTCTTGGGATCTTTGTTTTCTTGTTCTTGGAATAATTGAAGATTGTTTTCACTATATTGTAAGGATCTCTTTTCTTTATTATGAATATGACTTTCTTCTATTCTTCTACAAGCATGATTAACTAAACCTCCCACAACTAAGGTTGTGGGAGCCATGGCAAAAGTAGCAAGATAGATTCCGGGTAGCGACGGGTTCAATATATATGTTGTCACGTTGTTAATCATTCATTATTTAACGTTTTCTAGTGGTTGCAAATATTAGAACATGCCCAGGTTTAAATTTGCTTGAGTAAAGAGATTAAAACCGGAAAACTTGATTAACGACGAGGATTCGAGACTACCAACTCTCGTCTTATGATTAATGCTGTAACTAGATTAATCTACTTGATGTTTAGGATTGAAATCTAAAAGCACACCTTTTCAAGTTCGAGAGAATTGAAAAGTAAATTTGTCTATTTGGTTGAGAAACGTTTAGACGATTCCATTAATTCAATCACATCGTGACACGCATATAGAAAGAACCCGGTTAAGCTTAGGATCGACATCGTTACCAATGCCATGGTAAATACTTCCCTAGTTCATTCTCCTACTGATTATCTCCCATATATTATTGTTCGTTTTGTTTACACATTTTGTGTGTACCAATGCCATGGTAAATACTTCCCTAGTTCATTCTCCTACTGATTATCTCCCATATATTATTGTTCGTTTTGTTTACACATTGTTCACACAAAACCCCCCTTTTATTTACCGGAAACTATTGACCATTAGTCAACTAATTCACTAAAGACTTAACTTTCACCATATTCTCTGTGGGATCGACCCCAACCTTTGTTGGGTTCTATATTTGACAATGATCGCTTACGCTTCGTAATTGGAGTGGTACTTTGAGCGTTATCAATACCAACTTGGAGAATTTGTTATGACCTAGAAACCCCTTTATAAATAATAATTACTAGCTCCAAGAACCCACCCATAATCTGGTTATCTAGGATTAAAAACCATAATAAAAACACAAACAATCAGTAAAGGGTCCACAATACTCGTAACAGTAATTTACCATCTAATCAGCAAGTTTAAATATGTTTTATCCATCCAACCACTATGGTCAATGGCCTAAGCATGCAATCTCCCATCAATCTACATGTGTCATGTATTTCAACTCGAGTCTAATCTACTCAATCAACCTAGCCTACCTAGATACCAAGCATCTGCTAACAAAGTCAGAACATAAACTTTAGCTCGGTGGAGGCAAATCCTGATGAGAATTAAGCATAGAATTCATGGGTTTTACCCCATCTGAGTGGAAATTCCTCCTCTCTATTGCTTCCTGGACATGAGGCACCCTAGGAAAATTTTTAGAGTAAGCCTCATCCTTTTTGCAACTGAAGAGGAGAAGTCAGAAATATAAAACTTGTATTCTGGGTTACTGGATCTGTCAGCTTGGTATAGCGACCTACCGGTCGCTACCGCAGTGGTGCTATAGCAGGATGACGTCAACCCGAGAAAAACTTCAAATTCCAAAAAAATTATCGTGTTACCCTGAATTAAATTGAGAGCATACTTCTACACTTTTGGTAACCTGTAACGAGGTACCTTTTAATAATGATTGAACAGGTCATTACAATAGATTCCAATTTACCTATCCATCATCCCTGAATGATTTCTAAGGTAGAAATAAAGGAATGAGCTAGATCTTTGAACCTTAATGCTCAACCATGACGGAAAAATTATAGCCTTACTCGAACCACTGAAACTTTCATTTCCCTCGGTGTACCCAAACTCAACCAAAAATTAATTTGATCCCACACTATCAAGGAATTCCTTCATTTGAGTGCCCAAGTAATTTGGGGCTTCATCAATATACCAAAGCAAAAGAATCTCAAACAACACAGAAAATAATTGTCCCACTTTAAAGTGATCTGGATCCCACTATAGGGGGAATTATTCTGCTATAGTGCCACCGCTATAGCAGGAGGTTGGCTGCTATCATGGGTGCCAATAGTTTAAATGGGTGAGAAATGGGTTTCTCACCCATTATCCCCCTTTTTGACCCGAAAAACACAACTTTCCCCCCGATCACTTTGCTCCCGACATTGGAAAACAAGGTAAAATCATTGAACCTTACTTCTATTACTTCTTTGCACGAATGTTGCTTGTACTATGCTCGAATTTGATGAATAGAAAAGGTAGTGGGTTGGTTTTTGAATTTTGAATTTTGGGGTTGATTTGCCCAAATCCTTGAAGCATGGATGCTTCCCTTACATTTACAATGCTTCCATAGAGTTCTGGGCATAAGGATTACGGGGTTCATAGTCAAAATGGGCTCAAATTCGTAGGGAGTATGAAAGGTTATTTCTTGGTTAGGAAATGGTGTTTTGGGCTATTTTTAGGGGTTATAATACCCAAATGTTTACATGAAATAGTAATAGAGTACTTTGAGAATACTGATCTGAACTTGAAATGTTAAAAACGAAATTTGGGTCAAGAGGCGCCATTGTTGCACCTCTTAAATTTCTGGGTCGACGAAAGCCGCTATAGCGATACTGCTATAGAAGATAAATTCCCGCTATAATGACATTGTCATAGCTGGATATTGTCCACTATAGCGGGAGGCTGCAGGCAGTAGCCTCCCAGACAAGCCAAGAAATTGGCCCTTTTTCCCCGAATTTGATTTCCTTAGCATTTTATGAGTTCTAACACAACTCCTTCTTGTTAAATTGTAGATTTAACACTCAATGGCTGCTAATCAAGAATACATTCCAGTTTATGAGAGATTCCCTGATGATGCTAGTCGAGAAAGATTTCTAACTACCGAAATACTGGGTTCTGCTATGAGAGGGGTTTCAACATGAGAGGGGTAGAAGAGAAAGTAGGGGATTTCTACAACCGGCTCTGGGAGTTCGGCTGTGGTCGATTGGTGGAGGCTCCTTCTTCTGGGGTCTCAAGCTGGGTGAGAAAGTTCTATGATATACTCCCTATCATGCTTTGGGATGACCTAAACCCCACATCCACATCTGAGGAATGGATATCCAGACTATTAATGAGGTACTATGAGTGCCTAATGTCTCAAATGCTGCATACGATGCCAAGATTCGGGAGTGGGATATGAAATAGATATGGGACACTTTGATAGAAGAGGAGTTCAGGGATCAGGTCTACTGGCCCACTATTGAGGGCATCACAAGTACTTACTTCACAACCGATGCTAGAAGGTGGCTGAACTTGGTGTCCTAGAAGATTCATCAATCGCGAAACTTTATCGACATGACCTACCCTCAGGCTTTGGTGGTGGCTTGTTCCATATAGGACATTCAGTTGAACATGGGAGCACAGATTGGTTCAGAGTAGAGGGACTTCTATCAGGCAATAAAAAGGGCCCATTCCTTCCCGGTCTGGTATCTGCACTGTGCAAGCAAGTTGGGGTGCCTGAGGAGGATGCCAACAAGGAGCTAGAGATGGACACTCTTTTTCACCCCCTCTGAGTGAAAGAGATTTCCACTAAGGGAAAGAAGAAGAGGAAAGTGGGTGAAGCAGAGAGCAGTCGGGCCACAGAGGGCACTGATGATGATGCTGATGATGAGGCCCTTCCCTCCCAGCCCCAGCCCCCTATCACTAGCAGCCACCTGGAGGTGGACTTGGCTGCGGTCAGTAGATTCATGGAGAATGCCCCTGCCAGAGCCACAGACCCACCTCTCTTTACCTAAGACTATACAGCGCTCTACAGAGAGCTTGATGAGGAAAACAGGAAGAGGCGTTGCTGGGATCGCATGCTTGCCCGGCTATGAAAGACCATGAAGGTCATGTTCAGTTGCACCATCCCTGACAAGGAGCTTCCCCAGCTAGAGCCCGAGGATATGTGGGAGTTCCATTTCCTGAGTGACACCAACGAAGAGGACCCCACCTCTGCTGCCCCTGATGGTGATGATGCATCCGGCTAGGGACCCCCCTCTTTGGTGTCTATCAATCTTTCTCCCCCTCCCCTATTATATACATACTATTTACTATTTTTGGGATTGCCCCCATTTGGGGCTTGTATTAGACAATGACCTCCCTTTCATTTGCCCCTTTTATTTTTACGCATATGGAAGCTAGCTTTACAATATTAATCTTATATGCATGCTAAATTTGTTTTTAGCGATTTCCATTATTTTCCGCAGTAGCTCCTAACCAAAACTAATGATTTAAACAACCCCGGGGAAAGAAAATCAAAATAGAGGAAAACAGGGGAGGGATTATGTCCCGCCCATCACACTATAGCGGCTTGCATGTTGCTACCCTGATGCTGTTATAGAGGGATCACCATAGCGGGTCAGTCCCGCTATGCCAGCCCCGACAGCAACAGCATAGAATTTATTAGATTTTGCAAAGCTTCCTCATTTCCCCTTCCCTGTTATCAATATTAACACCTAAAATCACATAATGGCCTTAATTATAACCTCAAGACCGATCTCAGCAATGCATAAACAAGAACTTAGCACCACATTGCACCACATTATCATAAAATCAGTTAAGAATCACATCAGAAAACTATTCATCACATCACATTCTCACTATCATACAATAATAGCCCTTCTCCCCATGGTTCCTAACCAATCCTGACTTTTCCTAAAACCAAAGTTTCCCCACAGTCACAAATCATTTTGTCCCTTACTAGTTTTACCAACGGGCCCAAAATTTAGTGCAAAAATTTTTAGTTAAACCACATAGCAAATTATCCCTTAACCAATCACACATGACCAAGTTATGACCTCTCCCTGACCACGAATTTGATAGGAATTCAAAAAATTACACACCATACATTCGCAGTCATCCAAACAATACAAATACACATAATCACAAACCTCGAGTCTCACCACTAACAAGTCCTTTTTTATTATCCTTTATTTTCCCTATATATGATTGTTAGCCAACTATCCATGCCTTACACAGCCTATAGCCTAATATCAATTAGAACCTTCTCAGCTCCAACTTTCCTTGCTTGTGTTAATTCAGTCGAGGTCAATAGCGTCAATTTACCTTGTTAAGATATTAATTGGAATCAAGAGATACCAATTGGACTAAACCCATACAATCAAGCAACAGACCGCACGAAAGAAATGAGAAATGAAACAAGTGGAACAATTTCCTAAAATGCTTCATAGCTTCCCAAAGATTAGATGTGGATATCAACACACCAATCTGCAGGACTCTATTCGACATTTGCTCTTGCACTGGGAGACCGGTAACCTAGGCTCTGATACTAAATTGTCACGACCCAATTACTGGGCTGTGAGGGCACCTACTCTAAATTACCTAGATAGGAGAACCCTTACCACCTCATTAAAATAGGTATGCGGAAGTAAATAAGAAACAAGAAAAAATTTCCTTAATAAAATAAAACCCAATCTCAAAACTTTGATTACAATGGAATCTTTTCAAAATACAATTGAACCCTTCCCTAGGAACTAGTCTAAACATGTACAAGAGCTGCTAAGAGAATAGAAAAAAATAAGACACATCTCCCACCGTATGAAGATATGAGTAGAAGCTGCTAGAGATCACCATCGTCTTCACCTAAGAAACATCAACTGATCTTGCAACCAGACTATACCCAAAAGGCATAGCACGAGTAGTATCAGTACAAACAACATGTACTGGTAGGCATCATCGATTTGACCCGAATCTGACATATAACATCATGTAAATATCCAAAAGAAAGCATACAACTTGAAAGTTTTACAATCAGGGTCCCTTATCAACAAATCCTACTACCCAGATATGCTGCCCATGAATTCTTTTCACTCTTCCCCAAGCCTCATTACCCTATTCTGCTGCCAACTAAAACATTAGAGAACACCCAACTCTATTAACCTTATTACACGCTGACCCTTACAAACCATAGACTCTCAAAGCCTACCCATGATGCCAAACACTAGAGATACCTTCCAATCATCAGCCCTATTACCAATTAACCAACTATCCCCGTAGCGGGCCTTTCACTCTCACTCAAGATCCTAAGTCAGTAACCCTGACCCCCAGCCCTTAGTCAAGTCAATAGACTATTCGAATGACATCCCAGTCACAACCTGACTCAATAACCATATAACCATGTCCCTACCCATAAGGTAATAGACCACATGTCATTATGACCAATTCTTCAAGTAACCTAGACCACCTCTAAGATCCTTGGGACATCACCTCTAGCACTTAGCATGCAACCTTGGTTCACTTAGGGAACTACCTTAGCACCTAGACATACTAACCCGACCATTCATGGACCAACATATAATAATAATATCACAACAGATAAGCCCAGTTCACTCATGGAACCAACACACATAACAATAATCAAACCCATACTAGGCGTGGTACCCGACCCAACAATAAATAAATCTGTACCAGGCATGGTACCCAAGCCAACTGATGAAATAATCTATACCAGGTATGGTACTCGAGCCAACCATAAATCTATACCATGCATGATACCCGAGCCAATCAAAGAATCACAGATATCACAGCAATCAGAACCACAATGAATAACATACCACACTTGTACAACTAACAAGCATTTAAAACAAGTTCATTCTATGAGATTGACATTTAAGATATCACCAACACTTATTCCCTTTTTCCCTGAACACACATGGTTCAAGTAATACTAACGAGACAATTATTATACATACATTACAAATTTGGAATTACAACAACCATCACCTACCACAATAACTATGGTTCATTCTCCTAGCTTCTGGTGGCTTGTCTGAAGATAGATCCCCGGCTTATTAAACTAAGCACATTAATTTGTATAACTCAAATCCTAGACTCATTTAGGAATACACGAGCATCCACTGGAAGTTTATCCTATTTTACCATGAACTCGGTACCTCATTGTTCATTCTATTTCCATCCGTTATACCAACCCAGGGAATTCGCTATGCCCTAGCAACTCCTTTATAAATAATTATTACTAGCTCCAAGAACCCACTCATAATCTGGTTATCTAGGATTAAAAACCATAATATAAACATAAACAATCAGTTAAAGGGTCCACAATAATCGTAACAGTAATTTCCCACCCAATCAGCAAGGTTAAATATGTTTTATCTATCCAAACACCGTGCCTAAGGGTCTAAGCATGCAATCTCCCATAAATCTACATATGTCACGTATTTCAACTCGGGTCTAACCTACTCAATCAACCTAGCCTACCTGGACGCCAAGCAGCTGCTACCAAAGTCCAAACATGAACTTTAGCTCAGTAGAGGTGAATACTGATGAGAATTAAGTGTAAAATATGTGGATTTTACCTTATCTGAGTGGAAATCCCTCATCTCCATTGCTTTCTGGCCATGAGGCACCTTAGGAGGGTTTTCTGAGTAAGCCTCATCTTTTTTGCAACTGAAGAGGAGAAATTATAAATATAAAACCCATATTTTAGGTTAGTGGTTATGTCAGTCTGCTATAGCGGCTTGCTGGCCACTACCGCGAAGAAGCTATAGCAGAAAAATTTCCACTATAGCGGGATGATGTCAGCCCGAGAAAAACTTCAAATTCCAAAAAAAATCATTGTGTAACCCTAAATTAAATTGAGAGCGTATTTCCACACTTCACGTAACCCGCAACGAGGTGTCTTTTAATAATGACTGAATAGGTCATTACACCTACCCTCAAGAAATGACTTTACGATATCAACAAACACTTATAACCTACCCAATCAAGAGATCAACCACTTCATATATCTTTTGTCAACCATGTTCCCTTACAACAGGAGAGTTACCCATATTCACTCACAAGAATACACAATATCACATATATGGGTATAAGAATAAGATTACACTCACTCTCACAAAGAACTTCACATGCAACATATGATGAACCATAGGCTTGCCCTTAGTGTAACTATTCCGCAAATACAAGAACATCAGTTTCAAGATCAAGTAGGACTTTCTGGGATGTAATGTAGGCTGAGGGACGGGTAGTTGAATAAAATAGTGACTATCTTTCCTAAGAACTTTAATACATCATAAATTTTTGTTCTTTTGCTCAATCTTCAATCAACAAAAACTTTTATCTACTCTTCTCACCTATAGATTTTCGTTATTTTTTCATGTCTTTAAGCAAGTTCATACGTTATTAGCAAAGAGCAATCAAATTATCAAACATTTTTTCTTTTTCTACTTTTTCTTCTCAACTTTTGGACTTCTAAAGGATTTGTTCTTGTTTAAATAAAGCCATAGCCCTTTTCAAGAGGCCTTTACTAATAGCATATGAATTTTTCAACACTTGCACCCTTAGTCTTTTCTATAGTCTTCTAACTTCAACTATTTCTTTTTTCTACTCTTATTCATTTCAACTCTTATTTTTTAATTAAAGTGCTTAGGAACTTTGGGATCAGATTTTAGGTTAATTACAACAAAAGAATTAAGCTTCAGATGTGGTTACTAAAAGAACAAGCTAAAGGCTCAACGGGGTTAACTAGGATTATCACTTATGGATGAGTAAAGAGAAGGATAAAAATGTGGCTAGTCAAAGAAATGCCTATATCATCTCCTAACTTCAACATTCTTCATTTTGCTTTGCAAATACACCTGGTAAATTCTAGACATCAATATGAAAATATGGCATACTAAAAAATACCTAATAACATGGCATATGTTCGACTCAAGATGGATCCATATCAACCCTCAATCAAGCAAACAACAACAAGAGTTCAAGTCAATAATCATACAAGAGTCATGAAAATGAGCCTAGGCGTTTCAAAAGAAGTAATTCACTTTTCCGTGCATGATTTTGAATTAAAAACCATAATTTGCACCATTCGGTAATTTTAGCACATAATCTAAGCACCAAGTATTTAAATGGCCCTAATAACTGCCTAACTCTTAATGACTAACTTCCCTCATGACGATCGTCAATCAACCATCATCGAGTAAAATGTCTTTCCTAAAAAAATATAACAACTACTCCTAAAGATAAAAAGTTACCCGGTTCAAAGAGCCCCTTCGGTAAAGAACTGAGGTCAAAAGAAAAATCAAGGGGTGGGTGAGGTATGCCGCTGGACTAAAAAGCTTTAAAAAAAACAAAGACTATCCTAACTAAGACCAAAAGGGAAATCTTTTTGTGTTTTTAAACTTTCTTTATTTTTTTCTTCAGTTTTTGCATCTTCACTTAGCAATCAAAAAGCAACTTAAAATCTTATGGCATACATCACCCTTAACACATATCAGAAGATATCCCATCCCACACTTACAAAGTTGTACTTTGTATTCAAAGTAATAAATAAGATTAAAATTGGGTTAGAGATACTCCCTGAGGTCCTCTAGGGTCTAACTAGCAGCATGTTTCTTCAATTTTAATCAAGGATCACATGACACCACACTTAAGCTTTAACCATGCTATTACCATCAAATTTGGGTACTCAAACTTTTTCTAATCTTACAAACAAAAGTAAAAACAAATATGACATAATAAAAAAATGAAATAAAAAGTTATACTATTAAAAATTGAGTTGCCTCCTAATCAGCGTTTGTTTTAACGTCATGGCATGATGTGTGTCTCAGATTAAGACTCTTTCAAATGTTTCATCCCTTTATGATTTAATTTTAATTTTTTTTCACTCCTGGAGGCTCATCACTCTCAGCTCTTACTCGCTTTCTTTCCTCTTCACCACATTTTGGCTCATGTTCAGAATACTCACTTGCTCATGCTTTCGCAGCAACTTGAGCAATTTCTCGTTTTGCTCTTCAGACAAGTTGGTGGCAATCTTCAAGAACATACAATCTCACTCTCTTTGACCCTACTCTTATCTTTTATCACCTATGTGATCATGCACATGTTTCTGTAGTGTGAGGGCATGGAAAGTGTCTTATACACCTTGAATAACATCTCCTTAGTATACATCCTCATCTTTATCTCACCTTTTCTAATATCAATAACTGCTCCACCAGTGTCCAAGAATAGGTATCCTAATATGATTGGCACCCTGTTATCTACTTCAAAATAAAGAATAATGAAATTATAAGGAATCACAAACTTACCAACTTTGATGAGCATATCTTCAATCATTATATCTGGATATACACGTTATCAATTAGCTAGATGCAAGGTAATAGTTGTAGGTCATGACTCTCCCAACCCAAGTGTCTTAAACACACATAGAGGTATCAAATTTATACTTGCCCCTAAATCACATAAAGCGTACCCCACATCACTTTCACCAATTTGTATGGGGAGGGTGAAACTTCCAGGGTCATTGAACTTTTGAGGGATCTTGGTCAAGAGCCATAAACTGCACTCCTTAGTAAGTGAAACCATCTCAAATTCCACAAAGCACCTCTTTAACTCTACTACATATCCCAAATACCTTGCGTATTTTGATATATCTCTTAGAGCATCAATTATTGGAATGTTTATGTGAGGTTGCTGAAGTTATCAAGTAACTTACTGAAACTGCATCATGTTTGCTCTTCTGAAGTATCTGTGGAAATGGTGGTGAAGGTCTTTCAACTACAAGCTTAGACTGCTCAACAGCCTCTTTTTCTACTTCCTCTTCTAGCACAGGTCATGGCATACGCTTTGGCTCAGGAGTTTTCACTGGGTATGGTATAAGGATCTACCTTTGTGGAAAGAGATATGGGAGCTTGTGATCCCAGAAAACTATCTTTCTCTTTGCAGGCTTTGTTTCAGGAAACTCTAGTTTGCCCCTCAATATGATTTTCATCACATGTTTTGGATTCTCTGTATCACTTTGCAATACACCAAGAGATCTAGTACAAAGTGTGGTGGTTAATTGCCCCACTTGGATTTCAAGTCGCGATGGCTTTCTTCATTTCATTATTGTTCTGTAGTTGAGCTTCCTGTTGTTGTTATTTTTGAAGCATAAATTGTTTCATGGTCTCTTCTAGAGAACAACTTATTTGTGATGCTTCTGGTTGTTGATTATACTACTGTCTTGGAACATTATGATTTTCACCCCAAGCAAAGTTTGGGTGGTTCCTATAGTTTGGATTGTATTTGTTCCCTTGATATCCTTAACAACAATTTTGTTGCCCCATAAAGTAAATAGATTTAAGATTCAGAGGACATCCTGAATATGCATGATTTTCTTTACATTTCTCACATGATAGGAACATCTATTGCACCTGCTATAGTTGCTGAAGTTGGCTTGTATTATTATAGAGCAAGCACTATTTATGTTGGTTATTTGACTTATTTCAGACTGCATGGCTGACATATCATCTAACTCTAACATGCTTGGGATTTTCTAGTTCAGGCAGTGAACACCCTACTTGGTTCCTGATAGTCTCTATTCCCTATGGACATTAGCTTGACCAAAGCCTCATGTCATTATAACTCTTGTACAAAATTATCCCTTGAGTTATAGCATCTAATAGTGACTTTGAATCTGGCCTCAGTCCCTCTATGAAATTATGCCCAATAATTTCGTTGAATTATTGGTGATACAAACAATCCTGCAGATATCCCTTGTATCTTTCACAAGCCTGTGGTAGAGACTCGTTAACCTTCTACAAAAAACTTGATATCCTGCCTGTTTGCTCTTTAGTTCTGCTGGATGAAAAGAACATGTTAAGAAACTTCTCTGACAAAGCATCCCAAGTTATAATCGACCTTATAGGCTCATTTTTCCACTACTTCTTGGTTTCTCTAATAAGTGAGAAAGGGATAATGTCAATTTGACATACTCATTAGATACATTCTGGTATTGAAAGTTATTACTTAGCTTGACGAACTCAATCAGGTGCTTATGTGTGTCTTCGTGCGATTTACCCTCAAACTGCCATATGATCTACACTAGTCGCATTGTACCTTCTTTTAGCTAAAAATTCATGTGATGGTTGACTTAATGATAGCCTTGGAGGCATTTTCCCGATTTGGCCTCATGAAGTTCAACATGAGAACATGTATTTGTGCAGCAGCAGGAAGCTGAAGCCCAGCCCTATTATCAACTGGTTTGAGTGGGTTTAGGTTGTTTCCCATCGCTCTCAACTCTCTAAGAGTTCATTCAAGTTTCGGATCAATGGGAATCAAGGGCTTGCCTTGAATCCTGGTGTTGGGGATACACTAATCTATAATCTAGAATGCACAAAAACAATAAACCAAGTGAAATCTGGATAGTTCAATAGTAATTCAAAATAGTATATCAATTCTAACAAATCTCTAGCAACAGTGCCAAAAACTTATTGCGTTTAATTGCACATGCAAGTATATGCGGTCGTACATGTAATACAGAAGATTTAGTCCCACGGGGATTTGATAAATTGATATTCTAGTTTGAATTCTTATTTTAGCTATTCAGTTGTTAACAAGAAATTGAGAGTAATTTAGTTTGAATGTAAATTATTTTGACAAATGTAAACAAGCTGAAGTTTTGTTGTTTTACGATTCAAAAGAGAGAGAGAATCCATGGCCGTGGTTATTTGAAAATCCAGTTGAGTTATCAAACCGTACGCTTAATTGATTTCCTAAAATAATAGTTGCAGGTTAATAATTGCTATATTGAGCGTTTTGTCAATAACTCTAAGCCTACTCGACTATTTATAACACTAAGGCCCCGTTTAGCCATGAAAACCAAATATAAATTAAAGTTGGAGTTGGAGTTGGAATTTTGTTTGGCCATGAATATAAATTAGAGTTATTTTTGACTTTTTATGAGAGAAGTGGGAGTGAAAACAAGTTTTTCTTGTTTTTCAAATTCCAAAATTCAACTTCAAGTTGAATTCTAGAATTTTTTAATTTTTTATGGCCAAACACCATTTCCAGAATTCAACTCCGAAAAAAAGTAAAAACTTTCCATGGCCAAACGCCCACTATTATTCTTATAATCATCAGTTGATAGTGAAGAGCATGTGATTTCTCATTTGTGTTAACTGGGCAAGGCTAACGGGTATATTCATAGCCACATTAGCAAATCACTCTCCTTTTTCCTATAAGGTTCATAACTAAGCCCCACCTTTTCTTATTATGTACGTAAATTCTTTATCCCTAGTTCAATCTACGCACCATAGATAATGTCTGGAGGGTGATCAATCAATAAATAATTAAGTACAAGAAAAGATAAATAACACAATAATGAAAATCAAAATCAAGCAATATGATTATCAAATGTCAACTTTTATGTGCAACCACAACCCTAGATACTATGAGTTTAGTTATTCTTAAATTGATTACAAGCATACAATTTCATGAATAACAATAGTTTTAATGATTAAAGAACAGAAAAGTAAAGTAAAACCTACAAGACTTGTGTTCTTGTGCTTCTCTCTCAATCCTAGGCTTGAATAATATCTAAAACCCTTTTTAAGGATGTATATATAAAGTTCCCAAAAAACCCAAACCATAATAACCCTTTAAAAATTAGAGCAAGAAAACTTGGCCTGAATAATGGCTTGAGGCAACGCCCCAGGCGTAGCACTAGGCACCGCCCTAAGCCTTTTAGGCAGTGAGCTAGTTGGCGATTGGGGGTGGCTTTGTTGCACTATGGCACCACACTGGACGACGCTCCAGACGTGCCCATAGTGTAATTTTGCCTCTCCTTTGATTTTTCTCCCTGTTAAGCCTCCTGTCACGATCCAACTACCAGATTGTGCAGGCACCTACTCTAAATCACCTAGTTAGGAGAACCCTTACCAGCCGAATAAAACATATATGCAGAAGTCAATAAGAAAACATGAAATTTGTCTTGATAAAAGTAAACCAGTCTCAAATATTTAAAACAATGAAAATCTTTTAAATACAACAGAAAACCTTCCCTAGGAACTAGTCTAAACAGGTACAAGAGCTACTAAGAGAAATTAAAGGAAATAAGACACCGCTCCCACCACAGGAAGAGATGAATAGAAGTCGTTGGAGATTGCCATCATCAAATCTGAAACATCTACTGAATCCTGCAACCAGAATATACCCAAAAGGGTATAGCAAGAGTAGTATCAGTACAAACAACACGTACTGGTAAGCATCATCAGTCGACCCGAATCAAATCACATAAACATCACATAAATATCTAGGAGGAAACATACAACTTAAGTGTTATTTAACCAGATGTATTTTATTAACAATTCCTTAACACCTTGACATACTACCTGTCACGACCCAACCTATCGGGTCGTGCGGGTACCTACTCTAACCACCTAGATAGATGAACCCTCACCACCCGTCCAACAGGTGACATTGCGGAAAATTAAAATAACCCATTAAAATAAGTCCATTTTATACAAGAGAATTTCTTTTACAAAAATGTTCAGAAAAATAAACTACTCAAGGAATTGGCGGAAACCTTTACAATCTTTAACACACCCTCCCTAGAATCTAGTCTAAGCAGGTACAAGAGCTACTACAAGGTTTATACAAGAACTGAAAAGGGACACAACTTCCATCAGGAAATCAAGGATAGAAGCTGCTGGAGGATTGCCATCGGCATGCACCTAAGAAACATCACCAACCCTGCAATCATACTATACCCAAAAAGGTATAGCAAGAGTAGAATCAGTACAATCACACGGACTGGTAGGCATCATCGGTCGACCCGAATCCACTCCTACCATCATATAAAAAATTAGGGAAAAACATGAATGTAACAATAGAATTTCCATCCTCCAACCTCCCCTCGCATTATACGATACAAACCTGATCCTTCCTACTCCTTCCGCTGCCAACTCCCTCACTTCCCAGACTTCCCAAGTCATACTAACCTTAGACTTCCCAAGTCTTATCAACCTTAGACTTCCCAAGTCTCAGTACTAGTCCAACCCCTAAGTCCTGATCTGGACTATACTCACCTTAGACTTCTCAAGCCTTACAACTAGACCAACCGCTAAGTCCTGGCCCGGATTACCACCCTGTTTACTTTACCAATCCATATGGCCAAACATTCGGGAACAACCCGACTATTGTCAGTCCAGACCCATTTCCCTTATGGTACAACCTATAATTATCCGGACCTCTCCAGGATCCCTAAGAAACCTCCACTATGGTAATGCCCGCTAGTAACCAATGCCAGACTCTCAGTCATTCCTCTAGCTTATCGAGGACCCATGAATCACCTTTATATGGCTAGAACCAGCAACAACAGCATAACCAACAATCGTCCTATACAAATGTATATTACTCAGACCCACTCTAGGATCCCCTCTAACCAACACCTAAGTGTTCATAAGCAACCCGGTCTACAACAAGACCAACTCTAAATCAGATACAACAATAATCCCAGCCTCACAAGGACCATAATTAAAAGTCACATCTCAATAATACAGCCTGGTCCGCTCATGGAACAAAATATCAATCAACATAATGCAACAAATATCCATGCAATAATGCAGTAAAGTAAACCTGTACCATGCGTGGTACCCGAGCCAACCGTTAGTAATTTCCTGTACCAGGCGTGGTACTCGAGCCAACCATTAGTAATTTGCTATACTAGGCATGGTACCCGAGCCAACCATTGGTAATTTCACATACCAGACGTGGTACCCGAGCCAACCATTAGTATTCCTGTACCAGGCGTGGTACCCGAGCCAACCGAATGTCAACAATCCACAGTCATAACAATGAACAATTAACTTGTAAACCAACAAGCAAAAATGCACAGTTCAATAACCAGACTGATCAAATAGGACTATAAGACATTCCAATTCATCTCCTAAGCAATGCATCTCATACAATCACTTAGATAAAAGTACTAAAACACACAATGCAAGAAGAAATCAAGCCATCACCTACCCCTTCTCCGGGTAGATGACTTAACTCGACCTTCGTTCGAAGGCCAACCCATTCACCCTTACTAACATAAAATGACCGATTTCCTTTCTTAACAAAATTTAGCAACTATGTGATTCCCGAAACCTTACCTACACCCACACGTAATGGGAACACCTCCCTTTAGCCCTTAGATGGTCTAACAACCACATATCCTGCCCTTTACATTCCTGATTCCTCATCTAGGAGGGTTTCCCATTTTTGTTCCTGCTCAGCTACCCAGGAAATTCCTGGTTCCCCGAACCTTCCCGACATCCCAGCCCCTAAACCTATCATTTTATCATGCCAAGACAACAATATAACCACAATATACATATCACAAGACCAGCTATTTACTCTGTACAGTCCTAAACCAAACCTAACCTGACCCGAATCCGCCAAACTCCGTGCCCAGAGGCCTAAAATATGGATACTCCATTCCACTATACAATAAGTACGGAAAGTAAACAGGTCTATCTACTCAATGAAAACCTAGCCTACCTGGACGCCAAGTAGTTGCAACCGTGCATTTTTGGCTCCGTGAAGGCGTTCCTTGACGATTCTGCAGGCCCGAATCCATGGTTTTTTGCGCTTCTTTAGCTAGAATTCCTCCTCCTCATGGTCCCAAAACCTTGGAGCAGCATAGGAGGGTTTTTGGAGAAACCCTCGTATGTTTTCTTACTGAGTAGGAGAAGTTTTTTAAATAAAAACCCATTCTAAGTCTTCTACCTCCCGTTATTCCGCTATGGCGGTCTAACCTTTCACTATAGCGGTCCCGCTATAGCAGAATGATTACCGCTATAGCGGAGTGACATCAGCCCAAACTATTTCCAAAAATCAGAAATTTTTCATCACATCACCCTACTTAAGACATACGTACTTTAATTAGTTCCCTACATAATTTGATTTTGTGATTTTTTAAAGTAACGACGGGTTCGGTCATTACAATAGATACCAATTTACCCATTGTTCATCCCTGAACAATCCCAGAATAATAACCAGACGAGGGGGGCTAGCCCAGAACTTCCACCACCTAAGTGACCGCGTAACTAATGAACCTATGCAAGTTGCCAAACCTTCCCATAATTTGTTTAACCGATGAGAAGGAAAAGATTCTACAATTATCCCATCCTGATGACGAATTTACGAACCTTTCAAGGAAAGTTACGTGTTCCTATTCCAAACACCAAGGAAATCTGGGGCTTCATGTCTTGTCGGGACAGATAAATTTGAAAAGACCCAGGAGAACCTTTCCTTACCAAAACTGATTTCCCATCCGCTATAGCGGATAATACACCGCTATCGCAGTACCGCTATAATGGATTGCCGACCGCTATAGCGGTTGACAGCAGAATGAAATAGGGGAGAAATGGATTTCACCCCCCCCCATTCTCCCCATATTCCTTTCGAAAACTCTACATTCTCTCTTGATCACTCTGCTCCTGGCATGAAAATCTCATGTAAACATCGATTTTTTCTTACTCCCTTACTCTCTTGCACGATTTTGTACATGTTTATGGTAGAAAACTAGGAACTTGGGTGTATATTGAAGTAGGTTTTTGAGCTAGACTTTGGTTGGATTTTTTGTTGAACTCCCGAAGTATGGATGTTTTCCTTACGTTTACAATGCCTCCAAGGCATTCTAGGCATAAGGATTTCACTATTATTAGCCAAAAATAGGCCAAAATGGGGTGGAATATAAAGAGTTATTCTTGAACAAAAGTGACGATTTGGACGATTTACAGGGGTTAAAATGTCCAAATTTTTGTAGAAAACGGTAATGGGGTACTTTGGGTAGGTAGATCTGAACTTGGGATGTCAAAAATGGAGTTTTGGGCCAAGAGGCGCCATTGATGCACCCCTTGAAGGTCTGGGATGATGAAGACCGCTATAGCGGTTGGGCTCCACTGTGGCGGTCCAGCTACAGCAGATATTCCTCCGCTATAGAGGTTCCTCTATGGCGTACGCGCCATCCGCTTTAGTGGAAGGCCACAAAAAAGTGGCCTCCCAAGCCAACACTTAGAAAAATTTTCTCCGCTTGATGTTCTATCACTCTTCTAATCCCGCCTCTTCGTTACATTTGCAGGGTAAAACAACCAAACGGCTGAAGGACAAAGACCCAGTATAATTATGATTGTTTTCCCGACGAAGCTAGTCAGGAGAGGTTCATGGACTATCGGAAGTTCGGCTTCTTCTATGAGAGGGGTTGCAAGATGACTGGGGTGGATGGGAAAGCAGCCGAGTTTCACCGTAGAATTCAAGAGTTTGGTTCTCCCCCTCCCGCTTTAACAGGCTGGGTGCGGGAGTTCTATGCCATCCTCCCCACTTTCCTTTGGGATGAACCCAACCCTACCATAAAACTCTGAGGAGTGGATGTCCCCGCGGATGCCCGGACTATAAATAAAGTGCTAGGGGTGCCCCACGTCTCCAATGAGGCGTATGATGCTAAGTCCCAACTGTGGGACATAACTTGGCTGAGGGATACTTTAATGGAACCCGGATTAAGAGGTAAGGTATACTGGGTCAGTCTTGAGGGTGTCACTAGTGTCTACTTCTCCCCTAAGGCTAGGAGGTGGCTGAACTTAGTGTCCCGGAGGATCCGTCTATCGAGAAATATGACCAACGTGACTTACGCCAGGGTTTGGTGATTGTGTGTGCTATGCAGGGTATCATAATGAACGTAGGGGAGCAAATCATCTCCGAGTGGAAGAAATTCTATAGGGGTCATAGGAAGGGCCCTTATCTTCCAGGTTTGGTGTCGGAGCTGTGCAGGCGAGCTGGCGCGCCTCAGGACCATACCGACTCAGAAGTGACTATGGATGAGCCCTTTGACCCTATCAGGGTGAAGGACATCTCAAAAATGATTATTACATCCCTACCCCTTCCCAGCCCCATCCCCCGATCACTAGAACCCAGCTAGAGGAGAATTTAGCAGTTGTCCAGAGGTTTATGGAGGATCCTCACGCCGGAGGCACAGCCCCGCCCTCTTCGGCTCAGGACTTTGCAGCACTCTGCAGGGAGTTAGAGTAAGAGAAGTAGAGGAGACACTCCCGGGATCGCATATTTGCCCAGATGTGGAAGGCCGTTAAGGTCATGTTCTCTTGTATTGCCCCGGGACAACACCTCCCCGAACTTGAGACCGAGGAAATGCAAGAAATCCCTTTCCTGAGCAATGATAAGGCTTAGAACCTCCCCCTCCCCCTATTAGCAGATGCTTTTACTGCTTTTGGGTTGCCCCCGCTTGGGGCTTGTTAAGACATTGTTTCCCTTTCCCTTTTTTCTTTTCATTTTAGCACGTGAATGCTAGTTTTAGACATTATTTCCCTTTCTACGCATAAAATATTAGTTATACAGATGTTTTCCTTGCTCTATACAGTGATTCGTAGCTTAATTCATGCTTTTACATTACCCCCGGGAAGGAATGAAAATAGGGGAAAACAGAGCAAGCCTTCTGCCTTACGCCCTTCCGCTATAGCAGTGGTCACTCCGCTATAGCGGTTCCGCCGTAGCGGTTCGCTTCCGCTATATCGGTCCCGACGGTAACAGTATAAGAAATTTTTATTTCCAGCTAAATGCACTCATCCCCCTTCCCAGTTACCACTGTCTAAACCTGTAAATCCTGCCATGGTCTTAAACCACCCTCAAGACCATTCCTGGTATTAACGCATCAGAATTCAACTTGACACATCATAAATTACAAAGAAATCACAACAACAATTGTTCCTCGACAATATCTTCCCGCCGTTACACTAATGACTCTTTTGTTCCCATGGTTCCCAACCAAGTCCCGACTGTCCTGAAACCGAAGCTTCCCTACAGTCATAGTTTCCAATCCCTTATCACCTTAACCAACGATAAGCCCCTTTACATGCAGTACCACTCTTTAAATCAAAACATTTAACAGCTTATCACAACCTAAGGTACACAGTATTTTCAACTCAATTACCCTCTGCAGACTCTACATGCACGGTAGATAATAATTCACACGCATTTTAAGTAGTCACACCAGAATAGTACAACCCAACGTTTCACTTCAAGTTACAACCAAATCAAATCACTACCAAATCAAATCACAACCGATTCAAACCATATAGTTTAACTTTTCATTCGTGCCATGGATGACCATTAGTCGGTTATCCATTCTTGCCATAGCCTCTCAGGCTAGATACCAATTGAAACCTTCCCGGTTCTAATTTTTCTTGCTTGTCCGATCGTAACCGAAGTACAAAGACCTCATTTACCTTGCTGAGATACCAATTAGATGTGGACGTCAACACACCAATCTGTGAGACTTTATTCGACATTTTGCACTTGTACTAGAAGACCGGTAACCTAGGCTCCGATACCATCTGCCACGACCCAACCTATCGGGTCGTGCGGGTACCTACTCTAACCACCTAGATAGATGAACCCTCACCACCCGTCCAACAGGTGACATTGCGGAAAATTAAAATAACCCATTAAAATAAGTCCATTTTATACAAGAGAATTTCTTTTACAAAAATGTTCAGAAAAATAAACTACTCAAGGAATTGGCGGAAACCTTTACAATCTTTAACACACCCTCCCTAGAATCTAGTCTAAGCAGGTACAAGAGCTACTACAAGATTTATACAAGAACTGAAAAGGGACACAACTTCCATCAGGAAATCAAGGATAGAAGCTGCTGGAGGATTGCCATCGGCATGCACCTAAGAAACATCACCAATCCTGCAATCATACTATACCCAAAAAGGTATAGCAAGAGTAGAATCAGTACAATCACACGTACTGGTAGGCATCATCGGTCGACCCGAATCCACTCCTACCATCATAAAGAAAACAAGGAAAAACATAAATGTAACAATAGAATTTCCATCCTTCAACCTCCCCTTGGATTATACAATACAAACCTGATCCTTCCTACTCCTTCCGCTGCCAACTCCCTCACTTCCCAGACTTCCCAAGTCATACTAACCTTAGACTTCCCAAGTCTTATCAACGTTAGACATCCCAAGTCTCACTACTAGTCCAACCCCTAAGTCCTGACCCAGACTATACTCACCTTAGACTTCCCAAGCCTTACCACTAGACCAACCGCTAAGTCCTGACCTGGACTACCACTCTATTTACTCTACCAATCCATATGGCTAAACATTCGGGAATAACCCGACTATTGTCAGTCCAGACCCATTACCCTCATGGTATAACCTATAATTATCCAAACCACTCCAGGATCCCTAAGCAACCTCCACTTTGGTAATGCCAGCTAGTAACCCAATGCCAGACTCTCAGTCATTCCTCTAGCTTATCGAGTACCCATGAATAACCTTTATATGACTAGGACCAGCAACAACAGCATAACCAACAACCGTCCTATACAAATGTATATTACCCAGACCCACTCTGGGATCCCCTCTAACCAACACCTAAGTGTTTAGAAGCAACCCGGTCTACACTAAGACCAACTTTAAATCAGATACAACAATAATCCCGGCCTCACAAGGACCATAATTGAAAGTCACATCTATATAATACAGCCCGATCCGCTTACGAAACCAATATCAATCAACACAATGCAACAAATATCCATGCAATGATGCAGTAAAGTAAACCCATACCAGGCGTGGTACCCGAGCCAACTGTTAGTAATTTCTTGTACCAGGCATGGTACCCGAACCAACTATTAGTAATTTCCCATACCAGGCATGGTATCCGATCAAACCGTTAGTAATTTCCCGTATCATATATGGTACCCGAGCCAACCATTAGTATTCCCATACCAGGCATGGTACCCAAGCCAACCAAATGTCAACAATCCACACTCACATTAATGAACAATAAACTTGTAAACCAACAAGACAAAATGCACAGTTCAATAAGCAGACTGATCAAACAGGACTATAAGACATTCCAATTCATCTTCTAAGCAATGTATCTCATACAATCACTTAGATAAAAGTACTCAAACACACAATGCATGAAGAAATCAAGCCATCACCTATCCCTTTTCTGGGTAGATGACTTAACCCGACCTTCGTCCGAAGGCCAACCCATTCACCCTTACTAACATAAAATGACCGATTTCCTTTCTTAACAAAATTTAGCAACTATGTGATTCCCGGAACCTTACCTACACCCACGCGTAATGGGAACACATCCCTTTAGCACTTAGACGGTCTTACAACCACATATCCTGCCCTTTACATTCTCGATTCCTCATCTAGGGGGGTTTCCCATTTTCATTCTTGCTCAGCTACCCAGGTAATTCCCGATTCCCTGAACCTTTCCGACATCCCAGCCCCTGAGCCCATCATTTTATCATGCCAAGATGACAACATAACCACATTATACATATCACAAGACCAGCCATTTACTCCGTACAATCCTAAACAAAACCTAACCCGACCCTAATCCGTCAGACTTCGTGCCCGGAGGCCTAAAACATGGATTCTCCATTCCACTATACAATAAGTACGGAAAGTAAACATGTCTATCTACTCAATGAAAACCTAGCCTACCTAGACGCCAAGCAGCTGCAACCGTGCATTTCTGGCTCTATGAAGGTGTTTCCTGATGACTCCACAGGCTCGAATTTATGGTTTTTCACGCTCCTTTAGCTGGAATTCCTCCTCCTCATGGTCCCCAAACCTTGGATCAGCATAGGTGGGTTTTTAGAAAAACCCTCTTATGTTTTCTAACTGAGGAGGAAAAGCTTTTTAAATAAAAACCCATTCTGAGGCTTCTGCCTCCCGTCATTCCTCTAAGGCAGTCTAACCTCTCGTTATAGCGGTCCCACTATAATCAACTAATTACCGCTATAGCAGAGTAACGTCAGCCCGAACTATTTCCAAAAATTAGAATTTTTTGTCACATCACCTACTTAAGACATACGTACTTTAATTAGTTCTTGGCATAATTCAATTTCACGATTTCTTAAAGTAACGACGGGTCCGGTCATTACAACAGATATAAATTTACCCATCATTCATCCCTAAATAATCCCAGAATAATAACCAGACGAGGGGACCTAGCCCAGAACTTCCACCACCCAAGTGACCGCATAACTAACAAACCTACAAAAAGTTACCAAACCTTCCCATAATTTGTCTATCCTACGAGAAGGAAAAGATTCTAAAACTATCCCATCCTGATGAGGAATTTATGAACCTTTCAAGGAAAATTATGCGTGTTCCCATTCTGAGCACCCAATAATTCCAGGGCCTCTTGTCTTGTTAGGACAAACGAATTTGAAAAGACCCAGGAGAACCTTTCCTTACAAAAAATGATTTGCCGTCCACTATAGCGGACTGCCGACCGCTATAGCGGTTGACAGCAAAATGAAATAGGGGAGAAATAAATTTCACCCCCCCATTCTCCCCACATTCCTTTCAAAAACTCTATATTCTCTCCCGATCACTCCGCTCCCAGCGTTGAAATCTAAGGTAAACATCAAACTTTTCTTACTCCGTTACTCTCTTGCATGATTTCGTACATGTTTATAGTAGAAAACTAGGAACTTGTGTATATATTGAAGTGGGTTTTATAACTAGACTTTGGTTGGATTTTTGGTTGAACTCCCGAAGTATGGATACTTCCCTTACGTTTACAATGCCTCCAAGGCGTTCTAGCGTAAGGATAACACTATTATTGGCCAAAAAGGGCCAAAATAGGGTGGAATATAAAGAGTTGTTCTTGAACAAAAGTGGCAATTTGGACAATTTACAGGAGTTAAAATGCCTAAATTTTTGTAGAAAATGGTAATTGGGTACTTTGGGTAGGTAGATCTAAACTTGGAATGTCAAAAATGGAGTTTTGGGCCAAGGGGCGCCATTGATGCACCCCTTGAAGGTCTGGGACGATGTAGACCGCTATAGCGGTTGGACTGCACTGTGGCGGTCCCGCTACAGCGGATATTCCTCTGCTATAGATGTTCCGCTATGGCAGATGTGCCATCCACTTTAACGGAAGGCCGCAAAATAGTGGCCTCCCAAGCCAACACTAAGAAAAAATTTCTCCCCTTGATGCTCTATCACTCTTCTAATCCTACCTCTTCGTTACATTTGCAGGGTAAAACAACCAAATGGCGGAAGGACAAAAGCCTGAGTAAGATTATGATCGTTTTCCCGACAAAGCTAGTCGGGAGAGGTTCATGGACTACAGAAAGTTTGGCTTCTTCCACGAGAGGGGTTGCAAGATGACTGGGGTGGACGGGAAAGCAAACGAGTTTCACTGTAGAATTGAAGAGTTTGGTTGGAGTCCTTTGCTAGTGGCTCCCCCTCCTGCATTAATAGGCTGGGTTCGGGAGTTCTATGCCATCCTCCCCACCGTCCTTTGGGATGAACCCAACCCTACCATCAGACTTTGAGGAATGGACGTCCTTGTGGATGCCCGGACTATAAATGAAGTGTTAGGGGTGCCCCACGTCGCCAATGAGGCGTATGATGCTAAGTCTTGATTGTGGGACATGACTTGGCTGAGAGATACTTTAGTGGAACCCAGATTCAGAGATAAGGTATATTGGGCCAGTGCTGAGGGCGTCACTAGTGTCTACTTCTCCCCTGAGGCTAGGAGGTGGCTAAAGTTGGTGTCTCGGAGGATCCGTCTGTCGGGAAATACGACCGATGTGACTTACACCAGGGCTTTGGTGATTGTTTATGCTATACAGGGTATCATAATGAACGTGGGGGAGCAAATCATCTCTGAGTGGAATGAATTTACCGGGGTTATAGGAAAGGCCCTTATCTTCCGAGTTTGGTGTCGGAGCTGTGCAGGCGAGCTGGCGTGCCTGAGGACCATACCGATACAGAGGTGACTATGGATGAGCCCTTTGACCCTATCCGGGTGAAGGACATCTCCAAAAATAAGAGAAAGATGAATGAAGCAGGAAGCAGTCAGCCAGTTAGGAGGCCGACGATGATGATGATGACATCCCTGCCCCTTCCCAGCCCCAGCCCCCGATCACAAGGGCCCAGCTGGAGGAGAATTTGGCAACTGTCCAGAGGTTTATGGAGGATTCTCATGCCAAAGGCGCAGCCCCTCCCCCTTCTGCTCAGGCCTTTGCAGCACTCCGCAGGGAGTTAGAGAAAGAGAAAAAGAGGAGACGCTCCCGGTATCGCATGTTTGCCCGGATGTGGAAGACCGTTAAGGTCATGTTCTCTTGTATTGCCCCGGGCCAAGCGCTCCCCGATCTTGAGCCCGAGGACATGCAAGACTTTCCCTTCCTGAGTGATGAGGAGTCTTAGGACCTCCCCCTCACCCTATTCCCAGACGCTTTTACTGCTTTTGGGTTGCCCCCGCTTGGGGCTTGTTAAGACATTGTTTTGCTTTCCCTTTTTTCCTTTCGTTTTAGCACGTGGATGCTAGTTTTAGACACTATTTCCCTTTCTACGCATAACATATTAGTTATACAGATGTTTTCCTTGCTCTATACAATGATTCATAAGTTAATTCATGCTTTTACATTATCCCCGGGAAGGAATGAAAATAGGGGAAAATAGAGCAAGCCTTCTGCCTTACGCCCTTCCGCTATAGCTGTGGTCACTCCTCTATAGCAGTTCCGCTGTAGTGGTTGGCTTCCTCTATAGCGGTCCCAATGGTAGCAGTACAGGAAATTTTTATTTCCAGCTAAATGCACTCATCCACCTTCCCAGTTACCACTGTCAAAACCTGTATATCCTGCCATGGTCTTAAACCACTCTCAAGACTATTCCTGGCATTAACGCATCACAATTCAACATGACACATCATAAATTACAAAGAAAAACAACAACAATTGTTCCCCGACAATATCTTCCCGCTGTTACACTAATGACTCATTTGTTCCCATGGTTCCCAACCAAGTCCCGACTGTACTAAAACCAAGCTTCCCTACAGTCATAGTTTCCAATGCCTTATCACCTTAACCAATGATAAGCCCCTTTATATGCAGTACCACTTTTTAAATCAAAATATTTAACAGCTTATCACAACCTAAGGTACACAGCATTTTCAACTCAATGACCCTATGCAGACTCTACATACATGGCAGATAACAATTCACACGCATTCTAAGTAGTCACACCAGAATTGTACAACCCAACGTTTCACTTCAAGTCACAACCAAATCAAATCACAACCAATTCAAACCACACAGTTTCACCTCTCATTCGTGACATGGATGACCATTAGCCGGTTATCCATGCTTACCACAGCCTCTCAGGCCAGATACCAATTGAAACCTTCTCGATTCCAATTTCTCTTGCTTGTCCGGTCGTAACTGAAGTATAAAGACCTCTTTTACCTTGCTGAGATACCAATTGGAATCGAGAGATACCAATTGAACTCAACCCATACAAGCAAGTAAACAACCCCATGAAAGAATGAAAGAAAGGAGATGCTTCCTAGAATGCTTCATAGCTTCCCAAAGATTAGATGTGGACGTCAACACACCTATCTGTGAGACTCTATTTGACATTTTGCTCTTGTACTGGAAGACCGATAACCTACGCTCCGATACCATCTATCACGACCCAACCTACCAGGCCGTATGGGTACCTACTCTAACCACCTAGATAGACGAACTCTGACCACCCGTTCAACAGGTGACATTGCAGAAAATTAAAATAACCCATTAAAATGAGTCCATTTTATGCATGAGAATTTCTTTTACAAAAATGTTCAGAAAAATAAACTACTTAAGGAATTGGCAAAAACCTTTACAATCTTTAACACACCCTCCCTAGAATCTAGTCCAAGTCGGTACAAAAGCTACTACAAGGTTTATACAATAACTTAAAAGGGACACAACTTCCATCAGGAAATCAAGGATAGAAGTTGTTGGAGGATCACCATCGTCATGCACCTAAGAAACATCACCAACCCTGCAATCATACTATACCCAAAAAGGTATAGCAAGAGTAAAATCAATACAACCACACGTACTGGTAGGCATCATCGGTCGACCCGAATCCACTCCTACCATCATAAAGAAAACAAGGAAAAACATAAATGTAACAATAGAATTTCCATCCTTCAACCTCCCCTCGGATTATACAATACAAACCTGATCCTTCCTACTACTTACGCTGCCAACTCCCTCACTTCTCAGACTTCCCAAGTCATACTAACCTTAGACTTCCCAAGTCTTATCAACCTTAGACTTCCCAAGTCTCAGTACTAGTCCAACTCCTAAGTCCTGACCCGGACTATACTCACCTTAGACTTCCATAGCCTTACCAGTAGACCAACCGCTAAGTCCTGACCCGGACTACCACCCTGTTTACTCTACCAATCCATATGGCCAAACATTCGGGAACAACCCAACTATTGTCAGTCCAGACCCATTACCCTCATGGTACAACCTATGATTATCCAGACCTCTCCAGGATCCCTAAGCAACCTCCACTATGGTAATGCCAGCTAGTAATCCAACGCCAGACTCTCAGTCATTCCTCTAGCTTATCGGGTACCCATGAATCATCTTTATATGACTAGAACCAGCAACAACATCATAACCAATAACCATCCTATACAAATGTATATTACTCGGACCCACTCTGGGATCCCTTCTAACCAACACCTAAGTGTTCACAAGAAACCCGGTCTACACCAAGACCAACTCTAAATAAGATACAACAATAATCCTGGCCTCACAAGGACCATAATTAAAAGTCCCATCTCAATAATACAGCCCGGGCCGGTCACAAAACCAATATCAATTAACACAATGCAACAAATATCCATGCAATGATGCAGTAAAGTAAACCCATACCAGGCATGGTACCCGAGCGAACCGTTAGTAATTTCCCGTACCAGGCGTGGTACCCGAGCCAACCGTTAGTAATTTCCCATACCAGGCGTGGTACCCGAGCCAACCGTTAGTAATTTCCCATACCAGGCGTGGTACCCGAGCCAACCGTTAGTATTCCCGTACCAGGCATTGTACCTGAGCCAACCGAATGTCAACAATCCACAGTCACAACAATGAACAATTAACTTGTAAACCAACAAGCAAAAATGCATAGTTCAATAACCAGACTGATCAAACAGGACTATAAGATATTCCAATCCATCTCCTAAGAAATGCATCTCATATAATCACTTAGATAAAAGTACTCAAACACACAATGCATGAAGAAATCAAGCCATCACCTACCCCTTCTCCGGGTAGATGACTTAACCCGACCTTCATCTGAAGGCCAACCCTTCACCCTTACTAACATAAAATGATCGATTTCCTTTCTTAAAAAAATTTAGCAACTATGTGATTCCCGGAACCTTACCTATACCCACACATAATGGGAACACCTCCCATTAGCCCTTAGAGGGTCTAACAACCACATATCCTGCCCTTTACATTCCCGAGTCCTCATCTAGAGGGGGTTTCCCATTTTCGTTCCTACTCAGCTACCTAGGCAATTCCCGGTTCCCCGAACCTTCCCGACATCCCAAACCCTGAGCCTATCATTTTATCATACCAAGACGACAATATAACCATATTATACATATCACAAGACCAGTCATTTACACCGTACAATACTAAACCAAATCTAACCTGACCCAAATCTGCCAGACTCCGTGCCCGGAGGCCTAAAACATGGATTCTCCATTCCACTATACAATAAGTACGGAAAGTAAACAGGTCTATCTACTCAATGAAAACCTAGCCTACCTAGACGCTAAGCAGTCAAGGCGTTCCCTTATAACTCCGCAGGCTCAAATCCGTGGTTTTTCGCGCTCCTTTAGTTGGAATTCCTCCTCCTCATGGTCCCCAAACCTTGGAGAAGAATAGGAGGATTTTTAGAGAAACCCTCATATGTTTTCTAATTGAGGAGGAGAAGCTTTTTAAATAAAAACCCATTCTGAGGCTTCTGCCTCCCGTCATTCCGCTGTGGCGGTCTAACCTTTCGCTATAGCAGTCCCGCTATAGCGGAATAATTATCGCTATAGTGGAGTGACGTCACGCCAAACTATTTCCAAAAATCAAAAAAAATTCTGTCACATCACCCTACTTAAGACATACGCATTTTAATTAGTTCCCAGCATAATTCGATTTCGCGATTTTTTAAAGTAACGACGGGTCCTATAATTACAACAGATACTAATTTACCCATCGTTCCTCTCCGAATAATCCTAGAATAATAACCAGATGAGGGGGGCTAGCCCTGAACTTCCACCGTCCAAGTGACCGCGTAACTAACGAACCTACGCAAGTGCCAAACCTTCCGATAATTTGTCTAATCGACCAGAAGGAAAAGATTCCAAAATTATCCCATCCAGACGAGGAATTTATGAACCTTTCAAGGAAAATTACACGTGTTCCCATTCTGAGCATCCAAGAAATCGGGGGCCTCGTGTCTTGTCGGGATGAACAAATTTGAAAAGACCCGGGAGAACCTTTCCTTACCAAAACTGATTTGTCATTTGCTATAGCGGACAATACACCGCTATCGCAGTCCCGCTATAGTGGACTACCGACCGCTATAGCGGTTGACAGCAGAATGAAATAGGGGAGAAACGGATTTCATCCCCCCTTATTCATCCCACATTCCTTTCAAAAACTCTATACTCTCTCCCGATCACTCCGCTCTCGGCGTTGAAATCTCAGGTAAACATCGAATTTTTCTTACTCCCTTACTCTCTTGCATGATTTTGTACATGTTTATGGTAGAAAACTAGGAACTTAGGTGTATATTGAAGTGGGTTTTTGAACTAGACTTTGGTTGGATTTTTGGTTGAACTCCCGAAGCATGGATGCTTCCCCTACGTTTACAATGCCTCCAAGGTGTTCTAGTCGTAAGGATAACACTATTATTGGCCAAAAATGGGACAAAATTGGGTGGAATATAAAGAGTTGTTCTTGAACAAAAGTGATGATTTGGACGATTTACAGGGGTTAAAATGCCCAATTTTTTGTAGAAAATGGTAATGGGGTACTTTGGGTAGGTAGATCTGAACCTGGGATGTCAAAAACGGAGTTTTGGGCTAAGGGGCTCCAGTGATGCACCCCTTGAAGGTCTGGGATGATAAAGACCACTATAGTGGTTGGGCTCCACTATGGCAGTCCCGTTACAGCGAATATTACTCCGCTATGGCGGACGTGCCATTCGCTTTAGCGAAAGGCCGCAAAACAGTGGCCTCCCAAGCCAATACTTAGAAAAACTTTCTCCCCTTGATACTCTATCACTCTTCTAATCCCGCCTCTTCGTTACATTTGCAGGTTAAAACAACAAAACGGCTAAAGGACAAAGGCCCGAGTATGATTATGATCATTTTCCGACGAAGCTAGTCGGGAGAGGTTCATGGACTACTGGAAGTTCGGCTTCTGCCACGAGAGGGGTTGCAAGATGACTGGGGTAGACGGGAAAGCAGCCGAGTTTCACCATAAAATTCAAGAGTTTGGTTGTGGTCTTTTGCTAATAGCACCCCCTCCCGCATTAACAGGCTGGGTGCGGGAGTTCTATGCCATCCTCCCCACCATCCTTTGGGATGAACCCAACCCTACCATTAGACTCTGAGGAGTGGATGTCCCCGTGGATACCCGGACTATAAATGAAGTGCTAAGGGTGCCCCACGTCTCCAATGAGGCGTATGATGCTAAGTCTTGATTCTGGGACATAGCCTGGCTGAGGGATACTTTAGTGGAACCCGAATTCAGAGATAAGGTATACTGGGTCAGTCCTACGGGCATCACTAGTGTCTACTTCTCCCGCGAGGCTAGGAGGTGGCTGAACTTGTTGTCCCAGACACTCCATCCGTCGGGAAATACGACTGACGTGACTTACACCAAGGCTTTGGTGATTGTTTGTGCTATGCAGGGTATCATATTGAATGTGGGGGAGCAAATCATCTCTGAGTGGAAGGAATTCTACCGGGGTCATAGGAAGGGCCCTTATCTTCCAGGTTTGGTGTTGGAGCTGTGCAGAAGAGCTGGCGTGCCTGAGGAGCATACCGACTCTGAGGTGACTATGGATGAGCCCTTTGACCCTATTCAGGTGAAGGACATCTCCAAAAAGAAGAGGAAGATGAACGAAGCAGGAAGCAGTCAGCCGGTTGAGAAGGCCGACGATGATGATAATGACATCCCTGCCCCTTCCCAGCCCCAGCCCCCGATCACTAGAGTCCAGCTGGAGGAGAATTTGGTAGTTGTCCAGAGGTTTATGGAGGATCCTCACACCAAAGGTATAGCCCCTCCCCCTTCGGCTCAGGACTTTGCAGCACTCGCAGGGAGTTAGAGGAAGAGAAGAAAAGGAGATGCTCCCGGTATCGCATGTTTGCCCAGATGTGGAAGACCGTTAAGGTCATGTTCTCTTCTATTGCCCCGGACAAAGCGCTCCCCATCCTTGAGCCCAAGGACATGCAAGAGTTCCCCATCCTGAGCGATGATGAGGCTTAGGACCTCCCCCTCTCCCTATTACCAGACGTTTTTGCTGCTTTTGGGTTGCCACCGCTTGGGGCTTGTTAAGATACTATTTCCCTTTCCCCTTTTTCCTTTCGTTTTAGCACGTGGATGCTAGTTTTAGACACTATTTCCCTTTCTACGCACGAAACCAATATCAATCAACAAAATGCAACAAATATCCATGCAATGATGCATTAAAGTAAACCCGTACCAGGCGTGGTACCCGAGCCAACAATTAGTAATTTCCCATACCAGGTATGGTACCCGAGCCAACCATTAGTAATTTCCCATACAGGTGTGGTACCCGAGCCAATCGTTAGTAATTTCCCATACTAAGCATGGTACCCGAGCCAACCGTTAGTATTCCCGTACCAGGCATGGTACCCGAGCCAACCGAATGTCAACAATCCACAGCCACAACAATGAACAATTAACTTGTAAACCAACAAGCAAAAATGCATAATTCAATAACCAGACTGATCAAACAGGACTATAAGACATTCCAATTCATCTCTTAAGCAATGCATCTCATACAATCACTTAGATAAAAGTATTCAAACACACAATGCATGAAGAAATCAAGCCATCACCTACCCCTTCTCCGGGTAGATGACTTAACCCGACCTTCGTTCGTAGGCCAACCCATTCACCCTTACTAACATAAAATGACCGATTTCCTTTCTTAACAAAATTTAGCAACTATGTGATTCCCGAAACCTTACCTACACCCACACGTAATGGGAACACCTCCCTTTAGCCCTTAGCAAGTCTAACAACCACATATCCTACCCTTTACATTCCCGAGTCCTCATCTAGGGGGGTTTCCCATTTTCGTTCCTGCTCAGCTACCTAGGAAATTCCTGGTTCCCCAAACCTTCTCGATATCCCAGCCCCTGAGCCTATCATTTTTATCATGCCAAGACGACAATGTAACCACATATACATATCAAAAGACCAGCCATTTACTCTGTACAATCCTAAACTAAACCTAACCCGACCCGAATCCGCCAGATTCCGTGCTCGAAGGCCTAAAACATGGATTCTCCATTCCACTATACAATAAGTACAAAAAGTAAACAGGTCTATCTACTCAATGAAAACCTAGCCTACTTGGACGCCAAGCAGCTTCAACCGTGCGTTTCTGGCTAAGTGAAAGCGCTCCCTGACGACTCCACAGGCTCGAATCCATGGTTTTTCGCTCTCCTTTAGCTGGAATTCCTCCTCCTCATGGTCCCCAATCCTTGGAGCATCATAGGAGAGTTTTTGGAGAAACCCTTGTATGTTTTCTAACTGAGGAGGAGAAGCTTTTTAAATAAAAACCCATTCTGAGGCTTCTGCCTCCCGTCATTCTGCTATGGCGGTCTAACCTTCCATTATAGCGGTCCCGCTATAGCAGAATAATTCTCGCTATAGCGGAGTGACGTCAGCCCAAACTATTTCTACTAATCAGAAATTTTCCATCACGTTACCCTACTTAAGACATACGTACTTTAATTAGTTCCCGGTATAATTCGATTTAGCAATTTTTTAAAGTAACGACGGGTCCGGTCGTTACACTACCAGACTTATCATAAAAAGGAAAACCTTCCTCGTACCAAGCAAGACCTTAATATGTGACTACCTGTGAGTTCTACATACTTAACCCCCAAGTTTCCTTACCCTTGACATCCCGCTGATTCAGGCACTCATAGAATACTAGCCTTGTTGCACTAACTCAATCATACCTTGACACCCTCACATCTTTGAGTTTACCTAAGTCTATGCGCCGCAGCCCGCAACTAACAAACCGGTGACACCCCACATTTTTGGCCTAAAGAATATGACAACTGCTAGACCATCAAACCTACCCACATCATAAGTGCGACACAAACATTACTGGGTAACCTTATCTCACGTTCATAATACTTAGCCCTTGGCAGTCCCACTACCAAGCTAGCCCAGACATCATGCCAAGTCGACAAGCCTCTCCCAATAAGACTCTAAGTCAACAACCTTGACTACCAATCATCAACCAAGTCAACAACCACGACTATACAACAATGACCTATACCTTATACTAACTGCACAGGTAATAGACAACATAGACTTGTGTCATATCGTGTAATTAACTCGGACCTCTCAAGGATACCGAAAGACAATAACTATGATAACTTCATGTGTTCTCAGTGCAAAATGTATCCACCCTTAGAAGATAAACACATAGTCAGGTTAACAGTCAACCCGATTCACTCAAGGAACCAACAAATAGACCATAAGACCGATAAGCCCGGTTCACTCAGGGAACCAACATATAATAATATTAGGTAACAGATAAGCCCGATTCACTCAAAGAACCAACATGTAAGAATATCAGGTAATAGATAAGCCTGGTTCAATCAAGGAACCAACATATAAGAATATCAGGTAACAGATAAGTCTGGTTCACTCAAGGAACCAACATGTAAGAATATCAGGTAACAGATATGCCTGGTTCACTCAAGGAACCAACACAATAATAAACAAGTAAACCTATAACAGGCGTGGTACCCGAGCCAACCATGAATGAACCTGTACCAGGCGTGGTACCTGAGCCAATCAATGAATAAACTTGTACCAGGTGTGGTACCCGATCTAACCAATAGATAATAGAATATACATGGTACCCGAGCCAACTAATGAATCATACAACATGTACCATGCGTGGTACCTTAGCCAACCAATGAATAACATCAACCAATCCCGTGAAGATGTCCAAATACCACTACATCCCACAATAATAACAGATATCACAACAATCACAACCATAATTAGAATAAGCAGTCATACTTATACAATCAACAAGCCTTTAACCTAACCTCATTATATGTGATTAACACTTAGGATATCATTTAACCATTACCTTTCTTAAGCATATATTTACAACAATAGATAACCACCAAACACTTGGTCAACTTGAGTTATTCATTTAAGGTAAACAACAATCATTCTTTAACACACCAATTACAAGAAGATATGATTCATTGAGTTCATCAATTACAGCATGTCCAAAGACCAACCCCTAGCTAAATCAAGTAAGCATATCAAGCCATATTCCTTAGATTTAAATACTCATTTTAGGGGTGCACATTCAGCCCAATGGAATCTAAACCATAATTCAACCATATAAGTCCATTCATTGTTTCCGTCCCCTTACTATTTAAACCAAGACTGGGATTCCACTATTATTTAGAAACCCCTACATTCAAGTTATTCCTAGGTTTAAGACCCTGTCCCATTAGCCAATTATCCAGGGGTGAACAATCATAGGGTAACATATAATTAGAAAGATTTCATCATTACGGCAATTAGTAATTCCCCACCCAATTTATCGGGATTTTACATATTTTACCCATCAAACACCATGTCCTAAGGCCTAAACATGCAATCTCCCATCAATCTATTCTATATTCACGTTTTTCAACCCAAGTCTAAACTACTCAGAAAAACCTAGCCTACCTGGATGCCAAGCAGCTGCTACAGAGGTCTGAATGTGAACTTTGGATCCATGAAGGTGAATCCTGGCGTGAAATTAACATAAACTTCATGGGTTTTACCCCATTAATGCGGAATCCCTCCTTTCTATTGCTCCTGGCTATGAGGTAACCCTAGGAGGATTTTTAGAGAAAACCTCATTCTTTTTACAACTAAAGAGAAGAAAAGAGAATATAAAAGGTTGCACTCTGGTTTCTGGTCTCGTCACCCCACTATAGTCACCTACCAGCCGTTATAGAGATGGTGCTAAAACGGAAAAATTCCTGCTATAATGGGATAATGTCAGCCCGAGTAAAATTTTATATTCCAAAATTTCTCATCGTGTCACCCAAATTTAATTCAAGAGCTTATTTCAAAAGTTCTCGTAACCCGCAATGAGGTATCTTTTAATAACAACTGAATAGGTTGTTACACCGCCCCTCTTGGTCTTGCACCTTTAGAATTGTTTTGGATCGACGTCTTTGGCTTCTACTCAGACTTCAAAGCTCATTTGCATTAAATTTGTGCCCGAACTCTTTTATTTCCATCCTATATAATAAAAATGTCATGACCCAATTTCTCGATCATGGTGGCACCTACAACCCCCCAGTAGGTGAACCAATTCCCATAGCCCAAAAAGGTTAGTAATGGGCTAACAAGCATGTGGAAGAACAGTAAAAAAGCATAAGCAAGGGAACAAAATAAAGAAATAGGCAACAAGAATGCATAAGAGGAAGCTAAATCAAACCCAAAACTTGGTATCATAGTATAAGAGCCGAGACTACATAAACAGAGTACAAAGGATCCAAAAGAATATATACATATGTCTCTGAACAACAAAAGAGTACATGATACAATAGATCAGATAACAACTAAGCTTCGGCCGCCAAAAGATCACTCTCTGTCTCGAATAGTCCAAAAGTCAGCCCGCACGAGTCTCCACGGATCAGTGGCGATGGCCTACACTAGGATCTGCACCAGAAAGATGCCGAGTGTAGTATGAGTACCAATTGCTAAGCAACAGGTACCCAGTAGGTATCATAGGCCAACTGAGCGCATATAAGATATAAGAGCAGTAATATAGCAGAAAAGAAACAAGTAATCACAGAAATAACGAATAGGTACACAGAAGCTAGCACGGAAGGATACAAGAAGAAAAGAACATACTAGGCTAGCTAATAGAAATATAAATCTCACAAACACAGGTGAAGGAAAGAAAGAATGTACCTGGGGTCCTTACAATAACAATATATAAAAGAGAGCTTAAGAAGAAGGTGGTATACCGGTAACCTCAAGTAAAAGGAAGGAGGAAAGAAAATAACGGTAATCATGATTGAAAATAAGACTACTGACCAAGTCATACTAGTAATACCACTCTCAAGCCAGGAATAATCAACTGATAGCCCAAATATAACCATCAAGCGAACGAAACATATATAATATAACTCTGAAATGCCAATCCTCGAATAAGAACTCGAACGGAACCATAATAAGAATCAATATTACAAAAGAATAAGTCTACTTTCAATCCCAACAGGCGCCCATACACCCGAGGAACACATACAAGTGAAGACAAACACTCCGGCATCCCATACTATCGAAGCGTACAATCAGGAAACAGCAAACAAGGGTGGAATCTCACACAAATGAATGATATGATGCAATAGTGAAAACCGAGTGGAATAGTAACTCTGTATGTACCTCCTCCGGTGCCTATGGGCCCAGCAGGTAGGATCTATGGAAGGACACGGCTCGTATACCTTAATTACACCGTATAACCCTCCTCCTACACACTCACCATGTAGCCCCTATCCGGATCAGCAAGGTCCATGGAGGTCCTCGACCATTTATTAAATCTCAAGTCTAAGTATAGCATTCCAGAGTGTATCCAGATCCAATCAGTAACTGAAGTCTCAAAATGCATGCTCAGAGTTTATCCGGGTCTAAATCAGTGAATCAAGCCTCAAAAACACCAACAAGTGTACCCGGCCATAATCGGGTCTAAAACTGCAGTAAAATAGGTCTGATGCTCAGCCTAACCGAGTCTAGTATCATCTCAAATCAACAGTAAAACTAGTCTAGTAGTCTGGCCTCGCCGAGTCTAGTAGTAGTCTAAAAACAGTGATAAAATCAACCTTTTAACTATCTTACCCCAAGAAGATCCATGAAAATAATTCCAAACCTTTTATAATCATATTTTTACCAAAAATGGGCCCTCGGGGCCATGAAAGGTTTAGAAAACCATCAATACTCGGCCCGAAGCCAAAAAAGTAGTAAAATATGTAGAATCTCTTTGTATGCATGATAATGGCATGCCCAATCACAAACAGTAGCCCAACGGCTCACAATCAACCTATCGGCCCTACACAGTCTCCAATCACTCTACAACACAGATAACCAGCTCTACAAACTAATATCGATGTCCGGAATTGCGGACAATCCCAAATAACTCACTATCTATGGTCCAGAATCAAATACAAGGCCACACAAGACTACAAGGGTGATTCTATCAACTACAATGAATACTACAATCATCGGAGTGAAAAAAATAAGACGGACAAAAAGAAGCGAACAAGGTCTGGGGTACCAAGCTAATAAACCCAACTCAAGGATGTTAATTAGTACAATTATAGCCTATATACGCAAAGTCTAGAAGAGTTAAACCGTAACCTACCTGTCGTCTGATGACAAGCTGCTAGAACGATGATGTCCAAGCCCGAACCGCTCTGAGAAGCTACAAACGATATCAAACTATCATAAACATAAATGACTCGTTAAAATAAGACTAACAATACCCATATTGCTATAATTATAGCTGGGTCAAAATTCGAGTCACCGACAGGCCCGTGTGCCCCACAACCCAAAGCCATAAATGAAAGAGTGCATAATGATCATAACGATCCCAAGAGTGCATGCTCAAAGAATTAGAAGAATAGGACTAGAAATTGTGGATAAAACAGCCCACCCAACAAGAGAATTCAAAGAGGGAAATCAAAGGAATTTAATCAAAAATTAGTAAGGAACTTACCGGATTAATGTCTGGAAACAACCACGAATCAAAGATGATCTTCCTCCAAGAATTTGGATGGCCAGAAGTGGAGAAATGGTGTTTTGGGAGCTATTTTCAATGGTGGAACGAGTTGGGTTTAAAATGACTTAAAAAGGAAGAAGATGGCCAACTTAAGACTGCCAGCGCTGCATGTGTGCACGCGGCAGGGCACTGCGTAGGCGGCCCATGCCTACGCAGCCAGGAGCTGCCCAGATCGCACGCGAGCCAACCACTGTGCGCGACCATGCGCAAGCGGCCCAGGTAACGCATAGGCGGAGGCCAAGCAAAGGGGGTAGCTGGCACGCTATTATGCACACGCGATCGTGCCTATGCGTGGGCATAGTTCTGTTGGTGCCACGACAGCAACCAGCTGCCAACAACCATGCCAACTTAGAATTTTACTCTGATGGACCTTCGGGAACATATTCGGGGTCCCGCAAACAAAAATGAGTTGAGCTATTCGACTAAAAATGGCATTCTGGACTCAATAGAATCAACAAAAATCCCAATGGAGGTCGATTTAATAAAAAATGGGCCTCATGCCTAAAACCCAACCTTAGGCCAACTTTTCTAAAACAGAACACCAAGGCCTACAATAAGTCCCAAAGCCTTGGGATCCGAACCAAAAGTCCCTCTAGCCCAAAGTCAATATTCTAGAGCTAATAGCGCTGACAGAATTTCCATCCGAGGCCGTCCTCTTCGAGTGTTGACCAAAGTCAAACTTTCAAGTTCAACTGGCTAGAAAACACAAAACCAAACCAAAAGCTCCCAGACCCTGATCAAGGGTCCATCTAGACCAAAATCCATTCTCCGGAGCTAACGAAATTGTCAGAATTCGATTTCGAGCACATTTACTAAGAATGTTGACCGTAGTTAATGATATCCTAAGCTTAAGCTCTAAAACATGAAAATGACCATAAAGACCAAACGACCAGCCAAGGGCACCGAACCACAAGTCCTAGCAGGTCATAAAGGACTTTAGGCCACTACAGGCAAGATCAAACAGTACAAAGAAAGCATAAATACGGGAATGGCTGAAAGGGTCATTACGTCATCCACTACTAAAAGGGACTTTCGTCCTCGAAAGTCAAGAACAAGAAAGTACCTGAAGGCCCAAACAGCTGTGGATACTAAGCCTGCATCTCTTTCTTGGTCTCCCAGGTAGCCTCCTCAACTAGATGGTGCTTCCAATGAACCTTAACAACTAGAATCTCTCTAGATCTTAATCTCCTGACATCTCTGGCCAAAATAGCTATCGGCTCCTCAATAAGGGCTAAACTCTCATCCAACTGAACTGTATCCCACTGCAACACATGAGACTCGTCTGGAACATACCGTCGCAATATTGATACATGGAAAACCAGTTGCATAGCTGAAAATGTCAGTGACAAATCTAACATATAGGCAACACTACCAATTCTCTTAAGGATCTTAAACGGCCTAATGTACCTGAGGCTAAGCTTGCCCCGCCTACAAAATCTCATCACGCTCTTCCTGGGTGATACATGGAGGAACACCTAGTCACCAACACTGAACTCTAAGGCACGAAGTCTACGATCAGCATAGCTCTTCTGCCTACTCTGGGCTATTCGAAGTCTGTCCTGAATCACTCAGACTGAATCACTCAGACTCTATCTAAGGAATCACGAAGCAAGTCGATACTCTGTGGCCTAGACTCTAAACCATCAAACTAACCCACTGGAGATCTGCAATGCCTACCATACAATGCCTCAAAAGGTGCCATGCCAATGCTCGAATGAAAACTATTATTATAAGAAAACTCGGCCAATGGCATAAACTGATCCCAAGAACCTCCAAAGTCAAGAACATAAGCCTTAAGAATGTCCTCTAGGACCTGAATAGTCCTCTCGGACTGGCCATCTGTCTGAGGGTGGAATGCGGTACTAAGTTGAACCTCAGTACCCAAGTCTCGCTGAATAGCCCTCCAAAATTAAGATGTGAACTGAGTGTCATGGTCTGAAATGATAGAAGCTGGGACTCCATGCAGCCGAACAATCTCACAAAGATAAATCTGAGCTAACCTCTCTGCACTGTAAGTAGTCTGAATTGGCAAAAAGTGTGCTGACTTAGTCAACCGGTCAACAACCACCCAAATAGAGTCAAACCCTCGAGAAGTACAAGGTAACCTAACTATGAAGTCCATAGTAATCCCCTCCCACTTCCACTGAGGAATGGAAAGTCACTACATCAAACCACCAGGTCTCATGTGCTCAAACTTCACCTGCTGATAGTTCAAGCACCGATATACAAACTCCGCTAAGTCTCGCTTCATACCACTCCACTAGTAAAACTGTCTCAAATTTCTGTATATCTTGGTTGTGCCAGGATCGATGGAATATCTAGAATGATGTGCCTCAAAGAGAATGAACTGAATCAAATCACCCACTTTAGGAACACAAAGAATATTGTCAAACCTCAGAACACCATCTGAATCTAGAGTAGCCCGATTGGCCTCACCCAAAATAACCTGATCACGAAGGTCACTCAACAACTGATCCTCAAACTGACGGCTCTGAATCTGATCAACCAAGGTAGAACAAACCTCAATACTGGAGAGAACTCTGCTAGGATCCGACAAGTCAAGCCTAACCAACTAGTTAGCCAAGGACTGGATGTCCAAGGACAACGGCCGCTCTAAAACTGAAACTGAAGCTAGACTACCCATACTCATTGTCTTCTGACTCAAGGCATCCGCTACCATGTTTGCCTTGCCTGGATGACACAAAATGGTGAAGTCATAGTCCTTCAGTAGCTTGATCCATCTCCATTGCCTCGAGTTCAACTCTCGCTGACTCGTAATGTACTGAAGACTACAATGATCGGTGAAGATCTTACAGTGAATCCCATATAAGTAGTGCCTCTGAATCTTGAGCGTGAAGACTACTGCTGCCAACTCCAAGTCATGAGTGGGGTAGTTGCGATAGTGAACCTTTGGTTGCCTCGATACATAAGCTATCACTCGACCATGCTGCATTAATACACATCCAAGACCAACCCCTGAAGCATCACAATATACCGAGAAACTCTGGCCTTTAACTGGAAAAGTCAACACTGGAGCTGAAGTCAATAAGGCCTTAAGCCTCTGAAAGTTATCCTCGCACTGATCCAACCACTAAAATGGGACATCTTTCCTAGTCAACCTAGTCAAAGGTGCTGCTATGGAAGAAAACCCCTCGATGAACCATTTGTAGTACCCTGCTAACCGAACAAAGCTACAAACCTCGGTAGGAGTAGTAGGTCTAGGCTAATCACGAACCATTGAAATCTTACCCGGGTCTACTCTAATCCCATCCTTAGACACCACGTGTCCTAGGAATGCAACTGACTCAAGCCAAAACTCGCACTTTGAGAACTTGGCATAATGCCGATGATTTCTCAAAGTCTGGAGTATAATTCTCAAGTGTTGCTCACTCATCTCTAATCCACGATTATATCAGGATGTCATTTATGAAAACTATGACAAATGAGTCTAAATACGAGCTAAGCACCCTGTGCATCAAGTCCATGAAAGCTGCAAGGGCATTAGTCAACACAAAAGACATCACCAGGAACTCATAGTGGCCATAATGTGTCCTGAATACTGTCTTAGGGATGTCCTCTGCCCTAATCCTCAACTAGTGGTAGCCTAACCTCAAATCAATCTTTGAAAACACGACTGAACCCAGAAGCTGATCAAACAAGTCATCTATGCACAGCATCGGATACCTATTCTTCACAGTTACCTTATTCAGTTGCCGATAATCAATACACATCCGCATTGACCTATTCTTCTTCTTCACAAACAGAACTGGAGCACCCCAAGGCAACACACTCGGCCTAATGAAACCCTTAGCTAACAAGTCCTGGAGCTGCTCCTTAAGCTCCCTCAACTCAATTGGAGCCATATGGTAAGGAGAAATAGAAATGGGCCTACTGCCCAGCTCTAACTCAATAGCAAAGTCAATATCTCTCTCAAGTGGAAGGCCTGGTAGGTTGGTAGGGAACACATCTATGAAATCTCTAACCACCAGAATTGACTCAGGGGAAGAAGGGTCGGCACTAGCATCTTGGACATATGCTAGGTAAGCCAAACACCCGCGAGAAATCAACTTTCTAGCTCGAAGACAAGAGATGATCCCAGATGGTGTGTGGATAACAGAACCCTGCCACATAACCAGGGATACGCCAGGCACAGCTATGGTAATGGTCTTGGCATAACAATCCAAAACTTCATGGTGAGGGGATAACCATTCCATGCCCAGAATAACATTAAAGTCTAATATATCGAGAATCATCAAATCACCCTAAGTCTCCAAATCACCAACAATAATCATACAAGATCTCACAATCTGATCCACTATTAAAAAATCTTCTACTGGGGTCAAAACAAATACATGCATAGAAAATGGCTCACTAGCCAACCCAAAATAAGGCAAATAGTAGGCACAAACATACAAACAAGTATATCCAGGATCAAATAAAGCCAAAGCTGACTGACGGCTTACAAAAATCATACCTGTGATCACAAATTTGAGGCCTCTCCTTTGATCTCCCAGGGAAAGCATACAACTGACGACGACCACCTCCTGATCGAATGCCATCCCTACCACCTATCCTGCCACACGGGGTACCACCTCTATCCTCACCACTACCTCCTCTAGCTGGTGACTGCACTGATCGAATAGGATGAGCCGACTGAGCGGCTAGATGAATTGTACCCCGCTGGGGGCAATCTCTAGCATAGTGCCTAATAACTCTACCTCATAATAAGGCCCTGATAGCCTACCCTGTCTGGATGAACTAGCTGCACCAGTATGGCAACCATGGCCTGATGCCCTAGAAGATTTACCTCTCAGAGTCTAACCACTGTAACCCTGCTGGCTACTCTGACCCTACTCAAACTAAGAACTACCAGAAGCCTGAAGTAAAGCCTAAACCTATCGACTAGACTGACCCTGGTGCTTGTGTGGCTGATGACCTCGGCCCCACTAGCCTGAACCTCTACCACTGTAATGAGAACCATTGTAGCTGCCTAATATGGAGGCCTCTTATCTCTGACCCCTAGATCATGATGGTGCAAATCCTCTATAGTACGAGCATGATTAGCTATAGCCTGGAAAGATCGACCACTATCAACTAACACCTCCGTTGTTTGTATGAACTCTAATCTCAGCCCCCAAACAAATGTATGGATCATGTAGGGATCGGTAGGGATAATCATGTCCCCAAATAGAGCAAGCTGGTGGAAGCGAGTCTCATACTCAGATACGGTCAAAGAACTCTTCATAAGTCTCGTGAACTGCTCCCTATGATGCTCTTTATCATTCTAAAGCAAAAACTTAGCCATAAACAACTCATAGAACTCTAACCAAGGTAACGGAGTAGACGAAGATGGTCTGAAAGCAACTTGGGCCCACCACTATAACTTAGTTGGGCCCTCCAATTGATAAGTAGTGTATCCAACACCATGAGTCTCCAACGAACCCAAATGGTGTAGCATCTCCTCACATGTAGAGATAAAATCATATGGATCCTGACCTAGAGTACCACCAAATCTAGGTGGAGCCAATCTCAAAAATCTACCTAATGCCTTCTACTCCATCTCTGTCATAGTTAGGAAAGGAGTAAGAGGTTGTACAGCAGACGGTACCAGAATAACCTCAGCAAGGGAGCCGCAGTAGCAGGCTGTGCTCCTGAACTCTGAACACCCAGGGCTGCTCCTTGAGCAAATGCATGTGCTACCTTAAAAGGTTGTCCCTCTATCATACCCAACAACTAAAGGAGTAAACCCCGAATATCAGACGAATGAGTGGGGGTTGAAGCTGGTACAGAAATTGGTGTTGGCACTAGTGGTACCTGGGATGTCCCCTAGTCCACAGGCTACTGCTCTACTACTCTGGAACAATCTCGAGCTCATATTTGGGCTCATACACGAGCTCAACCTTGACCCTAGGAGCTCTAACTGGTGCCGCTGCTCGGGTACGTCCCCTAGCTCTACCTCTGTGACCTCTTCGGCCCCTAGCTGGAATCGGGTATGTTGGAGTCGAAGGCTCTCCCCCACCTGATATCGACGATCTTGTATGAACCATCTATGGGAGAATGAACTAGAATAAGTGAGATTTCAGGAAACCATCCAGGATAAGATGCATGATACTGAAGCAAGAAGAGAGCCATATTTCCTAAGATGTCACTTTAGCCTCCTGAAGATTGAGTATGGATGTCTCTGCCCTGATTTGTAGGACTTTACTAGACATTGGCTCCTATACCAATGACAATGGTGAACCTAGGCTCTGATACCAAGCTGACATGGCCCAATTTCTCGGTCATGGTGGCACCTACAACCCCCAGTTGGTGAACCAATCCCCGTAGCCCAGAATGATTAGTAATGGGCTACTATCTAACAAGCATGCGGAAGAACAGTAAATAAGTGGAAGCAAGGGAACAAGATAAAGAAATAAGCAATAGGAATGCATAAGCGGAAGCTAAACCAAACCCAAAACCTGGTATCATAGTATAAGAGCCGAGTAGACATAAACAGAGTACAAAGGATCCAAAAGAATATATACATATTTCTTTGAACAACAAAAGAGTACATGATACAAGGAATGAGATAACAGTTAAGATCCGATCGTCAAGAGATCACCCTTTGTCTCGGATAGTCCAAAATTCATCTTGCACGAGTCTCCACGGATCAGCGGCGATGGCCTACACTAAGATCTGCACCAGAAAGATGTAGAGTGTAGTATGAGCACTAATTGCTAAGCAACGGGTACCCAGTAGGCATCATAGGCTGACTGAGAGCAGGTAAGATATAAGAGCAGTAATATAGAAAAAAAGAAACAAGTAGTCACAGAAATAATGAATAGGTACACGGAAGCTAGCACAGAAGGATACAAAAAGAAAAAAATATACTAGGCTAGCTAATAGAAACATAAATCTCACAGACACAGGTGAAGGAAAGAAAGAACGCACCTGGGGTCCTTGCAGTAACAATATATAAAAGATAGTTGAAGAAGAAGGCAATATACCAGTAACCTCAAGTAAAAGGGAAGGAGGAAAGGAAATAACGGTAATCATGCTCCAAAACAAGACTAATGACCAAGTCATACTAGTAATACCACTCTCAAGTCAGGAATAATCAACCGATAGCCCAAGTATAACCATTAAGGGAACAAACATATATAATATAACTCTCAAATGCCAATCCTCGAATAAGAACTCGAATGGAACCATAATAAGAATCAATATTGCAACAGAATAATAAGAAGTCTACCTACAATCCCAATAGGCGCCCATACACTCGAGGAACACATACAAGTGAAGACAAACCCTCCGACATCTTATACTATCGGAGCGTAGAATCAGCAAACAACAAATAAGGGTAGAATCTCATGCAAATGAATGATATGATGCAATAGTGAAAACCAGGTGGAACAATAACTATATATGTACCTCCTCCGATGATTATGGACCCAGCAGGTAAGATCCATAGAAGGACATGGCCCATACATCGCAACTACATTGTATACCCCTCATCTGGCACACTCAGCACGTAACCCCTAGTCCGGATCGGCAAGGTCCATGGAGGTCCTCAACCACATACTAAATCTCAAGTCTCAGTATAGCATTTTGGAGTGTATCCAAATCCAATCAGTAATCGAAGTCTCAAAATGCATGACCAGAGTTTAACCAGGTCTAAATCAGTAAATCAAGCCTCAAAAACCCTAACAAGTGTGCCCGAGCATAACCGGGTCTAAAACCGTAGTAAAACAGGTTTGATGCTCGGCCTAATCGAGTCTAGTATCATCTCAAATTAATAGTAAAACCAATCTAGCAGTCTGGCCCCGCCGAGTCTAGAAGTAGTCTAAAAACAGTGATAAAATCAACCTTTTTACTATCTTACCCCAAGAAGATCACTGAAAACAATTCCAAACTTTTTATAATCATTTTGTTTTTACTGAAAATGGGCCTTTGGGGCCATGCAAAGTTTAGAAAACCATCAATAGTCGGCCCGAAGCCAACATAGTTGTAAAACATGTAGAAAATCTCTTTATATGCATGATAATGGCATGCCCAATCACAATTAGTAGCCCAATGGCTCACAATCAACCTATCGGCTCTGCATACGCTCCAATCACTCTACAACCCAGATAACCAGCTCTACAAACTAATATCGATGTGCGGGACTTATGGAAAATCCTAAATAACCCACCATCTATGGTCCAGAGTCAAATACAAGGCCACACAGGACCACAAGAGTGATTCTATCAACTACAACGAATACTATAATCATCGGAGTGAAAAAATGAGATGGACATGAAGAAGCGGATAAGGTCTGGGGTACCAAGCAAATAAACCTAAACCAAAGATGCTAATTAGTATAATTATAGTCTATATACGCAAAGTCTAGAAGAGTTAAACCGTAACCTAATATTTGATGACAAGCTGCTAGAAAGATAATGTCCAAGCCCGAACCGCTCTGAGAAGCTCTGAAACAAAACCAAACTATCATCAACATAAACTAAGCATTAAAATAAAATTAATAATCCCCATATTGCTATAATTATAGCCGAGTTGAAATTTGAGTCACCGGCGGGCCCGTGGGACCCACAACCTGAAGCCAGGAATGAAAAAGTGCACGATGATCATAACGATCTGAGGAGTGCATGCTCAAATAATTAGAAGAGTAGGACTAGAAATTGGGGCTAAAATAGCCCACCCAACAAGAGAATTCAAATAAATTTAATCAAAAATTAGCAAGGAACTTACAAGATTAATGTCGGAAAATAACCACGAATCAAGGATAATATTCCTCCAAGAACTTGGATTACCAGAAGTGGAGAAATGGTGTTTTGGGAGCTGGTTGCAATGGTGGAACGAGTTGGGTTTAAAATAACTTAAAAAGGAAGAAGATAACCAACTTAAGCCTGCCAGCGATGCCTCTGTGCACGCGGAAGGGCACTACATAGGAGGCCCATGCATACGCGGTCGGGTACAGGAGCACACGTAGGCCAGGCTAAGCACTGCCCAGCGCGTACGCAGGCCGGCCACTGTGTGCGGCCATGCGTACGCAGCCCAGGCGATGCGTAGGCGAAGGCTAAGCAAAGGAGGCGGCTGGCACGCTGTTGTATGCACGCGACTGTGCCCATGCATGGGTATAGGCCTGCTGGTGCCATGACAACAACCAGTTGCCAACAACCATGTCAACTTAGAATTTTACTCTGAAGGACCCTCGTGAATACATTTGGGGTCCGGCAAACAAAAAATGAGCTGAGCTACTCGACTAAAAATGGCATTCTAAACTCAATAGAATCGATGAAAGTTCCAATGGAGGTTGATTTGATGAAAAGTGGGTCCCACGCCCAAAAACTAACCTTAGGCCAACTTTTCCAAAATGGAAAACCAAGGCCTAAAATGAGTCCGAAAGTCTTGAAACCTGAACCAAAGGTCCCTCTAGCCTAATATCGACATTCGAAGCTAACAACGCTGACAGAATTTCTATTTAAGGTCGTCTTCTCCGAATGTTGACCAAAGTAAAACTTTCAAGTTCAATTGGCTAGAAAACACAAAAACTAACACAAAACCAAACCAAAAGCTCCCAAATCCCCACCAAGGATCCATCTAGACCAAAATACATGCTCCTAAGCTAAATAAACTGTCAAAATTTGATTCCGAGCGCGTCTACTAAGAATGTTGACAAAAGTCAATGATATCTCAAGTTTAAGCTCTAAAACAGGAAAACTTCCATAAAGACCAAACGAACGGCCAGGGCACTAAACCACTGGTCCCAGCAAGTCATAAATGACTTAGAGTCGCTAAAGGCAAGCTCTAACAGTACAATGAAAGCGTAAACACAGGAATAACCGGAAGGGTCATTACACAAAACAACCAAAATAAGTGTAACTCATACCATTTAAGCTCAAAATGATACTTTCGAGGATCAAATATGAGGCTAATGATAGAAAAATTGTGTAACTTTTAGCCTCACATCATACTCCCATGTAATATTACTATAAAAAGCAAAATAGCATGAAAACTACACTAATTATGCATTAATAACATAAAATGTCTATATGTATGGTATCAAATGTGCCATAATTTCCTGGCGCATTAGAACCACTCTAACTATTACAACTAGAGAATTGTATGGATAAATCTTGATAAGAACAGGTTCTTTGTTATAGCAATAACTTCTTTTTCGAGACTCTTTGTGTAGAACTGGGAACACTCAAAGGTCATTGTCTTTTGGGTGGAGTTCAACCTCAAAGTATAAATCATATTGTATATATAAGAATAAGCAACTGCCTTCTAGAACTCAAATCCAACTTAGAATTAATTCAAGTCTCACCAAAACTCAAATCCTAATTTGACTTTTTCACGCATTGGCTTCTTATTCTACTTATTCCAAACTAATTCTATGTGCATAATTTATGATAACTTTTTTTGGCAATTAGAGAACTTTTATTAATTACCAAATGTGTCTGTACAAAACAAAGGCTAATAGCCAGCTGAATTTTCAAAATCCAAAACAAACTCCCACCCTTAACTACTAATTACTCTCTTTACCTCATGTCTCAACTACTAGATAACCTTCATTGCCACCTAGTTCTACAAGAAACTATAACTCATTTACAAGCACAAACAATTTGCTATTATTCTGGACTTTAATGCAAAGCTGAGTCTTGATGTCATGTATCGGGTCATCTAGACTGGATCATCTATCTTGGTATAATTGTGCATTTCTTTTTCCCCAAATGTTATAAACTGTTGTAGCAAAGAAGGCTTTGAGTAACACTTATTGTGGCCTTATACCTTTAGCAGCTTGTATTACCCATTTTCACTATTCTTCCCATGTCCATATTGTTTTGTTCTACCTCATCCATGTTAGCAGTTGCTGCCAAACATACTTCGCATATCAACACCAAAACATAATGTGCTCCTGAGTTTCTGGGCATGCTGTGCAGAGTACACAATCACCATCCACACCAATACCCCAACTCCTCAACTTATTATGGGTTCGAAGTCTTACTAGTAGGGCCAACCACAAGATGAAAACATGTCTAGTACTAGGAGCAAAGTGACTTACAAGATCTTGCCAAGGTACCTCTGGAAGTGCTTCTCTCAACATAATATAGGCCTCGTGTATATGACATTTCCCTTTAAGTCCAGCCATTATCGTTTGCCAGTATTTCCTTATATGTAAGACCTTTCTCACCATCCATGAAGCCTGGTTGGGCATATCTATAATAAACAAGTCTTGTTTCTTTATATAGTAAGTGTGAACCCAAGTGATCCAAAGTTTCTCCTTCTTTTGACTCAGTACCCATAGTAGCTTACCAATTGCAGTCTGATTCCATATCCTCATGTTAACTATGTCAAGACCTCCATCAACCTTTAGCAAACAGACCTTGTCCCAAGCCACCAATGCCCGTTTTGAGACACTTACTTGTCATGTCCATAGATAGCTTCTACACACTTTTTCTATGAGTTTTATAGCCTTATGTGGGAGGAGAAAATGTTGTGCCCAATAAGCTTTTACTCCAAATAAAATTGCCCTTATCAATTGCACTCTTCCAGTATAGGGCAAGCCTTTTGCCATCCAAGATGTCAGCCTGGCAGTTACTTTGGATACCAAAGGTATATATTATGCCACAGTAAGTCTACTAGTTGACAAAGGCACTCCTAAGTACTTAAATGGTAAATCTCTTATCTCATAACACAACATCTATATCATTTCTTCTTTAGGTGTCCCTTTTTGCTCCTTTTAAATAAACTTGACTCTTTGATAAATTTGATTCAAACCTGAAGCAGCAGAAAACATTTCAAATTTATCTTTAAAAATCTTCACAAAAATAGTGTCACCTCTAGCAAAGTGAAGGAGGTCATTCGCAAAGCACAAATGAGTGCTTTTGGCATCTAGGATGAAAATTCTAATCAGGGATCTCTTTTAGAGTTCCTAAACTCTATTCAGATATTCCATACTCAACACAAAAATATAAGGTGACAAAGGATCCCCCTATCTAAGTCCCTTTCTTACTTGCATTGTGTTAGTCAGTCCCCCGTTAATCAAGAATTTATAGCTTACTGAGGTGATACAATTCATTATCCAAGTTACCATTTTGTTGAAAAATCCCAGTTCTTGCAATATTTTCTCAATGAAACTCCATTTCACATAATCATAAGCCTTTTGTAAATTCACCTTTATCATGCATCTAGGAGAAATATGCTTCCTTGTATAATCTTTCACCAATTTATGACTTAATAGGATGTTATTTGATATAGCTCTTCTTGGTATAAATGCAGATTGACTTCTACCTACCACCACATCTATGACCTTTTTGATTCTTCCAGTTAAAACCTTTAATCTCTTATAGTGACATGATGAGTAATTTTTGGAACCAATGTCACTGCTGTGTTATTTACTGCTCTTAACATTTCACTCTCCTGGAAATACTCTTACACTGGCTTAACCACATCCCCTTTGATGATGTTCTATGTCTTCTTGAAAAGGTGAGAAACCAATCTATCCCAAGAGACTTGTTATCATCTATGTCAAACAAACCTCTTGGATCTCCATTTGTGTTATCTCTGTAAGCATCTCTTTTTGTTGTTGTACAGTCAAGCTTGGACCTTGTCTCATACTAGTAGTGTCAACCCCAGGTAAGTTTTGAGCAGAAGAACACAATAATTGTTTATAGAAAACCATTATATCTTGCTCAATCTCACTATATTTCATTAGAATGTTGCCTTGAGTAGTCTGTAATGTAGAAATATTATTACTACTTGATATGGATTTGACATGGGCAAAAAAATATTTGTTGTTGCCATCACCTACATTACTTTGGTGTGCCTTTGATTTATGTTTCAGGACTTTTTCCTCAATATCAGACCATCTATTCAAGTTCTACAAAGCCTATTTCTCTTGTATCACTAACATCTCATATCTATTGTCATTGATATTATTCTGGATATCCAGTAGTTTCTCCCTAGCCTCCTTGATTCTAATTTCAATGCTTCATGTATCAACTTTCATCAATTCCTTCAGGGGTTCTTTTCATCTACTTAATTTCTACCATACTATAAACATGGCAGTGCCTTGAACTGGTTGTCTCCAAGTTGTCTCCATTGTACTTAGAAATCTCTCATCTTTTATTAAGATATTCAAAGATCTGAAAGACCCTCTAGTTCTTGTTTGATCTATTACCACCACCATATGTATTGGAGCATTATATGAAAAACCATTCTCTCTAAATTCAACCACAATCTTCCTATATAATAGGTTATAAGTAGTGTTACATAGAGCTCTATCAATCCTACTCCACACAGGGCCATTTGTCCAGGTCAATACTCTACTAGTAGCCTTCAGATCAATCAGGCTTAAGGTGTCCACTAGCTTCTGAAAATCACTTGTTTCATAAGGTGCAACTGGTTATCCTTCGACTCTATTCTTTGTGCTCAAAGGAATATTAAAGTCTCCACAAAAATACAAAAAGGTGTTAATTCTACCACTAACCACTTTTAATCATTCCTATAAGATCTTTCTCTCTTCAATTGTATTCTTCACATACACCACTGCTATATGACATTGGAAATCCAATTTTCTATTTGTGAGTTTACAGAGTAACTAGTCTTGAGTTTTTAAAATTTGGACATGAACCTTCACAGGTTTCCCGAGTATCCACATTCTCCTATTGGGAGCTTGTGGATAATTATTTGCAGAACTCCATCCTTTGTCTATCTTCTCTATCAAAGGGTGTGCTTTATTTTTCTTAACTCTAGTCTCTAATAATCTCGAAAAAGTAACTTTATGTTGCTTCAAATAATTCCTCATCTCCTTATGTATTAAGGGCTTATTTAGGTCCCTCACATTCCAAACTAGGATATGCATCCCAGTTTAAGTTTTTTTGGTCCTATCAGGAGGTTTCTCAACTACCAATACCCTCACTAAGCCCTCTATCAAAAGGGAATAAGCATTCATAGTTGTCACTTGAGGTTCATGGACCAACACATTTGGGCTAGTGCCTTATTGTACCAATGCCGCAAATGTTAATGTCCCCCTGTATACACCCCTAGGTTGCTACGCAATTTAATTTCCTGGAATAGTCTGAGGAACCCCCTGGCTTGTTACACCTCTAGTAGTACCTGGCCTTTTCCCCTTATCCACCATATGTTATTCTGAATCTTATATCCATCCAACCCTTACTAGTTTGCATTTGGTTGCACTTGAGTTGATATTCCTGGGTCAGTTGAAACCTACTTACCGATCCATTTAGGCACAATCTACTTCCTTGGTCCCTTTGTCCCCCTATTTGTCTTTAGTTGTGGTCCCTTTTTGACCTTCTGTACACATTCATGTCCATATATACATTGCACATTTTTTGCAAAATTAAGGTTTCCAATCATACTCGACTCTCTGCGGGAAAGATCTTCCTGTGGCATCTATTATCTCAATTTTTATGAGAAAGTTCTTGTGTAACATCCATATCTACAAGAACTCTAGCATAAGACACCCTTAGCATCTTTGTAGTGCATTCATCCGTAAACATAGGGTTTCTAATCTACTAGCAATTTGGCTTAGTGCTATAGGACCCCAATAGTAACGGCAAGTTTGGTAATCTCACCCAAAGGGCATGGTTCTAGGAAACTGACATTGAAAATCAAACTCAGGAGACCATAACTTCATGATTAGAGGCATACTATCTATGGTATAAGGTCCTGAGTACAGGATTTCATCCCTATCCCAGGCATTCTGAAATTTCACTAGGTAGAAACCCTCATCATGGTAATACAAATCTGGGACAACTACGTTGTTCCAATTTTGTTCTATATAATTCTTCATATATGTATAACTGGGTGCTTTCCCTATTACATAAACCACCAAAGCATTAGACCAGCTTATAGTCTGTTGCTCAACTTCATCTACATCCAGTACAGACTTTCCTTCTATAATAGTAGGACCTACAAATGATAAGGGCATACCATTGTTGCTTAACTCGATTCTTATTGTAACTTTTCTTGTATAGTCTTTCAATTCCTTGTCAAGTTGAATTCTTTCATACTGCAATTCTCCAAAGATTTTTTATGCACACGTGAAATCGCATCATCTGGACAGTCTCAAGTTCTTCTTAGAGGAACAAGTTCTCTAATAAGTTCCTTTAGCAATGTTGCTAATTTTTTCATTTTATCTCGGAGATCTATGAGGACCTAATTCTTGAATCTTCAATCTTCATTCTTCAGTCCCATATTCATATAGATTATATCTTGTACATATTTTGTCAATCATCAAAACACCATATAATCTTGAATATAGATTCAAAAACCATAGTTCTTCAATAATTATCTTTGACACGAGCTTCAACTTTATATCATTTTTTCCCTCGTCAGCACCTCAGGCAGTGTATGTGCAGTAGTGATATGAGCACTAGTGATGAGAAAGGTGGGGGAGTAAGTATCATGTGCATTAATTCACTGACTCATATCATTTTCATATTTTCTTATATGATGTATCTATGCACAAACTCCTAGGTTGTTAATGTTGATTTATCTTGTAATATTAATCTTCGTTATCTATTTAGATTATATTATCTACTTAGATTGTATTATCTGCAGAGGTTGATAAAATAGGTACTTTGAAATCAACCCCCATCACTACTTTATTGGAGTTGATCGATGATACTTATTGGGCACACGTAAATATATGTACTCATGCTATACTTGCTTTATTTTTTTATGTAGATATCAATATGTGTGGCAGTGGAGCTTGTAAGAGGGTATAGAGTTTGACTTGGAATTTTTAGGGTGAGTTGCTTGTCAAGTTCACAGAACCGTGGACTTTTTCCTTATTTTTTATTTCAAATAGTGTGTACTTCCTTTTTGAGTATATTGTACTAGATCAATTATAGTGGCTCATGACTCATATTGTCACTTTTGGGGGCTATTTATGTATTTTCCGCACTTTTTAGTTTGTGGCTTATTTATACTTAATGATTGTTTTCACAAACTTATTACTACATCTTCTTAATTTAAATGATTTATGAATGTTATAGGTTCACCTATTGGATTGAGGTGCAGGTGTCATCGTGTCTTAGCTAAATTAAGTCTTGACAATCAGATAGAGTGTCAAGTGTCGATCACGTGAATTTGGATTGTGACAAACTTGATTTTATAGTACTGGGTTCTAATTCATTTCTTAAGAAGTCTATGGAATTATGTCTAGTAGGATTTTTTATATCGGTGTATTGTGAACCACATTTATATTGGAAAGACTACATGGACATTTTAGGAATGTATCATTCATTCTTCTCATTTTAGATTGTGCAATTGAGCTCGAATCTACGAAGTTGTTTAAATCATGCATCATCTCTAATTTACAGAAATATAGTGAACACACTATCACGATCAAAATTCATGGCATGTATTATCTGCTTTAGGCTTAGATCGCACGAGTTTGTTTTTTAGGCTACGTCACATCAAGCCCCAAAATCATGTGTACCATATGATCTTGAGTTATGCTTTATAAAGCTCTTTACTTTGCTCTCGTATTCCAATGTGAGATTTGCCTAAGGTGTCATATGCATCTTATCTTAAAAAACATGCCAGTCTTGCTTGGCCTACCCTCACCAGCCCTCCGTCCGTCAAGGGCGTCACATACACCCTCATAGGAACACAACTTCTTTGCTGAGGTTTGCCCCACCATTGTATTGAGAAAGTATTGGATTTAATACCATATTCATCACAACCTAAGCCCATGACATGTATTGTCTTCTTTGGACCTAGGCTTGCATATATTTATCTTTTGGGCTACGCCTATCAAGCCCCAAAAGTGGGCATAACATATCAACTTAAGTTATACCTTATAAATTGTTTACTTTTCACTCTCATTCTAATGTGGGATTTGTCTAAGCTGTCATGTGCACCTTAACTTCAGAAGTTTGCAATCTAAAAACTTATCAGTCTTACTTAATTTGCCCTCATCATACCACCTCTGTCAAAAGCATCACACACACGCATCGACAATGCTATTAAAGAGGTTGCCACTATACTTGACACAACTTTTAGAGTAGAACCTACCCATTCATCTCAGGTAAGACCAAGGTGCCATCTTTCGATGGTCATAAAGTAAAAATCGTGACAAATCTTATAATATCGAGAAAGGTCATTGGAGTACATGAGGAGAAAGTGAATGATGAGCTTGTCCCACTTCGAGTACCAAACCATTTGGATGAGACCCTGTGAAGTACACGGCATGTCATAGAGACCTTTGTTAAACTTATGACTATGGAAGCTCAGTAAAACCTTCAAGTGGGTACATTCTCTCTTATAGGGAGGGACGAGGATCCTGTGACCAAGGAAATGGAGTAGTTAACCATGAAGTTTGTAAGATTCAATCCATAAGTATTCACGAGTTCAAACCCATTGTGATCCCACAACTCTTTCTTGAAGGGGTTAAGAAAACCCCTACCATGCTAGAAATGGGGGATCATCGGGTAGTGTAACATATCAACTGAAAGATGTTTTCAACCTCTAGGTCAAGAGGGTTCAGAGGGATAGGCCGGAGGATGCACCTCCAATGACTTGAACATAATTCTCAAAGTTTTTGATGAAGAAGTGGTTGTCATCAAAAGTGAGAGCTACTTATGCGATGTAGTTTGAAATTGAGAAACATGACACCATGTTTATCTTTGACTATGATATTCGATTTGAGATGTTATCATGACTCAAAATTCTCCTACGCCTTCATGGAACATACACCCGAGCAAGTCAACCAATCATTTTCAATTTTAACCTGTGTCCATTATTACAATGCATCAAGTAAGCATTCAAACATTTATAAGTCATAAAAGCGTCTCAAATACTTTGGCAAATGCGGAGCTATACTCTTTAACCCAAGAACTGATATCACAAGTCAGGAACTATTAAGAATAAGGAATAAAAATAGACTTCTACTTGCCCAATAATTGTTAAAATATAAATATAGAAATAAGACTCTAAGCTACCACAGATAAACTGACAGCTCAACCCTAGAATGCTAGAATGATTTTCGATGCGCTCTTCACAACAAAGTCCACTCAACCTGCACACAAATGTGCAATAAGTTTATTATGAGTACAAAAATCAACGCGTATTCAACACGCATCATTGACCGACCCTAACAAATTAGTGATGAAGGTTGGTCTTTTACAATACTTGTATGTTATCCTGATCAGTTTATATAATCTTAACAGATAAAGAAAATAATTCACAAAATAGATTTATTCAAATGATGTAATAGAAAGCATTGAAGCAACATATACAGATTATATGCATAATCCAACACAACAACATATAAAATGCACAAAATCAACATATATAGATGATATGCATAAATTTAATCAAATCAACATATAAAATGCACATAATTACCATATATAGATTGTATGCACAAACAATCAAATCAACATAAAAAATGCACTAAATTAGCGTAATTTAATTATATGCACAAACCATAATCAAATGCATGCATGTGATGCAAATTCTTAGCATAATTGTCTCATAACCTCTGCTTTCAAGACTCTACGTCACATTATCTGTAGAAAATGTAAGTACTAAAATTATGCACTAAAAATCATGTTTATGGTTTTGATTTTTTTTTCATTTAATAAAAATTATATATTTAAATGGTTGAATTTTAAATAACTCATAATACCAAAATTTACTATATAAGAAGAGACTTTTGAATGTCATATTTATTTGGGTGAAGTAGGTTTTGGTCCCCATCTTTTTTCAATTAATAATTAATTTTGTAAATTATTCATGATAAATAATTCATCATTTATAATTTCGTTAGAGCTTTTTTTATACTTAGCTTGTGTCTATGCTATCACAATCTGTCTGTGGTTATCCAATTTTTTTCTTCATTGAATCAAAATGCAAAAATTATTTAGATTTTTTCGCAAAACTTAATGTAATAAATGCACAAATTTTCATTTAGGTCTACTAATAGTAATTACTATTAAAAAGAGTATTTAACTAACTTAATCTTATCTCTTTTTTATAATAAATATAAGATGTACTAATTAATTAACGAGTGTATTATTGTAAGGTATAATTATAAGGAACAATTAATACCTATTTAATTGTGCAAGTAAACAAAATATTTAAGAACATTTAATTCAAGATAAAGATACAATATGCTTCATATTACAGGATCGGGTGTCGGCTGGCGGTAATCCGCGCTACCAACCAGATCTAGCAACTCAGCATCCTTAAGTTAGCGGTAGTCCGCACTGCATAAGAACTGAAATATACAAGAATTTTCATATAGCTTCTTAGACTGCATGGTAATACTTTTACCTGAGCAAAGGGTCTGTCAAGGATCCAATGCATACTTCTTATTGAGCCCATGTGTCTGGTGGTTCTAACCGGGAAAGGACGCCCTTTTTCTCCTCAACATCAGGCTTAGATCCACGGCTGACCAGACGTAGCCACTAAGGCAAAGCCAATAAGAGTAGTGCTAGATCCGACTGTACCTCAATCTCAGAACCAAGTCGAGAAACCCTAACAAAATTCCTTTATATTTAAATAAAGCTTAGATCGTTCATGGTCTATATAGGAGAGAAGTTAGTTATTCAACATATTCAACTTACAATTTGGTGTTATGTGGCCTAGTTTTCCACATGTATAACACTTGATTTTGGATAGATCTCTTCCAGATCGATCTTTGGTAAATCTAGTAGACTTACGGAAGCTTTTTCTAGCTTCACGTTCTTCCTTAGTCCTACGTCTAGATCTCCTTTTCCTGTGGGATCCTTCGGTTCTAGAGGACTTATAATACTTGCTCTTGTTCTTGCTATTAGCAGAAGGTTCGGGTAAACCGAATTGGGTACAAAAGTCTCCTAGCTGAGATCTTTCTTTAAGCTTATCCATCTTAAGCTGTCTGAACAAAAGTAATTCATTACAGAAGTTTAATCTCTCTTGCGTGCAAGCTCCTATAAGCTTACTATAAGTATAATCCTTATAAGAAATCTCACCATGACTACCCCTCAGAGTTTTTCTAACTCTTTCAGCGAATAAGGAGGGAAGGTCATCTATGAACTTAGCTTTCCAATGTTCAAACTTATTTTCGGGTAATTCCATCACCCGACTCATAAAGGTATCTTTATACCACCTAAAATTAGATAAGTTGTTACATCTTAGACTATTAAGGAGGGTACGAACAGTCTCATACTGATTGGTAAATCTACCATTAAAATGTTCTAATATGGTGAGAACAAGGGTATAAACAGCATCTTCTCTATTTTTTATTAGAGTAATGCCTAAGTTATCAACGCCATCATCAGTAGCCACAACATTTATGATTGAAGCTTTCTCATCAATACTCAAATAGTTATCCCACCAGCCTCGAAGTTGGCCAGTAAAACCAGCAATAATCATTTTGCAAATAGTTCTATCTGTATTTTTAACACTTTTACAGATAGTTGCATACATAAGCATTCTATGTACCAAAATGGTTAATTGTCTATCAGTCAAACCATCAAGATTCCATTCATAAATTTCGAAACCACTATAAGAAGTATTCGTCTGATTCCAATCTCGTTCCTCTATCAAAACATCTTGAGGAGCAGGACGAAGATAATAATAAGTCTGCATGCTGGGTTTATTAGCATAACTATTATTTTTTCTAGGATAACCTATGAGTTTATTAAACTCTAAAGAAACTTGATTTTTATAATCAACAGTTGTTTCTATTTTATCCGAAAAATCTTTCGATAAATCTATTGATTTTATATTTAAACCAGAAAACTTTTTATCAAGAAGTTCTTCTAAATCATTTAAAGATTTAAATTTAAAGTCCTGAATCTCAGGCGGTCTTTGAACATGAGTAAGGACAACCTGAGCATCAGCTTTACTAGCCGAAGTAGAGGCAACATTTGTTTTAGCCATATCAACTTTTATACCTTTTATCAAGATAGTCAATTCATTAAGTTTTTTATCAAGAGAACTAATATGTTCACCCAAAACTTTAACATATAAACTCAAATAATTATTTTGAGTAATAAATTTATTAATTTCAGTAATGCTGACTGAAGCAATATCTTCATCAGCGAATTTTTGAAATGCAATAAAAGTAATACCTGTATTATTAGGCAATATAAAGGGTGATTGAGGAGGGTAGATGAATTTTATAAGGCTACCATTACCATCTTTATAAGTTCTTTCAATAACATTTACATATAAAGGCAAATAAGTGGTTATAAACCAAGGAACAAAATACATAATTTGATTATGCAAAGCACAAGTTTCATAAAACTCTTGAGAGATATTATTCATATCTTCTTTACTATAAGTATCAAAAAACCATATTTTAAATCGATTCCATTTTTTATCAAAAAATTCCTTTTGGATATGTTTTCTTGCCAGAGAACCTGGGCTAAAATCAAGAAGTTGTGGAATCATTAAGAATCGTTTGGTCAAAATCCATTTCGTATACAGAAGGAATATCCTTATCAGAATTAGCATCATTTACCTGGACTATATTTGTTCGGGGGTTAATTTTAACCTTTTCTACCATTGAGTTACTATCAGTTACAATGGTATGTAATGAAGCAACACGATCTCGTGCTGGACCATAAACAGGTTCAACAGGGGAAATATGATGCATAGCTGGCAAAAGTCTATGACTGGATAGAGAACGTCTATTATAAATAGGACTCAAAAATGACTGCCTATGAGAAGTATAACTATTATCAGAAAACTGAATACAAATCCTTCCATCGGGATTTTGCTAAATATGAGAATAATCAGAATTGGTAACCACATCAGTTACTTGACTTGGGGATATGAACAAATTTAGAATCCATGTAGTTGGGAAATCAATTTCTTCTCACTTAATAGGTCTTCTGGTGGTGACCTTGGACCTTGCAAAATTGGTTTCCACCAATATAGTTTGATCAGATGTATCGTATAACTTACATCTTGGATTTAAAGTAGATAATAATTTAAAATAAATTCTATAAGATAAACTTATAAGTTCTGAACCAGACACGTAATTATAACCATGCGTTTTAACATTTAATGTTAAAGCCTCAAGAATATTAACATCAGAAAGTGATAACTGCAGATTAGGTTGCGTATTAAAATACACGGGACCACAGGCCACTGTAGATTCTATCGAACCTATTAAAGACTGTCGAAAATTTAGATTTCTAGCATCTCTGAGAGCAGTTAGAAAAGTCTCAGGCAACCCTTTAAGAGTTAAAGGCTTAAAAGCAATCTGAACCATACCAATATGAAGGTAATTATAGTGATTTTTATATAAATCAATATCACGTTTGTTTAACAAACGAATAGTCTGTTCAGATGAATTTAAAGCTAAAGATTGCTCAGTAGTCTTTATCAGTTGTTTAGAAGACAGTTTATCAAACCAACCATAATCATAAATAGTTTTAATCGGGAATTTAGGAATAGTCCATTTGTTTAACAAATCAAGGTTTTGAGGTATATCAACCTCTTCAAGTCTAATACCTTTTGTACAAGTTTCTCCCGGATCCATATAACAAAGGTCATATCTATGTCAAATACTTCACCTCTATCTCATATATACCATGAAGGATCTGGCTCTGATACCATATTACAGGATCGGGTGTCGGCTGGCGGTAATCCGCGCTACCAACCAGATCTAGCAACTCAGCATCCTTAAGTTAGTGGTAGTCCACTCTGCATAAGAACTGAAATATACAAGAATTTTCATATAGCTTCTCAGACTGCATGATAATACTTTTAACTGAGCAAAGGGTCTGTCAAGGATCTAATACATACTTCTTATTGAACCCATGTGTCTGGTGGTTCTAACCGGAAAAGGACGTCATTTTTCTCCTCAACATCGGGCTTAGGTCTACGGTTGACCAGACGTAGACACTAAGGCAAAGTCAATAAGAGTAGTGCTAGAAAAGTATTTGACCAACTTAATCTTATCTCTTTTTTATAATAAATATAAAATGTACTAATTAATTAACGAGTATATTATTGTAAGGTATAATTATAAGGAACAATTAATACCTATTTAATTGTGCAAGTAAACAAAATATTTAAGAACATTTAATTCAAGATAAAAATAAAATATGTGTACAACTTTTTTTTTTTCAGATTTCAATTCTGAAATTACATTTTAGGTATGTTGTTGTTCAGTGGGAATAACATAAGTTTTGTCCCAACTCCCAAGCCACTATCACACCGTCAAAAGCTCGATTGGGCAGAGGAAAATTGATCAACTGTTCCAACCACACAGATGTTGTATCCTCCCTTTCCGTCGATATAGCAAATACCGCCCCAATTTTTCATACAACTCACACAGATGCGAAATCCTCTCTTCCGTAAATATAGCAAATACACCCCAATTTTTTTCCTACTAATTCTACACTCTCTTTCCTCACAGTTCACTCTCCTCTGTCACTTTTTCCACCATTTCTCATTTTCCCATTTTCCTCCCAAATCCACCGCAGATCTGACGCTCATCGCACCAGATCGGAGCCGAAGAAACCCTAGTTACCCCGTTAATGGAGGAGGCACTGGAATTGGCGCGTGCCAAGGACACGAAGGAGAGAATGGCAGGCGTCGAGAGACTCCACCAACTTCTCGAAGCATCCAGAAAGAGCCTCTCTTCTTCCGAGGTCACTTCTCTTGTAGATGTCTGCTTAGATCTTCTGAAAGACAACAACTTCAGGGTCTGTCAGGGTGCTTTGCAATCACTTGATTCCGCCGCTGTTCTCTCCGGTGAACACTTTAAGCTTCACTTCAATGCTCTTGTACCTGCAGTGGTTGAAAGATTGGGCGATGCCAAACAGCCCGTTAGAGACGCTGCTAGGCGATTGTTGCTTACTTTGATGCAGGTATACTCGTGCATGAACGCCGTTACTCTTCGTTTTTACTGTAACTCTACCCTAATTGGATTATGTTTCTTTCGTTTTTCTTCTCTTCGTGTACATTAGTTGAGGTGAGTTTTATGCTAAATTTTATTTGGTTGTCTACTTCATACGGAAACCATTATCTGGCGTTTGAACCAACACAGCAACTATGCCACAATCCAGGGTTGGCTATATGAATCCTCTATTCTCATACTGCTTCATCATAAAACAAAAAGAAGGGTTCTTCAGAAATCTCACACTTGTTCCCTGCACTGCCGTACAAATGTCTAACCAATCCAATTTGTTCAAAAATCTCACACTTAATGTTTCATTGTGTCGGGGATTAAGGGTGGTTGGAGGTGGTGGAACGATTGGAGTCATTGATTGGAACAGGTGAAGATTAAAGAAATTATATGACCCAATTGGAGTCATTGATTGGAACAGGTGAAGATTAAAGAAATTATATGACCCAATTGTTTGCGAAATTATATGACCCATTTATGAAAACCAGTTGACTGGGGTATGTCTAGTATTATTTTAAGAAGGATTCCAAAATATGCGAGATGTGGCTCAATAAAATTTGTGGCATAAATCTAAGTTTTAACAAGAGGCTTTAAAGTTAGAACCTATTTGGCCATATATTTTGAAGTTGAAACTTCAAAATTTGATTTTTAAGTTGTGATATTTGAAACTTGAAGTTGTGTTTGGACATGCATTTTACTTAGGCAAAAAAATTGAAATTTTGTGAGTGGAAGTGAAATTCACAGACCAGTTTTTGGGTACTTGAAAATATTTGAAGATCAGATTTTGAAAATCTGATCAAATTTCATGGTCAAACAGATATTTGAAGATATTTTTTCAAAATATGATCCAATATCTATGGCCAAGCGCTAGTATATTTAACAAAATTCAGGTATACTTTTATTTGAAGTTATATTTCTAGCTTTTTGAGATATAATTGATTAATTATTTTAATCAATTTATTTTAATTATTTCTGTTTAATTGATGACATATCCTGTCCATTTAATATATATTTGTTGATACATGATTGATATTATGTAACAATATTCAACTCCAGAACTATTTGAATCAACATATGCTAAAAAAGCATTAAATTCAAATTGGAGAAAAGCGCTATGGAGTTTCACTACTATATTACAACTCTTCCATTTCTTGAGATTACAAATACAAGTATCTTGATTTAATCTTAAAGGACTTCTTCGATTTATGAATCAATCAAATGTGACAAATATAATTAGTTTGATTAAGAAAAACTGAACTGAAATTGAAAAGTGAACTTGTTGTAAACAGGAAAACTGAATGGATGTATGTGGACAAGGAAAAACCAAGACCAAATGGGATGGTAAATGCACTAATTAATAAAAGATAAAAACTTATAATAATTAGTGTAGTGGATGCTCCTTCATACAGGACACAGCGAAGCGAGTGTTGGGCACTACTCATCACAAGGAAACTGCTCCACTCGTTTGAACTTCACTCATTTGGGGCCTTCATAAATTTGAGGCCTAAACCCAAGGCTTTAGTGGCTTTACCATCTAACCGGCCCTGGATGAAAAAAGTGATAACTGTGCAAGATTACAGTTCACCATTCTGTTACTGAAAATTCATTATTTGGAATGCTGAACATTACTAATGATCAAGTTCTTTGACATGTTAATTTTGACCAAATATGTGATCATCGAAAAAGAATAGCTATACAAAACAATGAAGTTATCATGTTTGTTGCCTATAATGTAAAACTAATTTAGCTTGGTATTTAAGTGGAGAAGTGTAGGGGTGGACCCTTTCGTACCGTTCACCACTAGCCCTCGAGGATTTCTCGGTTTTAAAAAAAAAATGTGAAACTAATTTAGCATGTGAAGATTTTCTTTCTCAAAAAAAATAAAATTACCATGTGAAGATAGGTTTTTTTTAATCAGGTAAAAGTATTTTTGTTCATAAACATGACAAAAAAACCGACCATATACAAGGGGTATACCAAAAGACAACAATCTACAAAAAAAATGATTCTCTATAAACTCCAAATATTCTATTGGGTGCACCAAAAGAAAATAAGGGATTGGAGTGACGAAGACGACTACTCAACTGGGAAAACTCGACTCTACCCCTTCAAAAGCTCTCCTATTTCTCTGTGTCCACAGCAGTCACATTAACGCGAGTGTAACCACATTCCATGCCCTATGTCTCTTCTCCTTCTCCCGCTCTTCCAACTCCTACTCTTCCAACCTAACATCAACTTCTTCACGGTACTTGGTGGGATATCCCACGAAGTGCCAAACCACCTGCATATCCCACCAAACATGTGAAGATAATATAATTGGGATATTCTTTCTTTTTTCACAAGGCAGAACACATTATTATTATTATTTTTATAACCGCGGTGTTCGGGCCAGTTTGCGCGTCCCTCGACTAATTCCACTGGATACCTGCCACCTCCAACCATCAACAGGTAGATTCAACTGTCACAAAGATGTAAATAAGACTCTTATCAAATTGAGTACTTATTTTGTAAGGGGATTTTTTGAACGTTAATTTATTAACTTTCAGATGTGAATACTGTTAGTTAGCACATCTACAACCATATCTGAAACAACCTCTCAACCCATTAAGGCAGGGGTAAGGTCTGCCGTACATCCTACCCTCCCCAGATTGCACTGGGTCTGTTGTAGGACAACTACAACCAGCATAAAATAATTTCAACTTGTGTTCCAGGGGAAAAACTAGAAACCTATGTAGTTGATTAATATATATATTCTGCAGGTTTCTTCACCAACTATCATCGTTGAGAGGGCAGGGTCTTATGCTTGGATGCACAGAAGTTTCAGAGTTCGAGAAGAATTTGCTCGTACTGTTACATCAGCAATTGGTCTTTTTGCATCAACAGAGCTGCCCCTTCAACGGGCTATTCTTCCTCCTGTATGTGAATCAGCACGAATGCTGATGAAGCTCTTTTGTATGTTGTCATATGAAATAAGTAACCTTTTGTTATCCAATTTTGTAAACATCCTTCTTTGTCGCTGCTATTGTCAGATTTTGCAAATGTTGAGTGATCCTAATCCTGGTGTTAGAGATGCAGCCATATCATGTATTGAGGTTAGTGAAACTGTTTTCGTATCTCAATTTCATGTAGTTGCGGTTGTGTGTAGAGTGAATAATTTTCTCTTTTCTCTAGAAAGGGAAGTAGAGAGTTTTTACTTCCATTTGAATTATTAGCATTGTATTTAGTTGTTGCCTGTATTAGCGATTTTGCTGCTGACTTGCTGCCTCAAATTCTGACAGTCTGTGTTAATTGTAACTATATGGTAAATTGGTAACATTTGGAAAAGACAAAAGACCGTATTTATAAGGCAAATAGTAGCTTCATCAATTTGACCATTGTTAATAAGATTTTATTACTTGATAATTTTTTCTTATATTAAGACTTGATGTTGCTTACTTGAATATGCCTCGAGTTGAAATGCAAAGAGGCCAATATACTTCATATAAGTTTACGATTGCTTGAATATATAGAGAGATAAATCTTTGAGCCAAGGGTTTATCAGAAATATCCTCTCTACCTCCCAAGGTAGGGTTAAGGTCAGCGTACACCTATCTCCCACCTTACAGGGTAACCATGTCTACCAAGACTTGGATAAACAGGGAAAAATCACCTAGTGGTTTTTGCTTCCGTTGAGATTTGAACCTGAGACTTCATGGTTCTCAACCCATTTTACTGACTACTAGTCGCACTTGCACAATTTTTTTTTCTGAAAATCAAATGTTAATTTCAGTTTCAGAGTTACATAGTGGAGGAGGCTTAGTTCAGGCTTAGCTCTTTTTATGATGTAGAAATACAATTATTTTGTTAAGTTTAGTAAAAAGGATAAAATAGGCATTTAAATAGTCTTGCATACAGTTGCATCATATGGTTGACATTTAATAGAAGAGCTATGATAAAGCTTTTGGGGAAATCTTCCATACTTGTGAAAAGAAATTTATTGCTCCTTTTACTTCCTCCGCCTGATGAGTGGATGGTTACAAGATAGTATTACATCAACATTGTGGAGAAGTTTATAGTGGTACTTATACATGCGACACGGGGGAGGGGGAGGGGGTGAGGGGGACAACCTAGTGGTAAGTCCCTCCACCTCCAACTATAAGGTTTGGGATTCGATTCACCAAGGGAGCAAAGTGGGAAAAGGCCACAATTGGCCTCCTGGATAAGCGGAGGTTTGAGGGATGGGGTTTATCATATCCCCCTCAAAAAGGGGTGTCTTCGGGAACTCGGACACAGGTGGGGAAATGAAAGAACGCAAAAACAAACCTCTAGTTTGCTCATATTCTTTACTGAGATTTCTACACTTTGCTCACTTGTCAAAAGATTAAAAAGAGGGACGCCTACACCTTGCTCCATCTATTTTACTGAGACTTCTAGATACCCATTCCCTCAATTGGTATAGCCTAGGCATTACCCTACACTTTTAAGGTCTTTTAGTTTTTCCGTTCAGCAATCAACTTAAATTTGGAAAAGTGATTGTTTTAGTTTCATTATCAAAGTCGTAGCATGTTTCTGACTGTGAGGTTCAGTGTCCTTTCTTTTCCCTTTCAATGATAAATTGGTAATATAAAGAGGCTCCAATTTCACTGTCTTTGTTTTGATGCTCTTACAAGCTCGCAGTCTTGGTTTTGGCTATGCCTATTTATCAAGGAAGTCACCTGTGATTGATTAAATTAATTGATCAAACATACATAAATTACCCATCTATATTAACAACAACAAAAAAATAAAAAAATTACCTATCTATAATTAACAGAACAAAGGCTCAAGATTGTTCGAATGAGCCCCATGATCAATTCAATCTGAAAAACAGATTGCAGGACACGGTGTTTGATTAAATATCTATTCAATCTGTAAAGATATGAAACTATAATCTTCAATTGAAAAATAAGAGTAGATTCCTGGAATCTAATTTACCCTATTTTGAACTGTGTAACCAAGATGATCAGCTTGATTCATGTGCCCAATGACTAGCTAACAAGATGATCAGCTTGATTCATGTGCCCAGTGACTAGCTATATAGATTTTGGATTTAATGGACGGTAAGAGAAATGATTCTTCTGCGGGTTTCCTCGTCCACAATTGTCATTTGGGTTTCTGCTGAAACATGTGATGCTAGAGTTCCAGACATCTGGTCTTGAGCTGATAGCCTGATACCAACATATATGTTTCTGTTAAAGACCTTTTGCTCCAGCAAATTAGTGATTTCCTTCAGGCTAGTGGTGTACTTTTCATTCCAACCAGTGCAGTTATCATGCCGGTAGTTGGAAGTGATTGTCACTAGTTATCTGTTGGCTTTTTCACTGTCTTTCATCAATTGTTACAATTTTAAAACCATTATACGCTGCACAGAAATGATTAGTTGTTACTAGTTGTACTTGGTAATCATTTCTCTGTAGTTGGTTAGAGTTGCAGCTGAAGTGTCTGTTGATGAATGTTTGGAAATATTTGGTTTCTGTATAAGCCAAATTGTTGCTTGTTAATATTTGCACATCATTACTTAATTCTTGCTTTATATTACTCTATGATGTAATGTTGGTTTACTGCCTTTCACTAACAAATGTCTAGTTCTGTGATTAAGTGTTATGCCTGTTAACAGTCCCTCTCTCCATGCTTTATCTTCTTTGCAGGAGATGTATTCACAGGCTGGACCTCAGTTCCGTGATGAACTTCAGCGCCATCATCTTCCTACCATGATGGTATGTATATAACTTGAGACATTTTCGTTCTAGCAAATAGTTTCCTATCATATTCCTACCTGAGTTTTCCAGTTGTAGATTTTATTTCGCTTGGTCAATTAAATGTGATGGGGCAAGCAAAATTTCTTTTCAATCTGTCTTGACTTGATAATTGGCTGCAGCTAAAAGATATTAATGCCAGACTAGAGAAGATTGAGCCCAAAAATCGCTTAGCAGATGGAGTTCCGAGAAACTATTCAGCTGCTGAGGTGAGATCCACTGGTCTTAATCCCAAGAAAAGCAGCCCAAAGGCTAAAAGCTCAACAAGAGAGGTGTCTCTTTTTGGAGGTTAGTACATGCACCCTATATGCCTTGGAAACTTCTATTTTTTAAGCCTTTGTCGGCATCCTTTTTCATGTTACATACTTGGTGTAAAAGTTTTCAAGGTTTTAACCTTTCTAGAATTGTAGGTTATTACATATCCTGTGTGCATGTTTTTTCATGGTTCAAGGGTTATTACTTATTAATGAATGAAGGTAAGCGGGAGAGGGAGAAAAGCAGAATTGTGCAGTCTAAGAACATAGAGAAATCATAAGCTGGTGGTGTCAGGGTATTTTTCTGTGTAAAACAACTACTATGAGTCTATGTCTAAAGGGTAGTTTGAGCAAAAAAAGGGAACAAAAGAGAGAAGTTTTGCAATCATGTAATGCATAAGAACAGTCTATGATTGTATAATACTTGATCAAATGTCACTTGGTCTCTACTTTTGTATAGGGGATGCTGATATTATGGAGAAACCTGTCGAGCCAATTAAGGTGTACTCAGAAAAAGAGCTGGTAAGGGAGTTTGAGAAGATTGCATCTACCCTTGTGCCAGAGAAGGATTGGTCTATCCGTATTTCTGCTATGCAGAGAATTGAAGCTCTTGTTATTGGAGGTGTGTTTTCTACTGTGGCATTTGCTGTATAACAATGTTCCCTTTTATTGAAGTGATGTATACAGAGCTCAACGCGTCCTCCGCCCTCCCCCTCTGAAAGGAAAGAAAAAGGAAAAGAGATGAAAACTGTATGAAATAAGAGAAAATAGGATTATTTATGTTTTTTTCCTATTATGTCTTGACCAATTTATATTGCATCTCATCTTCTATTTCATCGTATCAGGTGCAACTGATTTTCCTTGTTTCCGCGGACTTCTAAAGCAACTTGTTGTCCCATTGAGCACACAGTTATCTGATCGGAGATCCACCATTGTCAAACAGGTCTGTCGTTTTAGTCTATAACAGTAACAACTCTGCTAGTGTGTCTGATAGAAACAGAGGTTTAATGAGGGATAAAAGAGATGGCAAATACAAAGAGAGACACAAGTATCTCGTATCTCCAGAATAATCTTACTGCATATAAAAGATATTACCACATACCTACACATTACTGGATCTATTATTATATACTCCCTCCGTCCATCTTTACTTGTCCATTATTGACTTGGCACACTTCTTAAGAAGCTATAAATAGAAGGAAAATTTTACCATATCACCCTTTGAATATAATAAAACAATGTCTTGATAAATGCATTGGGAATATGGCTATAGTTAATGATAAGGGTAAATTAGGAACTAAGTGTTAAGTTATCTCTTGATTTTATAAATTTGACAAGTAAAAGTGGACATCTATATAGTGGACAAGTAAAGATGGACAAAGGGAGTAATAGTTAACTATAAACTACTTCATAACCGTTTAGTATAAAGACTAATAACTTCTAGTAACCATAAGGAACTGCCAACAAATAACTCCTAATAACTGTAAGAAACTGCTCAATCCTCCATGTGTGAATGCTCCAAGAATTTGAGAAGATGCAGATCATTATCTTCTGCTATCTTCCTTCGGTTCTTCCTTCTTGAATAAGTAAGGAAAAACGCGCCTTATCAGTGTCTTTTGGGAACTTACTTGTCCTCTAATTATTCGCTTCTGCCTCCTACCAGGGGCTGTGTCAAATGGGTTATGTGCCTAGTTATGGATCGATCTATACAGAAAACCTACTAGATGTTTATATCAAACATTTACATCCCAGTACATATAAATAAGCTTGCTAATGCCGTTTGCTCCACTCACTGCAGTTGTCGTCTTCGTAGAGGCCTTATAGCAGTCAGATGGACTTGTTTCCCTCTCTTTTTACAATGCATTTATGCAAGTTAGGACTGCATCTCGTCATTTGCACTTATTTCTCCGTTGTTTTGAGAACATTTTTTGCATCATTGCTTATTAATTCTCAGGTTAAAGAGTATCACACAATCTGAATGTATGCACATATAGACTCTTGTCCTTTTGTTAGATTTTATCAGTTAATGTCTGCTCGTGCTACAGGAACCTGGAGTGTCTTGAGTACATTTATCGGGCAGTTTATACTTCACCTGCTCTTTTTTTTTTTCCTGAAATTGATGAGAAAAAGTTCATTAGTGTCTCATATGCATGTACTCCATAAACACGGAAAAATTTAAGTAGACTAAAGTGTTCCAATGGAGTTGCTTTATGATGTCTTCTCCTTATTTGTTGGTAGGCTTGCCATTTGTTAAACTTCTTATCCAAAGAGCTTTTGGGAGATTTTGAGGCATGTGCTGAGATGTTCATTCCAGTGAGTAACTTTTTCTAGCTACTGTCCGCAGATTTATACTTCTCTCATCTCATATAGGTAAAAGAATGATCTTAAGCTAAATGGCAGTGGTTGTTTCTGACTTCTGATTTGAACTTCAGGTTCTTTTCAAGCTTGTTGTGATAACTGTTCTCGTAATTGCGGAATCTGCTGATACCTGCATAAAGACGGTAACACTTTGTGCCATTATAATCATCTCTCTTCCGTCCCTTGTTATATTGGTTAGTCATGTGCTGCTACTTTTATTTTCAGATGTTGCGCAACTGCAAAGTTGCTCGTACACTTCCTCGAATAGCTGAATGTGCAAAGAATGATCGAAATGCAGTTCTTCGTGCTAGGTTTGTTTCTTTCTGGTCAATTATCGTGTTTATTCTGATTTATTTCTGGACAGTGTTGTTCCTCATCTACAACATTTAGCAGATGCTGTGAGTATGCTCTTTTAATCCTGGAACATTGGCCTGATGCATCTGAGATACACCGGTCAGCAGAACTCTATGAAGACCTTATAAAGTGTTGTGTGGCAGATGCAATGAGTGAGGTATGGATCTTGAATTCTACATATCAGATGTATATGTGAATGTACACTATGCTGCTTGCATCATTCAATCTCCCCTCTTCGCATACACATAGACACTCTGTTCCATTTGTACTCGCAATACATCTTTTTTTCCCTTTGTTTTTTGCAATGTCATTACTCTCAGTTGAAAACATAACAGGTACGATCAACTGCAAGAACTTTGTACAGAATGTTTGCAAGAACTTGGCCAGAAAGATCCAGGCGTTTGTTTATGTCCTTTGATCCTGTTATCCAAAGGGTGCGCTGTTTTCTCTTAAAGTTTCTCCAGCATCTTTCCAACACAGATGATTGGGATTACTTTAAACTGCTTTTAGATTTGGCATGACTGACTAAAGGGGAAACACTTTTGCAGATCATAAATGAGGAAGATGGTGGAACTCACAGACGACATGCTTCACCTTCTGTTCGAGAGAGGAGTCCACACTTCTCACTTGCTTCTCAAACATCTGCTGCTTCACAAATTTCTGGTTATGGAACATCTGCAATAGTTGCTATGGATAGAAGTTCCAGTTTACCTTCAGGCACATCCCTCTCCACTGGGCTACTCCTGTCACAAACAAAACCTGTGGGTACTGGCACAGAACGTAGCTTGGAAAGTGTACTTCATGCTAGCAAACAGAAAGTTTCTGCTATAGAAAGCCTGCTCAAAGGTCTGGATATGTCTGAGAGAAGTCGGTCCTCTAGTTTGGATCTAGGTAATTGTTTCCTCTTCCATTATTCTTCCCCATCTCAAAATCTTGTGTGTAGTATTTTTGTGCCAAGGTGAAAGCCTTAGAGTTCATCCACATGCAGCTTCTAATATTTGGCAAAAAGGATGCTGAAAAAACTAAAAAGACCATAGCTATAATATTCTCTCTCAAAAAAAAGAAAACTAGCCATAATGTATGAAATTTTATGAAGAACTTAATTTTTCTTTTCCTGCCCCTAGTGCAGGAGTTGACCCGCCATCGTCCCGTGATCCACCATTTCCTCTTGCTGTTCCTGCGTCAAATAGTCTTGCTAACGCTTTGGTAGATGCACCATCTGGTTTCTCCAAAGGTAATAATCGCAATGGTGGATTGGGTTTGTCTGATATCATTACTCAGATCCAGGCCTCGAAGGATTCAACTAAATCATCCTATCGAAGCAGTGTGGTTCATGAATCCTTTTCAGCGCTTAATTCTTATTCGGCAAGAAGGGCTTCTGAAAAACTACCAGATAGAGGTTTTGTTGAAGATAATGCTGAACCGAGGGAAGGTAGGCGGTTAATGAACTCACACGTTCACAGACAGTACATAGAGTCACCATACAAAGATGCTAACTTTAGGGATCCTCAGAATAATCACGTTCCAAATTTTCAACGTCCTCTATCAAGAAAGAATACAACAGGAAGAATGTCTGCTAGCAAGAGAAGGAGCTTTGATGACAGTCAGCTCCCGCTAGGAGAAATGTCAAGTTATGTGGAGGGACCCGCCTCACTAAGTGACGCATTAAGTGAGGGTCTCAGTTCTAGTTCAGATTGGAATGCTAGGGTTGCTGCATTTAGCTATGTCAGGTCTTTGCTACAGCAGGGGCCTAGAGGTATTCCAGAAATCATTCAGAGCTTTGAGAAGGTTATGAAATTATTTTTCCAGCACCTTGATGATCCCCATCATAAAGTTGCACAGGCTGCTCTGTCAACCCTTGCAGATCTTATTCCAGCTTGCAGAAAACCTTTTGAAAGTTACATGGAGAGGATTTTGCCCCATGTTTTCTCACGGCTAATTGATCCCAAGGAATCGGTGAGGCAGCCTTGCTCAACTACATTAGAAATTGTAAGCAAAACATATGGTATCGACTCCCTTTTGCCAGCTTTGCTCCGTTCATTGGATGAACAACGTTCTCCAAAGGCCAAACTTGCTGTAATTGAGTTTGCAATTGGCTCTTTTAATAAGCATCTTTCAAATTCTGAAGGTGCTGGAAATAGTGGCATCCTCAAGTTATGGCTCGCTAAGTTGACACCATTGGTCTATGATAAAAATACCAAACTGAAAGAAGCGGCTATTTCATGCATTATATCAGTGTACACACACTTTGATGGAACAGGGGTTTTGAATTTTATTCTTAGCTTATCAGTTGAAGAACAAAATTCCTTGAGGCGAGCTCTTAAACAGTATACCCCTCGTATAGAAGTGGATTTGATGAATTTTCTGCAAAATAAAAAAGAAAGGCAACGTTCCAAGTACGATCCATATGATGTTACTGGAACATCTTCTGAAGAGGGATATGTTGGAGCTTCAAAGAAAAGTCATCTATTTGGAAGGTATTCTGCTGGTTCAGTTGATAGTGATGGTGCCAGAAAGTGGAACTCTGTTCCAGACTCGACCTATATGACTAGCTCTATAGGTCACTCATTGTCAGATGATACTCAAGACTTCTATCATGGTGTTGAAACTGGTTCCAACTCTGATCTTCCTGTTTCAAAAGCCAAGGATCCAAAACTTTTGGCCCTTACCGCAAGTGAGAGTGATGGATTATGGGCTAATCCACAGGAAAGCAATGACAACAGCTTAAAGGGGCAGCACACTTCCACAACCCGTCTGGAGGTTAATGGGTTAGTTGACTCAGAGCATCTAGCTGCAGCTGTTGGAGCTGATAATGAATCTGATTTGGGACTTAATCACCTGAAACTTTCTTCTCTGAAGATAAACTTAACTCCAGCAACTGAACCAAGCATTCCTCAGATTCTTCATTCAGTGAGTTCTCTGTGGTCAACCTTTGCCTGTCAAGTTACACTTTATTGTCAAATGCTCTGTGATTCTCCTCTTCCTTGGTTAAAGAATCTTTCGAATCTTTTGTGCAAAAACTTTGGATGTAAACTATCACTATCCTTACCCTGCTTTTTCTCACACATTTTCCAGATTTGTAATGGCAATGATGAAAGTCCTGCTGCCAACAAGCATGGTGCACTTCAACAACTAGTTGAAGCTGTTACTAAAGATCAATCCATATGGAGCAAGGTATATTAGTCACATATTTATCTGCTTGGTTGTTGTTGTCCCTTTATGTAGATTTTAAGTCCTCATGTAACATTGTGAATAACATTTAGCGTAGTTCCTTTTTTAATATTCCAACTAGTTAGAGTTCAGTTGTTACCTTTTTGTTTTAAAGGTCTTGTGAATATCAGGATTTAGTTCTGCTAATTTGAAAAGATGGATTTTATTATGATTCGTCTTCTTTCATTCACTGCAGTACTTCAATCAGATACTGACTGCTGTACTCGAGGTGCTAGATGATTCTGAGTCATCAATAAGAGAACTTGCCCTATCTCTGATAATTGAAATGCTGAAGAATCAGGTTTTGTCGCCTATCAAATTTATTTTGTTTCCATCCCTTTAGCTATAGATAAGAGAGGTTGTCTGCTTCTTTTTAACCCTTTTTGTTTACTATGTCATTTTACTTTATCCATTTTCTCTTGTTCCAGAGAGATGCCATGGAGGATTCAGTCGAGGTTGTAATTGAGAAACTGCTCAACGTAACCAAGGATGTTACTCCAAAAGTAAACTCTCACTTGGATGAAGTTATTATGCTGAAAATTTCCCTTCCCTCCTTTCTAATGTGTTGTTATATTTGTCCAGGTTTCAAATGAAGCTGACCATTGTTTAACTACGGTGTTTTCTCAGTATGACCCATTTAGATGCTTAAGTGTAAGTTTTGGTGTTCCTTTTGAATTTGCATAGCAAGATATCTGGGTTTTTTCTTTTCCTTTTCACTTGGATCTCATGGCCTTCTCTTTTTGATATTCCTATTTCTGATAAGTTGCTGCTATCACAGGTTGTTGTTCCCTTGCTTGTCACCGAAGACGAGAAGACTCTTGTAACCTGTATCAACTGTTTGACAAAGGTAATTTGCTGATTGGATCTGACCCCTGAACTAGTTAGAGTCTTGTGTCTAGTTTTTTTTTTTTTTGGGTGAAAAGTAGTAGTACCTGCTTCTCTACAGTATATATCAAACTTGGAAAAGCTATGGTGTGATTGGTTAGTGATTTGAACTTATGCCTCTTTCTTCAGCTTGTGGGGAGGTTTTCCCAGGAAGAATTGATGTCTCAGCTTTCTTCGTTCTTACCTGCCCTATTTGATGCTTTTGGAAACCAGAGCGCAGATGTTCGCAAGGTGCCAATTACCGTTTTCCTCTGTTTTCTTTCTTCTCTTTTAGAGCCCAAAAAAGTTTTCTAGAATTAAGGATGTAATCACTAATAGTGGATCGGTAGCATATGGTATGCAATATAATCATTCAGTATTAATAGGTGTTCCTTTGATAGATGCTATTGAGCCCCAGCCATCACTTCATTGTGTTTTTTTGTCCTGCTTATGGGCTGATATATGGTCATTAGATAAACCTTATACCTATCCCCAAAAGAAAGGAAAAAGAAAAAATAAATAAAATCATGCAGTAAACCTTAGTAATACAAGCTTTGAGGCTGTGATATAACTAAATTGGATTGCTTATAATCAGATTAGCATTATGTCTCATATACTGTTGAAGCATGAAAAGATAAATACAGTTCACGTTCTGTACTTATTTGTGGTTTTATCAATTAAGCTGTTTTCTGATGTGCATAATTTTCTTGGCTGGCAGACTGTTGTGTTCTGTTTAGTTGACATATACATCATGCTCGGTAAAGCATTTTTGCCATACTTGGAAGGGCTGAACAGCACACAGTTGAGATTGGTGACTATTTATGCAAATCGAATATCACAGGCTAGAACAGGGACTCCCATAGATGCTAACCGCGGTTAGCTGGTGCTAGCTTCTTTGGGATTTCCTTGTAGGTTTATGAGGAGTTTGCTCCTCTCTGTCATTTAATCTTTGATGTGTCCTGTATATCGTGTGAATGTGCATTTTGAAGGTGGGTAAAGTTGTATTCTTTTATTCAACTGTGTGTTCATATTTTTTCCTCCCACATCATTGGTTGGGAGTTGGAGAGTGCGTGTGGGGACAAAGTTGAAGTTGTAAACAGTAAGTGTTGTGCTTTTAATGAAATCTACAGTATTTTGAGTACTGCTTTAGGAGCCGAGACGATAGCTTTTGGGTCTTTTATACTTACATCCGGTGATCATTGGAGTCGTTGACGCAGTAGTGTTTTATATAGCACTGTCCCTGTTAGATTTCAACTACTATTCCAATAAGACAATGAACTAGAAAGTAATCCTAAGAGCTTGCTCCTGAGTTTCACCCCCCAATCGAACTTGATTTTGCAAGATATTTTAGTTAACTTCAGCTCAAAGTACTGTTTACACCAAACTACAATCTCAAAGTGCATTTTTTAGAGGCAGATAAAAGTTAAAACTCAACACTAGACTACTTGAAAATGAAGAAATATTCACCCGTTCATCTTCCATTCGCTAAAGCTTTGAATGCATACCATGCTTCAGCTCTTTCACTACTGAAACGGTTTCTCCTTGGCTAAAACTTTGAATGCGTGCACACCTTGCTTTTCTACCAAATTCAAAGGACTACACTAGATCTTTTGCCAGCATAAAGCAAATTCGGACTCCTTGAGCAACAAGAAACCTATTCTATCATATTCTGAAGCTACGTAAATAATTTTCATAAACACAATTTACGTTTAACTGCTCAGGCTAAATTAGTTCCAGATAACAAATTAGAACTATATAGATTTCCAACTTTTCTACGGGGAAAGGAAACACCTTACATAAACGGTTCAACGCATGGTCTAGCTCAATTCTGCAATATTACAATTTTTTTTTGCCCAATTAATAATATGCCCAATAAAGTCACTTAGATAATTTTTAAGTTCACTTAGATAAAGTCACTTGGAGTAACTGGTAAAGTTGCTGCCATGTGACCAGGAGGTCACGGGTTCAAGCCGTGGAAACAGCCCTTTGCAGAAATGTAAGGTGAGGCTGCGTACAATAGACCCTTGTGGTCCGGCCCTTCCCCGGACCCCGCGCATAGCGGGAGCTTTAGTGCACCGGGCTGCCCTTTTTTACTTTGTAATTACCAAAACATCATATGAATCAACATCTAAATGAAAATAAGTATGGAACCTTGTATTATAAGGGTCACACTTAGATGACAACAGGGAAGGTACTGTTCGGAGCGAGTTTGACTTTATGCGGGGCATCGAGTGCGAGGCAGGTCATAGGGCGAGTCACAGGTTTCCTTCGGTGTGTATTTTACTACACTCTCTGTACACCATCTAGGCAGCCACATAATATTCATTAGTGTTCTGGAAAAGAAATGGCACGGGTTGATCATTTTTTAGTCCGCCTTTTAATGTTCAGTTATCGGCTGAAATATAAAGGAAAAAGGATATGGTGTGACCATTAGCCAAAAAAAAACGGAAAACTTATCCAGGTATGCTATATTAAAAAATATATTTACCACTATAGCGATAATATTTTTTTTTTCATCTTACACTTATAATATATTTATAATACAAATACTATACATTTTTAATACATATTGCAGACATCACTCATTTTCTTGGTGATACAAAGCAGAACAATTTAAAAGACACATATAATACATGTTATATTCATGAACAATACATTTATAATACATATTGCAGACAATACTCCTTCTCTTAGTGATACAAGCTAGAACAATATATAAGACACATATAATACAAGTTTTACTCATAGACAATGCCTTTATAATACATATTGCAAACATCACTTCCTAGTGATACCAATTGGAATAATTTATAACACACTTACAATATAAAAGTTACCAAGTTCAAAAAAAAAAAAAAAACTTACAATATATTTATGATAGAAACACAATTCATTTTTAATACATATTGCAAACATCACCCTTTTTTTATTGATACAAACTAGATATATTTTTAATTCATATTGAGACATCATTCCTTTTCGTAGTGATACAAACCAAAATAATTTATAAGACACATATAATACAAGGCTTATTCATGAACAATACACTTATAATACATATTACAGACAACATTCCAATTTTAATACTATCTTCAAAAATTTATATCTTCAAATATTCAAATCAATTCATCAAAAACAGCAACTGAATCAATCGGCCCTTCCACATTACGCTTCAAAAAAATTCATACAATAGGTTAATTTCAAAGACGAAGAAAAAGCCCAAATTTTCCCCAGATCCGTGTGTGTGAGTTTTTGTGTGTGTGTGTGTGTGTGTGTGTGTGAGAGAGAGAGAGAGAGAGATTTTCCTAAAATACATTGTATTGCTATAGATAGTAATCATTAAAGAATATGTTTAAAAGCAGTAATTATTTATTAAAAGGTACTAATCCAAGTAATTAATTCAAAAAAGGGCCAAAAATAGTTCAATTTTAAGCAAATAACCTGAAATAGCCATTAGGCCAAAAATAAAGACAAATTTTGTCAAATCCTACTTTCGCCTCTATTTTTTTTGAATGTGTATAGAAATTTTATAATTTTTATATAGAATATGTATTCAAGCCTTAAAATCTCACTCATACTTCCTCTTTCAGTCCCCCCCTCCTCGCGCGCCTCTCTGCCCCCCTCCCCCCCCCCCCTCTCTCTCGCTTCTCTCCCCCTCTCTCTTGTCTCTCTCCCCCCCTCCTTTCTATCTCGTCTTCATGGTTTCTCTTTTTCTTTAATTTTATCTTACTTTTTCAGATAACCTTGTAGCTAAAGGATGTATAGGATGTGTACAGAAATTATATAAATTATTGTATATAATATGTATATGTATTTGGGTTCCAGAGTTGTTATAAGGGCGGGAAGGCGAGAGGATTGTATATAATATGTATTTGTATAGATTATGTATAGAAATTGTATTATTGTTGTATAAAATATATCTATCATGACAATATATGTGTAAGTGAAGTATCAAAAAAGCACCTAAATTATCTCTTTTTTTGAGTTTTATACCTAAACTATTGGGAGTGTGAGTTTCCTACCCAAACTATTACTCATTAATTTGAGAAACACACCTCAATACTGACTGGATCAAATATATGTATACAAATACATTTAAACGCGTTCGGTCATTAAATATTACTCCATTTAATATATTTTAATTTTTTTAGCTGACACATTATTTTTTTAAATATATTTTTAAATTAATTTTTTTAAACCCTAAACTCCCCCTTCTTCTTCATCATTTCTCAACAATTTTTCTTCATTTCTTCTCCTCTATTGCATATTTTCTCAACCTCCTTCTTCTTCAATTACAAAAATAATGTAGTGCAATTGCAAACTTATAGTAATTTATACTGTTAAAATAATTACAAAAGAGTTAGCAATTTATAATGTTTAAGCAATTACAGTATTATGATTTTTTCATATTTTTTCTAACTCTTTCTTATCTCAACCAAAATTAGTACAATTTCCCGGATCTCAAAATTGAAACATAAACCAAAATGGAGAAATTCCCCCCCAAAAAAAAAGTTGGAGAAAAGTGTTCTGTCTTTTTTCTTTTAGCTCAGTGGCTTTATCAATGGTCGTTTTGGGATTGCCACGTGGAATTTTTTTTTACGTGGAGTGCCATGTGACAAAAATTTTAAATAAAAAAAAAAGTGTAGTATACACACCATCACATATTAGTTGAGGTGTGTTTCTCAAACTAATGAGTAATAGTTTAGGTATGAAACTCAAACTTTCAATAGTTTAAGTATGAAATTCAAGAAAAGAAGAAGATAGTTTAGGTGTATTTTTGATACTTCACTCTATATGTATAGACAATATATCATTATTGTATAAAATGTATATGCTTCCTATATATTTCAACTGAACTAGTGATACGCCCAAATTACACCTCTAAAAGAAGCGTAAGCGGTCGCTGTTCAAATATAGAACCCAACTAAGGTTGGGGTCGATCCCACAGGGAATATGGTAGGACTATGTTCAATTAGTGTTTCGTGCTCGTAGTTGTTTATTTCCCGCAAAAGGGTTTTTTTTATAGTAACAAATAGTAATTGAACTTAGAATGTAAGCAAGTAACACGTGACAATTTTAAGAATTGTAATCAATGGGTGAGATGACTAGGGTAGTGTTCCCCATGAGATCATAATTTAGTAAGGCTTTGTACTTAGTAAACTAGTTTGGTGCTTAGCATGCAGAATCGGTAAGTTAGGTTCACCTAATTCCTTGGTCCGACAACTAGGTGAATTTTACCACACGCTTTGGTCCGGCCGCGGGTGTATGCTTTACTAACCCTTACCCTGGATCCCAGATTAGCTATTCCCCGACAAGGTCAAGTTATTAGATGAGAGTTGGTAACCTCAAATCTCCGGTGTTAAACAACCCTTTTTCCATCCGTTATCTCTTTGGTCCGGCAAGTAAGGATAAGGCGAGTTCTAACATTGTGCGTCGTTAAAAAAGCAATCAAAACGAAGGGAAGAACAATACATGCATAAACACCGCCCTAGAGTACCCAAGTACTTTGCCTACTTTGTTAATCCTTCATGGTTCCGACAACCCTAGTTGTGGATTTAGCTACTCATGTTTATAAGTAAACAATCAAGAGTTATTAGTGTGTTCATGATCGTATACTTACAATAAAAGTTAAATAAATCCGGAATCTTGAATGGATGAAGATGGAATCAAGAACAATGAACTATGAATGAATTTAACTCTCAAAATCAGGATCACAATGTTAGAATATGTTTCTCCCAAAATAACGTGCATCAAAAAATGTAAAATAACCCTAAGAAAAGTATTTATAGACAATGAAAATCCTGTCCTAACAAAATTAGGAAAACTGAAATCGGTCGCTTCCACGAGACCATTTCACGATCCGTGGAAGCTTCTACGATTCGTCAAAAGTGCTCGTGAAACTCAGACAATTTTCTCTTCTGTAGGTTCCTTTCCATGAGAGCAGTCTACGACTCGTGACTTGAATCACGGCTCGTGGAGTTGAGTCGTAGAACTCAGGCTTTTTGCCCCTTCTCTGATCAGGTTCCACGAGCAAGAATCACGACCCGTGAATAAGACCACGACTCGTGAAAACCTTTCGTGGAACTCAGGCTATTTTTTTTCTATTTCTGATCTTTTTTTCACGGACAAGGTTCACGACTCGTGGACATATCCATGACTCGTGAAAACCCTTCATAGAACTCAAGTCACAGCTTAATCTTCAGTACTTCTTCCACGCCTAACTTTCACGACTCGTGGAATTTGTCACGACTCGTAGGATGGAGTCGTAGAAGTCAGTTTCAGCCCAGAATGTTCATCTTTTCTTGCACTTAGTCTCCGAACCCTGTTTTCCTGCACAAGACTTCAAAACACATCAAATCTTACTAAAAATCACTAAAGAACATGCTCAACTTTCAAGTTTTAAGCGTCGAAAGTGTCGCAAACCCACAGCACATCAGCTAGCACATTATCATTTATATGTTTTAAATAGGATTGTCTTAAATGTATGAATATGAAGTGTATGAAAAGTCTACTGATAAATATGAATATAATGTGTATATATTGTATAAAAAATGAATATGAAGTGTATAAGAAAGTCTCATGTTAAAAAATATATAATGAGTAGTGTATAATATATATATATATATATATATATATATATATATATATTATAAATAAATAAAATTAGTGTGTGTATACCATGTATTGAGTATTTATTGATTATACACTTATTACACATTAATTATATATAAAAAAAATAGGCATGAAGAATTATAATACGTTGATTTATTTTCTATTCTATCTCCATCATTTTGGGAGAAAAAAAAATCTATACTATTATATTTGATTGTTAAAGAAATAGATTTTTTAGTCAAAAAAAGAAAAAAAATATCAAAAAAAAGCAACAGCGAAAATTAAACAAAAAAAAAAGAAGGCCAAAATGGCACAAATTTAAAAATTCAATTGTTGAACTATTTGATTGATATTTATTTGGCCAAATGGCCATTTTGTACCTCTCCAAATATAAATAGATAATTTTTAATTAAATCATTGTTATCACGACCTAATATCTCCTTAAGAAGTGATGACATTTATACCCAATCTGATAGGTTAATCAATTTTAATTTTAATCATTTGTTTCTTGTTAGCAGATAAAATAAAAGCATGCAAGATCAAAAATAATATAATCTCAAATTTAAATATCTCTAATGCGCGAAAATACAATAAAAATACTTAAAATTTGATGATATGAGTTAAGAGCACCTAAAAATTAAAAATAAATACAAGAGTTTAAAATAACACACTGTGTAAAAATAAAAAGACGTATATAATTAAAAAAAAATAGTTGCGAAGCAACCAACAACTCACTCTGAAACTCTCCAAGTAGCAGAATTTTTAAAACACCTCTACATACTTCGCTAGTATTCACATTCAAACCAGCGCATAAGAGTGTAACAAAATTTCTAAGCACTTTTACGTGATCCACTAATACTCACATTCAGACTTACGCATAAAAATATCAAGTGTAGCATGAATACAAAAATAAATACATACTCAGTAAGTAGCATAGATCGATTTTAGTAACGTAATGATGAGCCTTTAAAAAATTTATCGTTGACCCGCCTTATTTATAAATGTCAATAACATATAAGATCAAGACAAGATACATAATTATATTATCCAAACAAGAAGGAGGAGACTATGTCACACGTTTTTCTAGCAGTCCCCATAAACACTAGGCTATGGAGGTAGTTTACTAAATTTGCAGGTACAAACATAACCGGAATGCACTTACAATAGCTCATTATCACTTGATGGAAACAAGAAACTCCACCTAAACTACAAGTGATATATCAAGATATGACAACAATCATAATGTGGACACTTTGAAAAAGAAAAAATAACTTAAAACATGAAAAAAATATCATCTACACAACAATGATGGTGCAAGTTCAGGACATGGTAAAAAAATTGGTGAAGGTCCTTTACCCATAGATAAGATTGAAAATAAGAGAGCGGCCATCCATAATCAAAAAGATCAAAGAGTACGGAGCAAAAGTACACTACCTCAGTGTCACATGAACCCCACCAGAAAGAGATAAAATGAAGTGTAATACAGATGGAGCTTGCAGAGGAAATCCAAACATAGGTTCATATGATTTCTGCATAAAAAATCATAGAGGAGATATTGTGTATGCTAAAGCTAGAGGCATAGGCATGAAAATCAATATAGAAGCTGAGTCCTTGGCCATCTATGATGCCTTGGAGTTCTGTTATGAAAATGACTATCATGGTGTCATAATAGAGACTGACTCTCTATGCCTAAAGAAGATAATCCTTAAAACAGTGGAGAGTCCCATGGGAAATGGTGAAAAGGATAAAGGGCATAAGAGAGAGGCTACAACAATTCAACTCTCAAATCACTCACAGTTTTAGAAAAGGAAATAGTGTTGCAAATGCCTTAGCTAATGAAGTCATGGAGACATAAGCAACTGAGGAATACTACAACTACCAAGAATTACCAAGCAAAATAAGAAAGCTGATCAACATGAACAAATTTCAATCCCAATTTAAAGATGAGAAACAGAGCAATCAACATCCATCACCAACAACAATGACATCAAGAAAGTAATCACTGATAAAGTAGAAAACAATCACAGTCTACAGAAGCACCAACCACATGACTAACAAGTATATTTACAGAACTTATATACTAAGCCATGAAATTACAGAAGGCCCGAAAACAAGAAACATTGTATGTCTGAAAGGAGACATTAAAATACAAACTAGGACTACATGCTCTAGCTATCAAAAAACTTCTCATTTAAGAGGGGTAGTAGGATCTTCCACAATCGGATGCACTCAGGAGAAATTAGAGAGGGTAACTTGTCACCTAGCTATCTCCGGCTGGAAAGGAACACAAACGTTCAGATACTCAGGGAAAAAAAGGAAAAAAGAAGAAGAAAAAAAATTACTTTTCAGATCTGAGAATAAACGACATCTTTCTCCGGTCCTTTGGGGATAAACCCCGATCACCTGAGAAAGAAACAACATCAACAAAAAGAAAAAGGTTAAGAAGGAAGGTAAAGCTGAAGGGAGACTTACCAGTCGTGAGTGAAGATAATAAACAAAACTCCCCTCGGACTGGGCATGGTCCCAAGGTGAAGATGACCCACAAGAGAAGAAACAACAGTTGAACGTTCCTCCGGCAATAAAACGGTAATTATTTTTGACAAAGAAGAAGGCAAAAAGTTGCTAGTAGAAAAGAGTACTATGTACTCTTCAACAAATCAAATGTTTGTATATATTAGAATTTTCTTGTTTCTTGTTAGGCCATCTAATTTTGGGCTGATTTTTTTGTTGAACTTGACTTCGAGCCTCTTTTTTTATTAATAAAATTGATTCATGAATTAAAAAATTTAATCAAAAAAAATTATTCAAACAACATATAAATACAAAATCAATAATAAAAATATCATGCATAGATCTAATTTAACGCTGGAATCGAGATTCATAAAATTCACAAATTTAGTATATATAATTGATGTGCACAAATTCAATCAAACAACATAATAAAATGCACAGATTAGAGTCATGATGCAATACATATAATGCTGATTCTTTATCAAAATTATCTCATACTTATTTTTCTTAGCACTCTGTTCATACTAACTCCAATAAAGGTGTCAAAGAGCGTGACCTATAAAAAATAATTACATTATTCAAATGCTAGCATGGAATAAGATTTCATCGTGTTAATAATCATTTTAATTAATCTGCCATGTCATAATATATCATAATTTTAAAATTAAATTTCATCGAACAATAATCATATAAAACATAACTCCTCCTGTAATCATTTTTCATGGGGTCATAATCATATGAACCATCACTTTGCCCTGAATTATTTTTCATCGGATTATAATTATATGAACCATCACAAAATATAAGCAGGAAAATGTTCATATATAAACACGAATTTTACATGCACACATAAGTCATACACATAATATAAGAAATGAGTTTATTGTACTTAATTATAAAAAAATATGTGAGATATTTTGAGTAATGTTTATATATGAATCATTATAATTTAACTAAGGCGTACTCAACATTACAAATGCAGTAAGCTAATCATAAAGATTTTACATAATAGCCTAAGTACCGCGAGATGAAACCTTATATCCTGATAAGTGCTCATCACATTACGTATACGATACCTTTTATCAATAATCTATTTCAAGTTATTTAATTAAAAAAATATTTTATTATTAGACGTCAACATCTTAACTTACATCAATCCTACTAAAGTTTTCATCTTCTGAAAGCTTTATAGTGTTTAAAATTTTCAAATGAGTCCAATCTATAAAAACGTATACTTTACAATATTAAATGAGTTCAATAATATTCATATTGCAAAATAAAATTATTAAATAAAAAATTCAATTAAAAAATTTAAACTTTAATCCCGTACTCAAAATCAAAATTTTATTTTAAAATCAGGTTACTTATTCCTTAGAAAATTTGTATCTAAAAATTTCAACCTAAAACGACTTCGAATCAACTTTTAAATCACCCAAAATCATCCTCTTAAGTTTAGAGCAAAAATCACCAAGTTCCCCTCTTTAATTTCCTGTTCAAATGATGAATCTAATGCTAGATTAATGATATAATTATAGATTCGATTTTACATCACTTACTTCAAGCTTGTGGGTGAAAATCAAGTCAAATAACCTCTCAAATTTGAGTATCACAAGTCTAAAAATGAAAGAAAATAAATCTGTCCTATGAAAAATCTAATTTATGCCTGAACAGAACCCCCTTCCCTTTGCGACTTGAACTTTATTTACATATTATATATTACTATCTAATAAGATTGAATAAGCAAGCAGCAGGGCATCAACATGCCTGCTTCTGCTGCTTGCTTATTCATTTGTGGGCCCAATCTTCATTTTTTTTTTAAATCTATTATATATTTAAAAAATACGTAAAAAGATAAATCACAACAACTAACAATTTAAAGTAGTTGAAAAACATAAAAAAATTGATTGACTCTCGAAATTTTATCAGTGCCACATAAATTGGGATAAAGAAAGTAACATATATTATTTAAAAATGATGTAAAAAATGTTATAAATTACAATAATTAATAATTTGAAATATTTAAAAGACAAAAAAATTTAATTCACTCTAAAATTTTGTCAATATCACATAAATTGGAGTAGAGAGAGTAATATAAATTACAATAACTAACAACTTAAAATATCTAAAAACTATATAAACAAATTGAGGTGACTCTCCAAATTCTATCAGTGCCACATAAATTGGGATAGAAAGAGTAACATATATTATTTGAATTTTTTTTGAAAAATAAATATTATAATTCACAATAATTACCAACTTAAGATATTTAAAAATCGTAAAAAAAAAACCGACTCTCTAAATTTAATGTGTTACATAAATTGAGACATAAAAAGTAGCATATATTGGGCTTGTGCTAAGCTATCGATAACTAGTATATATAAATATATAAGGGACTCTATATATGTGAGGTGATAAGTATATATGCAGGAACTGAGATTGCTCATATTATATGTGGAATAGAGTGATTGTTAATCTACTTGTTTATGTGTTTTTATTTGTTTCTTGATTATTTTGGACATCATATCATGCTAGTATAGCGTTTTCGAGCTATATGCATGTTTAGTTACATATTTAGTTATGTAGTGATGCATTATTTTTTACAATAACTGAGATTGCTTATGCTATATCAAAATGAGTCTTGCGTGATTCATGACTAGGTGTCAGCTGATTATCGTGTGCGGATAAATATTCATCCCTCATAAGTCATTGTATCACCCTTGGTCACTTCAATAGTATACACACAAGATTATAAGCACGAAGAGTGTTGGTTCATTATAAAATTTGAGTTTTTATGTAAATTTTTTCTTTTAATCATTAGCCATATTAACTTTTGTACCCTTATCTCAAGATGCACATATTTATTATCGTGAAACGATTGAAAGCAGACGACAAAGTATTTTGTGGCTTTATAATATTTACTCAAAATAATTTACGTTTGCGACACATCAAATTTTAAATTGAACTTTGAAGAAATTTTAATAGCTGAAAGCAACAAAGAAATTTTAATGGCTAAAAATTATGAAGAAGAAAAGAAGAAAAAAGAAACAAGTAGAAGAACAAAGACGAAGAAGAAGAGAAGGAACGAAGTTGTACTTTGTCGTGAACCAAAGTCAGTCAAAGGACTATTTTCCGTAATAAAAATAGGCCGAATGACCATTTACAAAAATAAGTGAGCTATTTTTTGTATAAAAAATTTAGAGACAAGGACATAAATAGCCCATCGGTTTAAAGAAATCCCACCGAATGACCCAAAAAATTTATTTCCAAATTGTAATCCTTTTTATTGACTTTTTTTTGCTTTTCATTTTTTCTTTCGCTGATTTGTTTACGTCTTTATTTGTTATTTTTTTTTCCTTTGTTTTTTTCTTTTATCTACTGCTCTATTCTATTTTATTTTTTCAAAGCTTTTTTCTATTCTTTTCATTGTTGTTCTTTTTTTAAATATAATTTTGTAATTTTTTCATTATTTTTTTTAAAAAAAAACTAAATAAAATTTTGTAGTCTTTTTATTTTTTCTCTCAATACAATCGTGATAGATACGAATACAAATTTATAATATTTTAGTTGCTATTTTTTTTATCAATCAAATACAAAAGGAGTGTATTTTTATTTGTTATTTAAAAGTAACATATTTTATATAACATTGATATATATATATATATTTTATACATCAATGATACACTTTCTATACACGTCCTACACATATACATATTCTATACTTGAATAATACATATACCTTATATGTTAATTATATGGTCTATACACATCCTATACAACATTTAGCTGCAATTATTATTCAGATACATATTTTATACAATAATTATATAATTTCTATACACATTATATACAACTTTTAGCAGAAATTATTATTCAGATATGTATTTTATACAACAACTATATGATTTCTATACATATTCTATACAACTTCTATATATATCTTATACGGATATGTATTTTATACGACAACTATACAATTTCTATACACATTCTATATAATTTTAATATATATATATACAATAATCATACAGTTTCTATATAATTATATTAAATTATTATTTTTTTAAAAATTTAGCCCAAAAAATATTGTGGCTGATTTTTTTTTAAAAAAACAAAATTGAACTATCTTTTAGAAAAAGGGCCAAAATGGCCCAAAATTGAAAATGGTCATGGCATGGAATATAAATGGCCATAAATGACCGAATGGTCATTATTCGGTCATTTAATGGGTCAACTTTAAAAAGGCCACTTTTGGTGAAAATATTTTTCCCAAAGTGGCTATATAGTGTCCTTTTCCCAAAAGTTTAACCCAATAAATATTTTGTCTAATTTTTAGTAGGATAAGGACAAAAATAACATCTCAAATAAAAATAATGTCACACGAATGACCAGAAAATTAAAATTCTCACTTTTAGCCAATTCGTTGTCTTCTCCTGGCGGGGCTGGTCTCTTTCTCTTTTTTTTTGTTTGCCTGTTTTGTTAAAAAAAAATTTAGCGGCTGGTGTTCTCTTTTTCTTTTTTGTTGTTTTTTTTTAAAAAAAACTGCTTTTCTATATATATTTTTTAATTCTAGCAAAAAAAATCATATAGAATTTGTATCTTTTTTTAACAAATACAAATTTATAATATTGTAATTGTTACTCTTTTTTATCAATCAAATACAAAAAGAATGTAATTCTATTTGTTATATAAAAATAACATATTTTATAGAACAATGATACATATACATATTTTATATAACAATGATACAATTTTTATACACATCTTATACATATACATATTCTATACAATAATGATACAATTATACAACAATGATACCTATAATATTTTATACAACAATGATACAATTTTTATACACATCTTATACAAATACATATTTTATACAATAATTATATAGTTTCTATACATATCTTATACAGTTTTTATATATATCTTATGCATATACATATTTTATATAACCATTATACAGTTTCTATACACAACTTATAAAACTTTCGTTTATCCCATTACTAAGGAAGAAATTGAAAAGAGAAAGTAAAAAAGGCTTTTTGTTTTTAATTATTTTTGGCCAAGACTCAGATAGACTTTTTGCTCCTTAGGACAGGTGATAGAGGTCTTTGTAAAGACTGTAAGGTTATCCCAAGTGAGAATCTTTCGACCCAACATAGACTCTTAGTGATGGATTTAGAGATCAAGAAGGAGGAAAAGAAGCGGATTGTGGATGACCGGCCTAGGATTAAATGGGGTAGCCTGACTATGTCCAGTGCTCTGGAAATAGGGGAGAAGTTGTTGACTAGGGGGGCTTGGGGGAGTAGTGGGGATGTGGATAATATGTGGGATACGACCGCTAGTTGCATAAGGGAGACGGCTAGAGAGGTGTTGGGCGTCTCGAGAGGTCGTTCTGGCAAGCATCGAGGGGACTGGTGGTGGAATGGAGAAGTAAAAGGAAAGGTGGAGGCAAAAAAGAGGTCATATGCGAAGTTGGTAGAGAGTAAGGATGAGGAGGAGAGGCGAAGGAATAGGGAGGCGTATAAGATTGCTAGGAAGGAGGCTAAGTTAGCGGTAACGGCAGCTAAAACGACAGCCTTTGAAAGCTTATACGCGACTTTAGAGGATAAAGGTGGGGATAAGAAGTTATACAGGTTAGCAAAGGCTAGAGAGAGGAGGACTCAGGACCTTGACCAAGTGAAGTGCATCAAGGACGAAGATGGCAAAATACTAGTAGATGAGGTACTCATTAGGAGGAGATGGCAGTCTTACTTCCATGGACTCTTGAATGAAGAGGGGGACAAAAGCTTTGTGCTGGGAGATTTGGCACACTCAGAGAGGCGTCGTGACTATGATTATTGTAGCCGTATAAAGGTTGAAGAGGTTAAGGTTGCGATTCGTAAGATGCGAAGGGGTAGGGCGACGGGGCCAGATGAGATTCCCGTTGATTTTTGGAAGAGCTCGGGTGAGACAGGTGTGAAGTGGCTAACCGAGTTGTTTGATGGTATTTTTAGAACGGCAAAGATGCCTGAAGTTTGGAGATGGAGCACGATGATTCCTTTGTACAAGAACAAGGGTGATATTCAGAGTTGCAACAACTATAGGGGTATCAAATTGCTAAGCCACACTATGAAGATCTGGGAGAGGGTGGTGGAGTTGAGGTTGAGATAGATCGTGCCTATTTCAGAGAACCAGTTCGGCTTTATGCCAGGACGCTCGACTACAGAAGCTATTCATCTCCTTAGAAGACTGGTGGAGCAGTACAGGGAAAGGAAGAAGGATTTGCACATGGTGTTCATCGATCTAGAAAAGGCATATGATAAAGTCCCTAGAGAGATCCTTTGGAGGTGCTTGGAGGCTCGAGGTGTACCCGTGGCGTACACCAGATCAATTAAGGACATGTATGAGGGGGCCAAGACTCGCGTTAGAACTGTGGGAGGAGATTCAGAGCACTTTCCCGTGTTAATGGGGTTGCACCAGGGATCGACCCTTAGCCCGTTTCTATTTGCCTTGGTAATGGATGTATTGACGCGGCAAATACAAGGTGAGGTGCCATGGTGCATGTTATTTGCGGATGATGTAGTTTTGGTGGACGAGACTCGCGGAGGAGTTAATGCTAAGTTGGAGGTTTGGAGACAGACCCTCGAGTCGAAGGGGTTTAGGTTGAGCAGGACCAAGACTGAATATATGGAGTGCAAGTTCAGTGAGGCGACTCAGGATGATGACGTAGAAGTGAAGCTGGATACACAGGTCATCCAAAAGAAAGGGAGTTTCAAGTATCTTGGGTCTATTATCCAAGGAAATGGAGAGATTGATGAGGATGTCACCCATCGTATTGGTGTTGGGTGGATGAAATGGAGGCTCGCATCTGGAGTCTTGTGCGATAAGAAGGTGCCTACTAAACTTAAAGGCAAATTCTACAGAGTGGTGGTCCGACCAGCTTTGTTGTATGGAGTTGAGTGTTGGCCAGTAAAGAACTCCCATATTCAAAAGATGAAGGTGGCGGAGATGAGGATGTTGCGATGGATGTGCGGGTTTACTAGGAGAGATAGGATTAGGAATGAGGATATCCGAGATAAGGTGGGTGTGGCGTCGGTGGAAGATAAGATGCGGGAAGCGAGGTTGAGATGGTTCGGACATGTGAGGAGGAGAGGCACGGATGCTCCAGTGCGGAGGTGTGAGAGGTTGGCTATGGATGGTTACAGGAGAGGACGAGGTAGACCGAAAAAGTATTGAGGAGAGGTGATTCGACAGGACATGGCGCAGTTGCAGCTTACCGAGGACATGACCCTAGATAGGAAGGTGTGGAGGAAGCGGATTAGGGTAGAAGATTAGTAGGTAGAAGTGTGTGTAGGCTAGTAGGTTGCAGTGTAGGCTTATTGTCCCGACTAGTAATCGTAGTGTTACGCTTATAGTTTCTTGTTCTTGGATTCCTCGTGGTAGTGTTTTGGGGCAGTGCTCTGTTTCTGTCTGTTGTTTGTTACTACATATTACTTCCTATCGTCTCTTGTAGTTTTATCTTGTATTTTTATCCTGTATCATTGTGACGTCCTTTTTTAGCCTATTTTTTGACGGTTGTGTCTTGAGCCAGGGGTCTATCGGAAACAGCCTCTCTACCTCACCTCTGAGGTAGTGGTATGGACTGCGTACACTCTACCCTCCCCAGACCCCACGCTGTGGGAATACACTGGGTATGTTGTTGTTATCATATTGCGGATAAAAAAATAAAAACTGCCTAAAAAATAATAATATTTAATTATTAAAAAAGAAGGGAGCAATTAGAAGAGCATGTTTTTTTTTTTAAATGGCAACGAAAAAGAAAAAAAAAGTAGCAAAAAGAGAAAAAAAACTGAGAGAGGGAGATAGAGAGAGTGGGAGAGAGAAGAGAGAGGGGGATGTGCAGAAATTGACTATAAATTATCATTATTTTTCCCTGAAGTACATTTAATGATACATGACTTAAATTTGAACTATTTTGTTTTTTAATGGCACCCCATGTCCTTTTCCTATTTTTAGTAAGAAAAGCTATACTAATATGGGTCGGGTCATAAAAATATGGTTCTCCTGGTCTAAAGATCGGAAACCCACCCATTGATGTCTGCAATCTTGGGTTCTAAGTTTGGATCTGCCCTTGAACGCGTTATTTGTTTTCGCTTGCTGTTTGAGATATTCATTACTGGCTACATTTCAGTTATCTCCGGCTTTCCACAAAGGTAAAAATTTTCCTTATTGAGAAATTTTTGGATTTATCATTTTTAACTAGCCTATGATTAATATATGATCTACCCTTTTTGTGGTATTTTTCTTTTAATCTGTAGCGTTACCACTTTTATTCATTTGCGTCGTTGCTAGTTTCGCATTGTTATTTTCCATTCCTTTCTATTTTCTTCCTATACTAGTAAGTTCCTTACTCTTTAACGGAGTTTGGGATTGATTGATTGTAGAGATTTGAGTACTGCTATTATGGATCCATGGCTGTTTCCCAGCACACCGTCTTTCTTGTTTATGTCTAGGCTATTCTTTTTTCCAAAAATGAATTGCAATTTGAAAATATGGGTTCCCTTTCTGCTCTTGAAACTTGTAAAACCTGCACCCTTTTGTGTAACAAGATATGACAGACTCAGATATTTTGTTGGTATAGTTTAATTTGAAACGGAGTGATGATAAAATTTGCATGGAACAATGTATGTTCACGCCAGCTATAGTTGGCTTGAGCCTAAGAGCTAGACAGCAAATAGATTATTCTATGTGGGAAGTAATCTGAACCTGCTGACACAGTTGTTGTTTAGTTCTACAGAGTTCTTGGACCTAAATTAGTTACCTGTCTTTTCTCGGTATATGTTTGGATTGCAGTTATGCATGTAGTATCTACTTATTTGACACCAAGTCGCCTAATAATTTGAAGTTTGTCGGATTCGATCAAGTAACTAACTTTAGCAGTTGTTCATCATGGTATTGCTAGAAAGAGAGAGAGGAAGCTTGGAAACACGACATTTGTTGTTTACATTTTGTGGTCATGGCAATGCAATAGTTCAAATCTAAAGTCTCCTCAATTAATGGAATCTATCCTATGTTTAGCGAATGGGGTCTGCTTGGCAATTTACACTTATGAAGATAAAATTTCATCCTCGTCTGTATTGTTAGACACTGTTGATTTACTTAGGAGCTACGGCCTGCTGAGAATTTAGAAATAGGTGTGTTTCGACATGCCTTCTACTATCTTCATGAAACAGATTCTTCTGAAATAGGAAGAAATTGTGACACTCCTATTGGAAGAAGTAAAGAAAACTGAGAATTCTAAGTCAAAGCAACAGACTAAAATCAATTTTCTAATAAAGCACAAAACCATGCTTCGTTATTCATGTGTTGTAATTTGTACAGAGCCTGACTTTGAGCTGTTATGTGTAGTGCAGTAAATTGTGGAAATTTTAGAATTTGGTTCATCTGGTTGAAGTGGAGATTGCATGGCAATTGTTTTAGCTTCCCTCGTGTGAAAATAAAACTTTATTTTACTTTATCCGATCAAAAGAAAAATGCAACCTTTATTAATTGGTTAGTGTTTGCAGATCTTTATTTAAAAGAAGTGCTCATTGCTTGCAGATATTTGAAAAACCCAAATGCACAATAGCGTGAGGTTTTTCCTTTTTTCCAACCGGGCACACACCCATTTAAATTTGTCGTGTACTATTTCAGGAAGATTAGCATCTCAGTTGTCTTAACAACTATATGAAAGTTTTGGCCTTAATTTGTGTCTTCCTGATAATACCTGCCATCAGTATACATAAAAGTTCATTAAACCCTTGAGCATTACACTTTATTTTACATTTTATTGGTTATCTTAACTTTACTTGGTTAAACTCTCCATCTCGCTCCTGCCTCACTTCTCATAATTCCTCCTATAGTATTGAGTGTTGGAAAATATTTTTCTTCATACCAAACACACCCTTAATAAGTGTACTTTTTAGAGGTTCATACACCCATACATACTTTGAGGGGATTGTACTTTGTGGATACCATGGGTTATCCATATTTTATGATGGATAATATGGGTTGATCCATATTTGACCCACTTTTAAATGATTGGATCCCAACCCATTTTGTTGGGTCAAGCGGATAGCCATAAATTTTACCCATTTTGCCACCCTTAGTTATACCTGAAGTCTCTATTCATTCTCTAATAGACTCATTAAAATCCTCATTAATGCACGGCATTTTATATGATATTTACTGTGTCATCGGAATAGCCTCTAATAAAGAAAAATCTGGCTATTCCAAATCTCCAAAGTATGCTAGGCCGCTCTCCGAAGACACATGCAACCCCTCTACCCCCACCCCTAATCGATTCCCTAGTTCGGAATATAGCCTCCTTAATCGGTTCCCTTTTGTCTCTTGAATGTAGAACACATCAGGACATCAACTTTTCAACACGCCTTTTTCACATCTCTTGTTGTAATTATTTAAAACTTGTTACATTCCATGATACATTTTAATTTTCACGAGGTTATGGAAGCATCATCTCCTTTCCCTTGCCTCGTTTACACCACCATGCTTTTCTCCACTTCCTTTCATCATAGATGACTGAGCACTCTAAATATTTTAAGTTCCAACCTATACTACTATCATGAAAGTTTATCTGTGATTTTATCATTTTTCTTTTGGTTGCCTCTCTGTTCCTTTCAATCGGTGCCAGTTGTCATTTCTGTTCTCAAACCTGTCAACTGGTATTTAGAGAATCTTCTCAATTCCTCTGCATTTTTTCTTAGACCACAGCAAACAGTCTTTCCCTTTCCTATTCTGACCCATCACTGAAACCATGTACCTCTTCATTCTTCCCAGTAGATGGACTGGGTTTTGTCTTCATCATCCCCTCGATCAGAACTATGCTCAGGAGGAAAATATCAGACATGTATGATTGCACATTTCTAGACTCTCTTTTCGTGGTGGCAGATTGACAGTTCCTCTCTACCCATGCAATCTTCTTGTAGTTGCTTTGAGTTTCGACTCTATGTTGTGGAATTTGCTTCTTACTCCCTTCTCCAATCTCAAATAGATCATCAGTCGAACTCGAGCACCCCCTCCCCCCTTCCCTTCCTATGTGCTTCATCATCTGACGGGAGTTCAAACAATGGTTCTCCCAATAGACACCCTTACTCTTGACGTGGTGCAATCTTCCACCAACTCCTGTCATTGTGAACTGGTCAAACTTGCCCGCCAAGCATGACTTTAGGTAATTCCTTTGGTTCTATGTTTCCATCATCCCTTCTTCTACTCACTATTCGGTGTGTAAAGTGTCAATATCACATTTCATGTTGTCATATCCTAGGCGAAAGTTTATGTGTAAACTTACCTGCATGCAAAAGATGGGGTATGGGTTCCGAACTTCCTTCTTTCATCACTTCCTTTTCGATCCTGCGATTACTTTTGAGCTTCACCCATAGTTGGGGGTGTTTAGAAGGTATGGTGAAGACTTGAAGCAGTTATTAGTAACTACCTTCAGCTGTACCTCACCTCTTTACACTTGGTGCTTGAAATTTTGACTTCTTTACTTCTTGTAGCTGCAAAATTTTCTCTAAACACTACCCTATCAATGTCTGAAATCGGACACAGAGAGCTGCTACTACTCATGGCTTCAAATCTATTAATGAAAAAAAGGATTCTGAGTATGTTGAGTTGCTCACACTTGTGTTGGAAAAAACACACATATTGCAGAAATGTATGATAACCTTGGAGCACAGCCCGGAGGACCGCCTGCCAATACACAAGCGAACCCTTTTGGAAATGCATTTTCTGGTGCTAGCTCTGGGTTCATTAGAGGTGGATTAGGGGCTTATGGAGAAAAAATCCTTGGATCAAGTTCTCAGTATGTTCAAAGCAATGTAAGTTTTTCCGTAGTTTATTTTATTTGTATAGGTTTCTTAAAAATAAAAATTCTTATGTTAATAGTTGTTCATTAGGTGATGGAACATATGTTAGGAATATATAATGACATAACAGTAGGCAAAGGAATGTTGTTTCTGTATAGGCGAAGGAATATTGCTTTCTTTTTCTTTTATTTATTTACTTTTTTATCTAGAGTAATTCCACCATAATCTGAATTTCATAGTTTTCTTGTGAGATTTTAATTTTTTTTTGTACTTTGATTTTTCTTTTATAACCAAGAAATCCCAAAGGGCAAGTAGCACACTTTTTCTTTACTTTGATGACATCATTCAATTGGCATTGTTACATAATACAGTAATGTAAGTGTGATTTGAACTTTGAATTGAATTTCAGACGTAAGGGGTTCTTCCATCCATCATCATATAGTGATTGAAAATTTGAGAGAAAAAAATTGTATGACCTATGCTTAGAAGAAGAGGAATAGGTGGTTAAAGGAGATGGAATAAAACTTGAAAATTATTGCACCATCTTCTGATTCTACTCTTACAAATAGATGTTTCCCTCCCCGTTGATGTTTAAGTACTTGTAAATGTCTTCATGTAAAGTGTGCGCACCAGATTGGCTGGAATGACTATTGTTAACAAGCACGATTATAGAAATTGTAAGGGTGACATAATTCTTTGTGATCCCTAAGGGTGTGACGTAGTGCTCTAAGAGTTGGGGTAACAGCCTCAGGAATGAAGATTCAAGTACTAATAGAGGCGACACTTGGTAAAAATTTTCCAATCTGCCTCTGTTACCTTGTTCAATTCAATCTGCCTAAGCCTTGGTGGGTGGAGTTACCCTATATGTATTAGGTACCTGTAGATTAGTCAAGGAGGCACGCAAATGACTCGGGTACCACCATTATAAAAGAAAGTAACATAATTCTGTGTAATTATAGTTAATTTAGCAAATGACAGTTTAATTGACACATGAAATTACCCTGATGGTAGAGCTATGGAGGAGAAGGTGTAGAGAAGGGGCACAGGGTGGAAAAATGCTGAGGGAAGTGGAATTGGGACCGGAAAAGGGGAAGATTGTCCAGGTTATTTTGTCTAGCTAACAGTTGGATTAGGAAAAGCTACACTGCTAAGGCAGGGAAAAAGATTTTCCCTTGCACAACAAGTGATATAGAAGCTTTCTTCAGAAATGATATATGTATTTGTCACAAAGAGTGATGATTAGAGTTGCTTTAGTGAATGACGCAATATGGAGAAACTAGAAAAATAAATAAAAGAAAGAAAGAGGAAACCATCAGTAGAAATTAAGTAAATTGCGATCCTTTTTTGTGTTTGATAATGTAACGGCATTTTAGAACTTTCTTTTTTAAATAAAGTTTTTCCTCTCTTGTACTTCAAATGTTTTAGCAAACAGAAGTCCCATGTGCATCATCACGAGCCGCAAAAATATCTCAGTTTTCGCAATTTGGGCCTTTGAGGTGCTTAAAAGCTAATTTCTGAGATAGTCAGGAGTTCAGCAAATACTTCTCTCACCTGAATAATTCTAAACGGTAATTACATTCTTAGTGGAGCATTCACCTGCTTCCGTTGCTTGCACCTAAATTGCTGCTATCCCTCTTATTTTGCTTCATCGTTGTTGCAAAAAAGAAAAAATTATTTGTGTATTTCATGGAATCACATTGACTGTATTCATGTTTTGGAATGATGAGATTGTGCAACACAGTAAAGATATTTTTAACGATAGTACCATTAACTGCCTTATTTCAACATTTTTAATGTCCAAAACATCTACCGTTCCATAATACTTCTTTCAGATAAAAACACCTACCGTTCCATCCGTAACATTTTATTTTTGGATGATACTTTGGTAGCTTTGCTGTTAGAAATAAAGTTCTAACTTGCAACATTTTTATGTAAACAGATAAGTAGGTACTTTTCTGATCCTCAGTACTACTTCCAAGTGAATGACCAGTACGTGAGAAACAAACTGAAAGTAGTCCTTTTCCCTTTCCTACACAGAGTAAGATTTTGTTTGCCTTGATCTCATTGGAGTATCATCTTAGCATTATGTCCCCTAGTGGTAATCTTCTCAACTGTCTGCAGGGTCATTGGACAAGAATCACAGAGCCTGTTGGTGGCAGGCTATCCTATAAGCCCCCTATCTTTGACATAAATGCCCCAGATTTATACATTCCGTTTATGGCCTTTGGTACCTATGTTGTTCTTGCTGGCTTATCATTGGGTCTGCAGGGAAGGTAAGCTTATTGTTTTCTCAAGCTTCATTTAGGCTTTGAATGTGGTGGTGCGTAATAGTGATACGTACATGATCTTTTACCAATCAAATATCTGCATTGAATTTGGTTAATGGTTGCTTACCTCATTTTTGTTTGAAGTGCCAAATTCCATGACATTTATACTTGAACATGCAGTGTATGATTTTTTTTAATGTTTTCAGCAACAGTACTTAATTCAGTTATTTGCGTGAAGTTATCTGCTACACCAGATGATCTCGTTTTGTGTTAATACTCCTTTGGGTTATCTCCTCAATCCCAATTTAGGTTCCTACTTTGGCTGGACGGAATGACTTAGGTAACAATTGAAATCTTGTTTTATTAGATAGAAGATAAATTTAACATTACAGAAAGGCATGTCCTTTAGGAAAGTAGACACAATCTTGAACAACTCAACAGAAAATAGGATAGTTTTGGACAAAGGAGCAGTTTTCTATATGTCATGTCAGATATAATTGGTCATGTTTCCTTGACTTCTGGCTATGGTCTGTGTAATCTTATTCTACCCATGTGTATGCCCCTTGTTTTGATGTTTCCATTGTGCTGCAAAGTGTAACATTTTACTTTCTTGCAATATCTTCTGTAGTGCGGAATACCTTCTTGCACTGTATCCTCTTCCTTTTGTTTGTATTAATTCTGAATCTCGTCATATCTTGTCAGGTTTAGCCCAGAAGCTCTCAGTTGGCTGTTTATCAAGGGGTTGGTTGGCTGGTTTTTACAAGTTTCGTTGCTGAAGATGACATTGTTGTCATTGGGTAGTGGAGAGGCTCCTCTCCTTGACATTGTTTCATACGCAGGATATGCTTTTGCAGGATTGTCCATAGCTCTTTTGGGAGCAATTATATGGAACTATTCTTACTATTTTTTGATGCCGTGGACATGCTTGTGCATGGGAATATTCTTGGTGAAGACGATGAAGAGAGTTCTCTTTGCAGAGGTGAGGACATACGATTCAAGTAGACATCATTATCTCCTATTGTTTATTGCCCTAGCTCAATTTCCTCTTCTCTTTTGGCTTGGGAAGATTAGCCTTAGTTGGTTCTTTTGAATTACATTTCCAGTTGTTAAGTGGTCTGGTGGTTTATGCTTTTTGGGAAGTGAAGCAATCAATTTTTCTGTATGCATTGTCACTTTGATGTTTTATTCTTGAATGCTAGAGAACATGTAAATGAACTGATTAGCCACTTATTTCACCGAAATGTGTACGATAACGCTTGTAACGTTCAGAGGTTTCTCACGATGAACAGAAAGTACAGGAGAAGGATTGAAAGAAAAGATTCTTTTGGTTGTATGGAACTAGATTTATGCTCTCTGTTATTTGATTTTATTCAGGTAGATTCCATTTCATGAAAGTGAGGCATTTTAATATTCTCAAAATTTTCTTTTGACGGTCGTACAAGTGCATACGTAGAATCCTCGTGTTTTGTGAAGGTTGAAAGAACTGAAAATACACCTGAGCTGGGCATGCAGTTTGGTGTTTGGTATGTTGGGTTCATGTGAAGGAACAGATGCGTATTCCACTTGTCTCTGCAGGTCTGCACATTTCAATTGGGATAGCACTATCCTCATCTTTTTGGTTGGGCAGAGTTAGTCTGCACAGTAAAGATGTGTGTCACATGTTAGCAGTAATGAACTTTCCCTGCCACGCTATGTAAGATTAGAATACCTTATTAAACTAATTCCAACTTGGGCTTTGATTACCTTATCTTTGGTAGGAATAAAATTTCAGAGTGAAATATCTAAAGAATGGCAAAGATTAGAATTCCCTATATATGGTAAGATGTTTTCACTCAGAAATAACGCCACTGGTCACTTCCTGCCCTGCCTCTGAAAAATAGTTGTTGTCATGGAGTTTCACTTTCCACCCATGAAATTCTATGACAATATCCTAAAATTTTACTTGTGGAGTTTGAAATTCTATAATAATGCCTATTTTTCAATCATAGAGTTACAAAGTGGACATTGGTGAATTTTACCGACCCTTGGATAATGCGTAACATAGTATTTTCAGATGGGTAATAATATATACGTGAAAGTTCCAACATTTTTTTTTGCAAATAACTATATCCGCCTTAATAATAATTTTAGAAATACGAGTTTAGTGTTAAGAATCTTGAAAGATGAAGTAATCTTTGAAATTCTGGATCCGCTAGCATCATTTGACAGTAAGTAAAGAATGAATATTGATTACACATGAGAGTAGAGGGAAAGCTTGACAGTTTGGTTAAGGAGCCAACATGGCACGCAGGATTCTCAACTTCCGCACACATTACAATGATTTCTCTCTCTCCCGGATGTGTATTATGCAAGTATAAAATAGGGTTCAGAAATAGCTTAACTATAGGTGAAAATAGGCTAACATAACAATACTTTCAATAATTACAATTTGTAGTCCGCTGTATTCATTTTTGCTGGTACCCGTTGTATCAACTGTATGCAATTTACTGTATTTGATATAAAATACAAATACAGTAGCTAATTAATGATTGTATTCCTCTTGTATTTTGTATTTTCACATCTTTATCTCTCCTTCAAATGTATCAAATTTATCAGTTGTATTTGTATATAAATAAGTATATGCATCGTTTGTATTTTTTTAGTCTATCATATACAAATACAAATGTATGTTTATATCATTTGTATTTGGATTGTTCAAGTTGTATCAACGAATACAATTCATATCAACAAATACAAGTCTATGAACGAATACAAATATATCAACGAATACAATTGTATACAAAATATATCTTTTGTATTTGAATGATGCAAGTTGTATCACCAAATACAATTTGAATTAACGAATACAAAAAACAAGTATAAAAAATACATAAAGCAACAAATGTATCCACAAATACAACACAAACCTCTGTTTTTTTTCTTTTGTTCCACGAAAGAGAGAGAAAGAGAGAGAGAGAGAGGGGGAGGGAGGCAGCAAGAGAGAGGGAGAGGGGGAGAGAGGCGGGCAGAGGTAGTGAGAGAGAGGGAGGCAGAGGCAGCGAGAGAGAGGGAGAGAGGCGAGCAAATAGGAGAGGAGGAAAAGGTTTTTCAAAGTATTGCTATTTGGATACAATTTGTAATTAATATAAACTTAAGCTATATTGGCTAATTAAGGTCTTAAGTATGCCTATACGTGTAGTTTTCCCTAAAATATTAGCACAAATAATATGAATGCACTTCAATTCCCTTTTTTTTTTTTAAAAAATAATCCTTTTAGCTAATAGCATTAGAATGATGATTCTCTCAAAATTTTACGTGTTTTACTGCTGAAATTCAAGTTGTAGGTACTTCTGCTCATAGGAGTATCTTTTTGTCTTTCAATTAGTTAGTGTTCTAATACATTCACAACAAATTAAGGGGTTATTTGGTTGTTGGTTAAAATTACGCAGGTTTTAGTAATGTAGAAATTAGTTATGTAGGATTTAGTTATTTTATGTATTACTAATTCACATATTAGTTGTTTCATCTTCTACCCTACATGAATGAAATAATACGAAATGACTCATAAATTATTTATCTTTTAGTTATGTGGGATTGTAAACCGGTAACGAAAGATCGTATCTAATATGCTGAATTTTATACATAGCAACTAAAATGCAATCAAACATGATACAAATTATTCTGATTTTAATACATGAATAATTCACTTCCTAATCAACAATCAAACGACCCTTAAGATTATTATTTATGTAGATCTCGGTGCTAGTTACACGACTCCCTCTGTATCAATTTAAGCGTCTTAATTTGATTGGGTATGAAGTTTAAGAATAAAGACAGACTTTTGAATCTTGTAGTCTTAAATTAAAGATATGCATAACTCTTTCAATTTTGTGGTTTTAAACTTGTCATGTAGAATGTTAAAATTGAAATTTTTTATAAATATAGAAAGAGACTTTTTTTGAGATAGACCCCCAAAAAAGTAAAAGTAAGACACTTAAATTAGAATGAAAAGAGTATCCTAGAAAACTGTGGTGGTATTATAATTTAGTAGTAATGAGTATAGTAGTTTAGGGGTTATGGATATATATGATTGATAAATTCAAAGAATTCCAATTGATGGATAATAGCTACAGTAGTTTTTTTAAAAAAAAGTCATGCAGCATATATGATTATATCAACATAATATTTCCATTAATTCATTATTCTTTGTTGGGACTTAATTTGAGCTTTAAAAAATGAGTTTCCGTAATTTTTGAGGAAGCTCAAATTTGCTATGCATAGACAATCTTGTCACCATACAATCATGCGAGAGAGCAATTTACTAAACTAGTAGATGCAGTATTATTGCCTCCATTACTTTTGAATTTGAAGAATAAAACATTGTGCAATATCCAGTACCAGTAAGAGGATGCAATCAATAAACTTCAAAGGCTAGACAAAAAATCCTTTCTTTATACAACTGTGAAAATGCCCGGTCAGGAAACCACCACACTAAGGGGTCATGTGCTACCTGATTAAATTATGCAAGTATTTAGTAATGGAAAATGGACATAAATGGACATTCGGTGAAAACTATTCCCAACCAAATGGCCAGAAATATGATATGCCACTTTGTACCAAATGGCCCCTTCGCTGCTTCAATTGCATCTCCTCTTCTTTTTTTTGTAAAATAAAACTTTTATTGCAACTCTTTTTTTAAAAAAAAAAATTCACTGCTCTTTTTTTTAATTGTTTTTTTCTGCTCTTTTTTTTTCTGCTTTTTTTTCAAAACCTTTTTTTGCTCTTCTAATTGTTGCTCATTTTTTTTTTAAATTTTAAAAAACCTCTTTTTGCTCTTCTAATTGTTGCTTTCTTTCTTTCTTTCTTTCTTTTTTTTCTAAGAGCCTGTTTGTGTTAGAACATGCACAGCGGAAGCAATTCTCATGGATCAATCTAACTCACATAATAACTAGATAACATTAACCAAAAATAAATTTGAGAAAGTTGATTACCTGTTGAAGCTTTCACACAATTCGTTCAACGCCTTATTTCCCTTCCTCGCCAGATCTATGGCCTTCTACTAATTCCTGATTAACTCTCAAATCAATACTTGTGTGGGCAAGTGATTTTGATCTGAAAAGTGGTGGTTTTTGTGAAGAACAATACGCTATTCTTTTACACACAATTTTTAAATTGAGAAGAGCGTCTATTGATTTCACAATTAACTCCAAAAATGTTTTTTCCATAAATATGTAAAACGTTTTTCTCCATAAATAGGTAAAACATTTTTTATCCATAAATATCCTTTAAAACGTTTTAATACTCTTTAAATATTTTCTGTTTTAAATTTAAAACAAAACATTAGAAGATTTAGTAAAATAATTTACTTCTTCCAGAGCATTCCTTTTCTTTTCAAAATTGATTAACTAATCATGCATAGTAGGGACCATAGATTTATAACTGAGGCTTTCAATTATGATATTAATCCGCAAATGAATGAATTATCATATCATAATAAACTACAAATTATTCCACTAAAAATTTATAATTGCACTCCTCGATTTAATTTCGAAATCTACCATTACATCTTATTTAACTCCCCATGTTAGAATTACAGACACCAATTAATTAAATTAAATTTCTGAAAAATTCAATTCATTGATTAATTTAATCCTTTATTTTTTTATACTTAACTTATTTCACATGACGGATATTAAATCCACCTGCAGGGTTTTCACGTGAAAACTTATAAGCAACCATAAAGGGGTGTCTTCTATCTCAAGTCCGAGACATGGTTCTATCAACTAATTATTATTTCACTAGTGTGATTTGTTATTATCCAATCTATTAGGAATATATTGACTCATAATTGAGTCTCACCTTTTAATAGATTAAAATAATAAATCAAACTACATAGATCATAATAATTATATCAAGATTAAGAGTATAAGTACATATAATGGACTAGAGAAGTTGTTTACTGATATTCAGAATATAAACGAACATCTCTACTTGGTCCGTTCAATACATACGAAATGTACTTGCACAAGAAGTCAGAATATTACGACTCCCATAATTAAGATCAAATTATATTTAATCTTGTGCTACAATCATCAAGATATTTGTCCTGCTTTATCTCTGATTGTGAAGAATAATTTATAACTTATAAGAACCGATAATTTTAATCTTTCGTGTATGAGTTAAATAACTGCATACACAAAATCATCTACTGTATAAGTAAAGGACACGCATGTTGACACAATTATCTATTTAAATAAAGACTTTATTAAATTAAGTAAATAAAATAAATGGTCTTTACATGGATTGAAAACATAATACTACAACATAAATTATATGGTTAATAGTATATCCTATCAATCTCCCACTTAGACTTATAACCATGCATTCACAACTCTAACACCCATTTCTTCCACATGCTTATCAAAAACCTTCTGAGTTAAGCCCTTTGTAAATGGGTCCGCCAAATTATTCTTCGACTCAATCTTCAAAACTTTCACATCACCTCTTTGAGTTATATCCCGAATCAAATGATACTTTCTCTCAATATGCTTACTTCTTTTATGGCTTCGTGGTTCTTTTGAGTTCGCAACCGCACCACTATTATCACAATAAAGCGTGAGTGGTGCTTGAACTGAAGGAACCACTCCAAGCTCTTTCAGAAAGTTTCTGAGCCAAACAACCTCCTTAGCCGCCTCAGAGGCAGCTACATATTCGGCTTCCATGGTGGAATCGGCAACACATGATTGCTTGATACTCCTCCAAACTATGGTTTCACCTCCTAAAGTAAACACATATCCTGAGGTAGATTTTCTAGAATCTTTATCTGAGTGGAAGTCTGAATCTGTATACCCAATAGGTACAAGATCACTAGAGTGAAAGACAAGCATGTAATCCCTAGTCCTTTTCAGGTACTTGATTATATGCTTGACTGCAGTCCAATGTTCTTGCCCAGGATTAGACTGAAATCTACTAACCATGCCAACAACAAAGCAAATATCAGGTCTGGTGCACAACATAGCATACATGAGACTCCCTACAGCAGAAGCATAAGGGACCGCCTTCATTATTTCTATCTCATCAGCCATTTTGGGTGACTGATCCTTTCATAGAGTAATTCCATGCCTAAAAAGAAGGAATCCCTTTTTGAAATTTTGCATGCTAAACCTTGAAAGAATAGTGTCGATATAAAGTGCTTGAGATAAGCCTAATATCCTTTGTTTTCGATCTCGCATGAGTTTGATCCCAAGGATATGAGCCGCTTCTCCCAAGTCTTTCATAACAAAACGTGAGGAAAACCACTCTTTAACAGAATTCAACATGTTCACATTATTTCTTATGAGCAAGATGTCATCTACGTACAAAACCAAAAATGCTACTCTGTCTCCATCCCATTTCTTATATATGCATGACTCATTTTTACATTGATCAAAACCAAAAGTCTTAATCGAATTATCAAAACAAGTATTCCATGCCCTAGATGCCTGTTTTAGTCCATAAATGGATTTCTTAAGTTTACAAAACATGCGTTCATTGCCACTTTCCATGAAACTTTCTGGTTGTGCCATATAGATGCACTCATCAAGACTTCCATTTAGGAAAGCCGTCTTGACATCCATTTGCCAAATCTCATAATCATAATGAGCAGCAATAGATAAGAGAATCCTAATGGATTTAAGCATAGCTACCAGCGAAAAGGTTTCTTCATAATCAATTCCTTCTTTTCGAGTGAACCCTTTCACAACAAGCGTAGCCTTAAAAGTTTGCACTTTTCCATCCACACCTCTCTTTTTCTTATAGATCCATCTACAGCCAATGGGTTTGACTCCCGTAGGTGGTTCTACGAGTTCCCAGACTTGATTTGAGTACATGGACTCCATTTCAGATTTCAAAGCAACAATCCATATTTTAGCATTTTTATCATGTAGTGCTTCAGCGTAATTAAGAGGTTCTGTATTAGGATCTTCAGGGATTCTATCGTATGATTCTCCCAAGAGTGCAAACCATTCGAGTTTTCTAATAACTCTTCCACTATGACTAGTCACTACAGGATTCGCTACATCAGGAACCACATTCTGAACATCTTGAACGTTTTCCTCCATAATTGCTGGTTGCTCGACATTACTCCCACTACTTTAAGGTTCTCAAGCGCAATCTCTTCTGCAACCTCTTGCCTATTGAAATTTCTCCCACTACGTGAATGCAATGGTATGTCAATAATTATTTGGGGAATTCGTTCTTGTATTTCGTTATTCGTTATTCTATTGCTTAGTTCCTGTAAAACAATTTTACTTCTAGGAACATGGTTCATTAAATAATCCTCTTCCAGAAATTTGGCATTTGTCGAGACAATTACCTTTTGTTCCTTAAGACAATAAAATAAACCCCCTTTTGTTCCTTTTGGATATCCAATAAAAATGCATACTTCTGTCCTAGATTCCAATTTATCCATTTTCCCTTTCAGCACATGTGCTGGACAACCCCAAACTCAAATATACCGCAGACTATGCTTGCGCCCACTCCACAATTCTGATGGGGTTAAAGGTACCGACTTAGAAGGAACCAAGTTCAGAATATAATTTGCAGTTTCTAATGCATACCTGATGTGCCAGGATTCTACGGCACATTTGACGCCTTTAATAAGAATACTCGCAAGTTTTTAAGCAACCTTTGTCGTTTTTGATGTTTTATGTTGTACTTGCAGGAAATGGAGACAAAGATAGAAAATGAGTGAAAAATACTCAAGCTAAGTCACACTGTTTAGGCATGACGGAGGTCCTGACGGGTCATCACACAGGTGACTGACCGTCAGGGGAGTCATCAAGCCTGGCAGCAGCTAGAGGAGGCTCTGGATATGGGTGACGGCTGACTTGACGGGTCATCACACCTGTGACTGACCGTCAGCCAAGCCGTCAGGATGAGGCAGCATGGCACTGAATCACTGAATAGTGGCGACGATTTAAGTGACGGTCCATCAACAACCTGAAGAACCGTCAGGATGGCCGTCAAGTTAGAGCAAATGGAGATTATGCACTAGATAGTGGCGACGGATGGAGCGACGGCCCGTCACAGGCTTGACGAACCGTCAAGCCAAGCCGTCAAGAGCAACAACGGGATTTCGATTTTATTTTTGGAACTTTATTTTCATGGACTAATATAAATACCCAGTGTTAGGGTTATTTTTAATATTCATTCGACACTTGTAACGTATTTTTTTGAGAGCAACTTTGAGAGAAAAGAACGAAGAAAACAATATCTTTGTCTTCTTCCTTGGGATTTTCACCATTGGTGCTTGGATTCTACGAAGTTCAAAGTAAAGTAATAATTTTCTATTGTAAGAATTCCTTCTTCTCATATGAATACTATTATTTCTTTACTTCGTTTTGCTAGCATGAGTGGCTAACTTCCCACAACTAGGGTTGTGGGAGCCATGGCAAAAGTAACAATATAGATTCCGGGTAGCGTTGGGTTTGATTTATATGTTGTTCACGTTGTTAATCATGTGTTATTAAATTTTTCTAATGGTTGCAAATATTAGGACATGCCTAGGGTTAATTTTCTTGAACTAAGAGATTAAAACCGGGTAAATTTGACTAACAACGAGGATTCGAGACTTTTAACTCTTGTCTTATGATTAATGCTTTAGCAAGATTGATCTACTTGATGTTTTGGATTGAAATGAGAAATTTTACCTTTTCAAGTTCGAGAGAAATGGAAAGGAAATTCGTCTATTTGGTTGAGAGACGCTTAGATGATAACATGAATTCAATCACATCGTGACAGACATATGGAAAGAACCCGACTAAGCTTTAAATCAAAATTGTTACGACGCCATGGTGAACACTTCCCTAGTTCACTTCTCATATAGATTTTAAACTTTTGTAAATTCGTTGATTGTTATTTAAATTGTTTGAAAGTTGATAATTATACCCCCCTCCCCAAATTACCGAAAACTATCGATTACTAGTCAACTAAATTACTAACGACTTAATTTACACTTTATTCCCTGTGGGATCGACCCCAACCTTGGTTGGGTTCTATATTTGACAACGACCGCTTGCGCTTCTTAATTGAAGTGTAATTTGGGCGTATCAAATTTTGGCGCCGTTGCCGGGGAATACGGTCGTTCATTAAGTCCGGTGTGTTTGGTTGACTCTTAGTCATACTTTCCTGACTTAATTTTATTTGTTGTTTTTGTTTTATATTTTTTTTACAGGGTACATAGTTTTGCATGCCAAGTACCCGGCGCTCGGATGAACCAACATTATCTTGTGATCCCGAGCTTGATAGAACGTTAAGGCGAACCATGAATGCACAACAAAAGAGGCAGCGAGACTCACTGCAGCTCAGCAGGCCCAACAACACTTGAATGCTGATGATATTGAGGATGATGTTGGGTTAGATGATGAGACTGTAGTGGGTGAGGGCAGACCGGCGGATATTGTTAACAATAATGCTCCAGCCGATCAGAGGCCACAACAACGAGGTAGAGGTCGACAGAAACCAAGGCAGTATGCTTTGGATGATGATGAGGATATCGACTTGGATGGAGTTAGTGCTACGGGCGCCATTGTTCTTCCTCCGCTATCGCCTGGAGCTAAGTTCAACATAACTAGCACGATGATTCAGCTGTTGAACTTAATCATCTGTGAAAGTCACAAAATACTCACAACCACCTCTTGCTTGTATATCCATAGGGCCACACAAATCAGAATGGATTAATTCTAACTTATTACCGGCTCTATTTCCTTTGGAAGGAAAAGGTCTCTTGGTCATTTTTCCTTCTAAATAGGATTCACAAGTTGGAAGTGGCTCCACTTTCAATGAACTCAAAGGTCCATCAGAAACCAACCGTGAAATCCTATTTATATTAATATGACCTAGACGTAAGTGCCATAAGTATGTTTTACTCAATTCTGAAATACGTTTTCTCTTATTTGATTTATCAATATTCTTAATTTTTGGTGATTGTAGCAAATTATGAGATATATCAAATACAAACATATCATCTATTCTAGGAGCAAAAAGTATAAAACGGTTATTATGCTTAATAGTTGCACTATTATTAGGAAAAAAATGTTAAATCCAGCATCCATTATTCGGGAAATAGAAAGCAAATTCCTTCGTAAAGAAGGTACATAGAGAACATTATTCAAAACCAAATTCTTAGTAGGACTGAACGAAAAGGAAATATTTTCTACAGCTAAGGCTGGTGCTGACTCCCCATTTGCTTGAAACATGTTAACTTCATTCTCATTTAGGCGCCGCATTTCCTGAAACCACTGCAAAGAATTGCAGATATGATCAGTGGCTCCCGAATCTATCGCCCAAAACTGGGTAGAAACAACAGCTAAAAAAGTTTCAACGATATTTAAAAAGGAAGTACCTTATTTGTTCAGCTTGGCTAGGTAGCCAGGGCATTATTTCTTGTGATGACCAGGTTATTTATAGTGAAAGCAGTTGCCCTTAGGCTTAGCCACACCACCATTAGCACCTCCAGGTGCCAAAACCTTATGAGGCTTCTTATTTTTCTTTTCGCCTTTCGGCTTAGAATGTGAAGACGAAGGTTTGTCAACCATGAATGCTGCAGGAGTTTGTTGCTTAATGATAGATTCTGCCGCTTGCAGTTCATTTAGCAGTTTCGCAAGGCACAAGTCCATCTTATTCATGTTATAGTTTAAGCGAAACTGCTGAAAACTGTCTGGCAAAGTCTGTAGTACCATCTCTACCTGAGATTCCTTATCAATTACTGCACCAAGAATTTCCAGCTCATTCAGCAGACTCACCATCTTAATAATGTGTTCCCTTACCGACGATCCTTCAATCATTTTTGTAGTCAAGAGGGCTTTCATGGCCGTCTGCTTTGCAGTACGATTCTGTTCACCGAACATCTCTTTGAGAGATTCGAGCATATCGTAAGCAAAGGTCATAGACTAATGTTGATGCTGCAAGACATTCGCCATGGAGGCAAGAATGTAGCATCTTGCCATCTCATCTGCCTTAACCCACTTATCACAGGCTTTAGTTTCATGATCAGTAGGATCTGCTGGTTTCATAGGACATTCCTCAACCAACACAAATTTAAAACCTTCAGCAGTAAGAACAATATCCAAATTTTGTTTCCAGTCTACATAGTTAGGTCCTTCCAGTTTATTTTGATTCAGGATTGAAGTTAGAGGATTGAAAAAAGACATGGTTAATCTGTTATATATTGAAAACAAATCATTAGACATGCTTCAACAATGATAAAAATCATAAAAAAAAACACATGACATATATAATTCACAGAAAAGGCTAGATTCGTTAGGAAAACTTAACTATTCAAGTAAATATATATGAGCATGTAAGATATATTACCACTTAAACAAAAATAGGTCCAACTCAGTTAGAGAGTAATATGTTAATATAAGTTAGGTAAATATCAAACTTCACATAATTTCTTGCTCATTGATTCAACATGTAACTTAGTTGGAAAGTTAAAACAGGTTATCAAAACAAGAGACTAAGAAATAGTAACATACTATACAAGTTTATCCGATGGGGAAGATGACCTACGTCAACATATAAACTCATATAAAATACTGTAATTAATCACTAGAAAACATAAGGAATTAACCCTACCACCACTGGTTAGCAAAAAATATTTTTTTCAGAATTTTTAATTTTTCAGAAAATATTAAAATGCCCAAAAACCCATCAAAACAACTCCGAATGGCCAAAAAAAGGCCTTGGTCATAGAAAATAGTGAGTATTGCTTAGTGGGTTATTTATGATGAACCTACCAAATTTCAAGTCAATCGGAATTCGTCAAAAATTGAAAACTCTAAAACCGACCAAATTAACAATCATCAGCAAGGTTGCTTGTGAGGGTCAACAGGGCTGTCCACGTGACTTGGCCTTACCACTACACAACTCATAAAGACTTAGACGTAAAGTAGGTAATTGGGCAGATTCAAAAATATTTCCAATTTTTCCCTTATTTCACAAAAACAGATGGCATAAAATGGTAAAATTGTTTGCGAGGGTAAGGTTGATTGCCCGAACAGTTTTGCCTTTCCATCACACTAGTCGTTAGAGCATGTGAGAAACGACTATGGTTGGGCATAGTCATAACTTATTACAGTTTTTCCCTTAATTTAGAAAATCAATTTTCAGGCAATTTCAGAACAACATGAAAAAATTGTTTTCTGTTGAATTAATGACAAACATAGATGCAGGAAATCATTAAAATCATCCAAAGCGATCAACAACATGATTTATATACAAATTATCAAAATATGTAGATCAAATCATGTAATTTCTTTTTACAGTATCTAGCATATGTAAGAAGACTACTGATACCAATTGTTAGAACATGCACAACGGAAGCAATTCTCATGAATCAATCTAACTCACATAATAACTAGATAACATTAACCAAAAATGAATTTGAGAAAGTTGATTACCTGTTGAAGCTTTCACACAATTTGTTCAACGCCTTATTTCCCTTCCTCGCCAGATCTATGGCCTTCTACTAATTCCAGATTAACTCTCAAATCAATACTTGTGTGGGCAAGTGATTTTGATCTGAAAAGTGGTGGTTTTTGTGAAGAACAATACGCTCTTCTTTTATACACAATTTTTAAATTGAGAAGAGCGTCTGTATTGATTTCACAACTAACTCCAAAAATGTTTTTCCCATAAATATGTAAAACGTTTTTCTCCATAAATAGGTAAAATTTTTTTTATCCATAAATATCCTTTAAGACGTTTTAATACTCTTTAAATATTTTCTGTTTTAAATTAAAAACAAAACATTAGAAGATTTAGTAAAATAATTTACTTCTTCCAGGGCATTCCTTTTCTTTTCAAAATTGATTAATTAATCAGACATAGTAGGGACCGTAGATTTATTAATTGAAGCTTCCAATTATGATATTAATCCGCAAATGAATGAATTATCATATCATAATAAACTACAAATTATTCCACTAAAAATTTGTAATTGCACTCCTTGATTTAATTTTGAAATCTACCATTACATCTTATTTAACTCCCAATGTTAGAATTATCGACACCAATATATTAAATTAAATTTCTAAAAAATTCAATTCATTGATTAATTTAATCCTTTATTTTTTTTTATACTTAAATTATTTCACATGACGGATATTAAATCCACCTGCAGGATTTTCACATGAAAACTTATAAGCAACCATAAATGAGTGTCTTCTATCTCAAGTCCGAGACATGGTTCTATCAACTAATTATTATTTCACTAGTGTGATTTGTTATTATCCAATCTATTAGGAATATATTGACTCATAATTGAGTCTCATCTTTTAATAGATTAAAATAATAAATCAAACTACATAAATCATAATAATTATATCAAGATTAAGAGTATAAGTACATATAATGGACTAGAGAAGTTGTTTACTGATATTCAGAATATAAACTAACATCTCTACTTGGTCCGTTCAATACATACGAAATGTACTAGCACAAGAAGACAGAATATTACCACTCCCATAATTAAGATCAAATTATATTTAATCTTGTGGTACAATCATCAAGATATTTGTCCTGCTTTATCTCTGATTGTGAACAATAATTTATAACTTATAAGAACCGACAATTTTAATCTTCCGTGTATGAGTTAAATAACTCCATACACAAAATCGTCTACTGTATAAGTAAAGGACACGCATGTTGACACAATGATCTATTTAAATAAAGACTTTATTAAATTAAGTAAATAAAATAAATGATCTTTACATGGATTGAAAACATAATACTACAACATAAATTATATGATTAATAGTATATCCTATCAGTTTTGTCTAGCAGCTAAAAACTGCTTATTTTGAGAAGCATTTTTATAAAATAACTTTTTAGAAAAGTGATTTTGAAAAAAATTAATTTGTGTTTGGCTAATTCATTTAAAAAGTGCTTTTGATAAACAAATTATGTTTGACTAATCTTTTTCAAAAGTGCTTTTGAGAGATAAATTACGAAAAGAGACAAGTATCAATGGACTTTTACTATTAAGATTATTTCATCGAGAGAAATTATTTTAAATATTTATTATAATTTTTTTTGTTAAGTTTTATTTTTATTTAATTAAAAAATACATATTATAAATTTTTAATCAATATCTCACTTGATAAGATAATACGGTATTTTGTTAGTTGGATAAATAATCTAATAACATTTAATTATTGATATTCGATAATATTGATGTTTGTTATTTTTTATTTTGTTATTATTCTTACGTAAAAAAGTAAAACTTTCAAAATAACAAAAAATTATAGGTATATTAATAATTTTTTTTTACCTTTTTTTGGTTCACTAACATTATCAATGCTTACCTAATAGAAACATAAAATAATATATATAAAACATAAAAGGTGAAATGACCTGGGAAACCCTTGTACTTGACTTCGGTTGTCAGTTGGACCCTTCTACTCACCACTATGACAACTGAACCCTTAAACTCATTGAAACACAACATTTTAAACCTTTTTCTCATCCGATAAATGTGCTTGTAATACAAACAAATACCTGGGAAACCCTTGTACTTGACTTCGGTTGTCAGTTGGACCCTTCTACTCACCACTATGCCAACTGAACCCTTAAACTCATTGAAACACAACATTTTAAACCTTTTTCTCATTCGATAAATGTGCGTGTAATACAAACAAATACACAATCCACGTTATTTTTAATGACACATAAGAAATTGAATTTTTTAAAATCAAATACCCCCCCCCCCCCTTCTTCTTCCCCTCCCCCTTCGCTCCTCCATCTCTTCTTCTTCATCAGATTCCTCCCCCTTCTTCCTCCCATCCCTTGTTCTCTTCTTCATCAAATCCTCTACACCTCCCCATTTCTCTTTTTCAGATTCCTTTTTCTGCTAAAAAATTTCACTGATTTGGTGAATCAGCAAGCATATAAAAAGGAATTTGATGATGTATTTTTTCCGTTTCAAGTTGTGTAGTGTATTTAAATGTATGTCAATGGACACTAGCCGAAAATAATAGTAAAGTTTTTCAACAAGTTCTTTACTGCAACTATACTGTAATTGCTCCCATGTGTTTAATTACAATGCCCTATAAGTAAAGTTAATAACTCAAAGCTTACTGGGAGGAACTTCTACTGGTGAATTTCTTTTATTTCTTCTCGACTGTTCGAGAGAGCTCTTTAACTACATCTTTAGGTAGATGTCGAGGTCTGTTTGGAATTTGATAGTGTTCTTTGGTGCTCATAGCATTCTCCAGTGATAGATGGAGGAATTGAGATTTTTTTGTGTTTTTTTCTTTAATTTGATTTTTGGGTATTTTCAATTTGATTTAATTTGGCTTTTGGGTTTTCTCAATTTTTCTATCCAGAGAAGGTTTTGTAATTGTTTTTCTCAAATACTAATTGAATCCTTGAAGGTGGTGAAAATTGAAGAAGCACAAAGGGGTGGGGTGGAATTTTGAGCTCAAATTTTAAGCAACAATAGTGTTGAAATAATTGGGAAAGAAGATAGTTCTTACAAATTTCAAAAGTGACTGATATTGTCTTTTTTAAAGGCCCTCACGCTCCTAAAATGTGTGTATCACACACACTTTGCTCAACAATGTCACATAGAATGACATGTCAAAAAAGAGTTTAAAATATTGTGTTTCAGTGGGTTTAATGGTTCAGTTGGAAAAGTGGTGAGTAGAAGGGTCCAACTGACAAATTGAGTCTAGTACAAGGGTCTCTCAGGTCATTTTACCAACATAAAATAATAACATATAAATACAAAATAAAATAATAAATTTATGGTGTAAAAATAAAGAATAAATTTTTTAAATAAAACTTAACCAAACTTATGAGATATGCTATTTAATTAACAAGGAGTATATTGATAAATATGTGTCACTGATAGAAATATTTTTGTCTTGAAAAAAAAAAAATTTCTGCTTCTGCTTCTACATTTTATAAAAATCAGAAATTTCCTGCTTCTTCCCAACAGTAGAAAAACTGCTTCTGCTTATGTTTAAAAGCAATTTTACTAGTTGGCCAAATACTCTATTTTATCAAGAACGCACTATTTTTCTCAAAAAAGTGCTTTTGACCTTCCAGCCGCTAGGCAAACAGGCTCTAAAACAATCAGATATAATTTTATAATATTTTAATTGCTGCTATTTTTTTTATGAATCAAATACCAAAAAAATATATTTCTTCTTCTTCTTCTTCTTCTTCTTCTTCTTCTTATTATTATTATTATTATTATTATACAATAATATATAATTTCTATAGAAATATTATACAAATACATATGTAATGCAACAATTATACAGTTCTCTCTCTCTCTCTCTCCTTATATATATATATTATAATAATTATACAGTTTCTAACGCATTCTATACAACCTTTAGCTTCTCCTTCTCCTTCTGCTCCTCCTCCTCCTCCTCCTCCTCCTCCTTCTTCTTCTTATTATTATTATACAATAATATATAGTTTTTATTCTTCTTATACAATAATATATAGTTTTTATAGAAATATTATACAAATACATATGTAATGCAACAATTATACAGTTCTCTCTTTCTCTCTCTCTCTCTCTCTATATATATATATATATATATAATAATAATAATTATACAGTTTCTAACGCATTCTATACAACCTTTAGCTTCTCCTTCTCCTTCTCCTCCTCCTCCTCCTCCTCCTCCTCCTCCTCCCCTCCTCCTCCTCCTCCTCCTCCTCCTGCCTCCTCCTCCTCCTCTCCTCCTCCTCCTCCTCCTCCTCCTCCTTCCTCCTCCTCCATCCTCCTCCTCCTCCTCTTCCCTCCTCCTCCTGCCTCTCCTCCTCCTCCTCCTCCTTCCTCCTGCTCCTCCTCCCTGCCTCCTCCGGTCCTCGCTCCCTGCCTCCTCCTCCTCCTCCTCCTCCTCCTTCCTCCTCCTACCTCCTCTCCTCACTCCTCCTCGATCTCCTTCCTCCTCCTCCTCCTCTCCTCCTCCTCCTCGCTCCTCCTCCTTCCTCCCCTCCTCCTCCTCGCTGCTCCTCCTCCTCCCCTCTCCTCCTGCCTCCTCCTCCCTCCTCCTCCTCCTCCTCCTTCCTCCTCCTCCTCCTCCCTCCTCCTCCTCTCCTCCTCTCCTCCTTCTGCCTCCCTCCCTACCTCCTCCTCTCTCCTCCTCCTCCTCTCCTCCCTCCTCCTCCTCCCTCCTCCTCCTCCTCCTCCTCCTCCTCCTCCTCCTCCTCCTCCTCCTCCTTCTCCTTCTCCTTCTTCTTCTTCTTCTTCTTCTTCTTCTTCTTCTTCTTCTTCTTCTTATTATTATTATTATTATTATTACTACTATTACTATTATTATTATTAATATAAAATTTATAGTTTCTATAGAAATATTATACAAATACATATGTAATGCAACAATTATACAATTCTCTCTCTCTCTCTCTCTCTATATATATATATATATATATATATATTTATATATATATAATTATACAGTTTTTAACGCATTCTATACAATCTTTAGCTGCAATACAGAGATAGATTTTTTTTTTATAAAAAAGGAACAACAAAAAAGAGAAAAAAAGAGTAGAAAAAACAGAGAGAGAGAGAGAGAGAGAAGGAGAAGGAGGAGAGAGGTGAGAGAGGGGGAGAGTGTCACGATCCAATTTCTCAAGTCATGATGGCACCTACAACCCCCAGTAGGCGAACCAATTCCCGTAGCCCGGAACAACTAGTAATGGACTACTACCTAACCAATACGCTCAACAAGCTGAGATAAGCAGAAGCAGAATGTAAAGATAAGACAACACGGAAGTAATTTACCCGAATATATACATCATGAAACTACACCAACCCCAAGACTTGGTATCGACAGTACAAAAGCTTCTAATAGAATACAAGTGCTAGAAGTAACAAAATGATAAGTACAACTGTCTCCGAATATACAAAGAGTAATAGTACAAAAGATGAGATGTAGATAAGCCCCGACCATCAGGCGCTCACCCTAGTCTCGAAAGTCCAAAAGCTGCACGAGTCTCCAATGCGTTCAACAACGAAAGCTCAGCTAATATCTGCACCAAAAAAGTGCAGAAGTATGGTATGAGCACCAAAACCACGGGTACTTAGTAGGTATCATTGGCCGACTGAGCGCATATAAGATATAAAAGCAGTAAGTAACAGACAGCAAGAAAGCAGTCACTGAGGCAATAAGCAAGGCACAAGGAGCTAGCACAGATCATCCATAACCAAGAGCTTCAAGTAACACATGCTAGCACAGAGATACAATTACATAGAATCACAGGTGAAGGAAAGGAGAACACACCTGGAGTCCTTGCACAATAATATAAGTAAGTAGAGAGAGAGTTGAGAAAATGGCAGTATACCGGTAACCTCAAGTAAAAGGAAAAGACAGAGAGCAGTCAAACATACTCAAAATGGAATCAACGAGTATAAGGAAGTCATAACACCAATCCAATCACATGATAGCATAACCAGGGAATCACCTCACAAGTGCAACCCTAGGATGAAATAACTAGGCCACAATAACCGAGAGATACCACTCAACTTCCCACAAGGATAGAGCCAGAGTCTCACACTCTTCTCAGAAGGCCACACAAAAGTGCCTCAATAAGATAGGACTCTAAAGCCCTCTCAATAATCAAAAATCCCACAACCAAAGCCTCAACAGGCTAGCCATCACTAATCTTTCAAGAACCGGGTGCCAAGACAAGCTCTAAGTAAAAACAGGAGTAAATATAGTCTACCTACAGTCCCAACGGCCTCCCATACAACCGAGGAACACAATCAAGTGAAAACAAACCCTCCGGCATCCCATACTACCGGAGCGTACACTGAACACACAACAAACAAGGGTGGAATCCAATGCATGATATGATATGATGTGAAATAGAACCTCTGTATGTACCTCCTCCGGTGCCAATCAGGCCCAGCAGGCAGGTTCCATGGAAGGACTCAGCCTGTATACCTCTACTCCACCGTATACCCTTCTCTCTGGTGCACGCAGCCCGAAGCCCCAGGCCCAGAGCGGCAAGGTCCATGGAGGTCCCCGACCCCATACTAAAACTCAGTATCAAGACATGTCATCCGGAAGCAAGTACGGGATCAAGATAGAGACCTAGTCTCAAATATGCAAGCCCAGACCCTGTCCAGGACTAAAGTAGTAGAAAATGCCTCAAAAACCCTTCCAAGGGTGCCCGGGCGTAACCGAGTCTAAAACTATAGTAAATCAAGTCTAGTGCTCCGCCCCGCAGAGTCTAGTATCAGTAATAAAATCAAGTTTGGTGCTCTGCCCCGCAGAGACCAGTATCAGTAATAAAATCAAGTCTGGTGCTCTGCCCCGCAGAGACTAGTACCAGTAATAAAATCAGTGCAAAAACATCCAAAAATCCCCCTTTCTATCAACAACAGTACAAAAAATGGGCCCCCAGGGCCATGCAAATTTAGGAAAACTATCAGTAGTGGCTCACAGCCAAAACTGTAGTAAAACATGCAGGGGAAAACCTTTTTCATGGATGATATGCTCGCACACAAATATAAAAGTAGCCCAACGGCTCACAACAATTCCTATCAGCCCTGCACAGGCCCAATAGCTACTCAGCAGACATAACCAGCCTAAAAGGATAATCTCTATGTCCGGGACTCGCGGACATTCCCAAATAGCCCACCATCTATGTTCCAGAGTCAATACAAGGCCACATAGGACCACAAAGGTAATATACATTACTACGCGAATACTACAAACAACGTATGAAATAGACGGACGAAAGGCGGACAAGGTCTGGGGTACCAACCTATAACAACCCATCCAAGGATGCTAATTAATGCAGTTATAGCCTATATACGCAGAGTCTAGATAGGGGAAAACCATAACCTACCTGTCATCCGATGACTAGCTGCGGGAACGGCATCTTCCAGACTCGAACAACTCCAGGAAGCTCTGAATCACACAAAACAAATACTTTCAACTGAAGTCCCAAAGGCGTCTCTATGAAGCCTAACCAACCAAGGTAATGAAACAATTGCTAGAATCGACAAGGCTGCAAGAATGAGCCATATCCAATTGATAAGGTGTTAATGTCACACTCGCGACCAGCCAACTCCAAAGCATAAAAATAAGGCCAATAACAATAACAAATGGCATCTAAATCCAACAACAATACGTTAACCACATCTCCAAGGAGCGACGAGCTCCCGAGACACTATTTCAAGGCATACTTCACGTTTGTCCAATCCAATCACTATCGTATGTGATCCAAAAGAGAATCGCACAATTTCCCAATACCTTCAGCACCTTACCATAACCATAACACCACAACAATAACCAAACATAACAAGATAAAGGGGCTGTCCAAAGCCACAAATCCAAAATACCACTTCGGGGCTCAGAAATCCATAAAACAATACTAGAACATATAATAACGAAGGAGGGTCATAGGGGAGAGATTATCTTGAAAAAAATATTCAATATCCCAAGATTAACAACCTGCCTCCTTGCAGGAACAACAAACATATCCAAATCCAACAAGAAACTACTACAAGTTATCGAAAAATACAACTTTTCGTGACTAGAAGCTTAGAATCTTGATTCAACAAATAGATAAGTGTACGGGATACATAACTCACCAAAATAACTCCATAGCTACTTCCAAATACTCAGAAAACACCTGCTAGCTCGCTGCATCAACACCCACGAAGATACGCCATGAAATCGACGGGACAAACTACACCAAAATGACGAGCTCGCGACGTAGAGAAACTTCCGTTAAACTTCCGAATTGAGAGCATAAAAGTCCATGGAGTATCTAGGGGATTTACCTCTGATTTTCTGAAGTTTTTGGTGAAAATAATGAGTTAAAACGAAGGAGAAATCAGCTTTTATAAGCTGAACCGACTTAGGATGTGGACCCCACTTTGACGTGTCTGCTTGTGCAGTCTTACGAAAATGTGAATATCTCTCTATTCTGAAGTCGTATAGATGAAATGTTTAGTGCATTGGAAACTAGACTCGTATACCTTCGATTTGGTATATTGGGGATCCACTAACTCTTTATACATAGGGAGAAACACTCCAAGACATTTAACCCAAATTTGAAGAGAATTCCTCAAAGGAATTTACAATAACTTTTTCCGACTTTTGTTTCGCAACTTGCTTGACTTCAAAACTCATCATACGACCATTTTGCGATTATAATACCTCATAACACATCCTTCTTAGTATATTAGACTCTATTATTCTTACCTCAAAGGCACGGGTTACTTTAAACCTTCCAAACGGGCGATGTGTTATACGAGGCATTTCTTTAACTCGAACTTTCGAGTAAGGAATTCCTTTGACCTAGAACCTTGGTTTAATTCTTTGATATTACCAAGAATATTGTCGAAAGTCAACGATTTCCAAAGTTGAAGCTCTAAAATGAGGAACGGCCATAAAGACCAAACAAACGGCCCGGGCACCGAACTACCGGTCCCGACAAGCCATAAATGACTTGGGCCACTACAAGTAAGCTCTAATGGTACAAGAAAGGAGAAAACGTGTAAATGACCGGAAAGGTCATTATAGAGAGTTTGGCTATACGTTGTCATTATTTTGACTTAAAGTACACTTAATAGTACATGGGTCAAACTTGGGCCATTATTTTTCCTATGACCACCCCATGTCTTTTTCCCTAATCTAATACATGTATTAGTTATGCAAGTATTAGTTATTACATCTTCTACCCTGCATAAGATAATATATCAATTCCCTTATAACTTATACTGTATTGTAGTAGTTATGTGGATTTTTAAATTACAAATTAAACATTATATTAATATTATATATATGTTTACCCTAGAATTGGTATATTTGAATTTATATGAGGTCAAGAGCACGCGTGTTAAATCTAACTTAGTTCAAGATCTTTTATCAGGGGATTAATTATCTATGTAATGAAGAGCAAGAAATTAAATGTAAGCAAAGCAAAGTACATCGATAATCAGGCGTAGATCTTAAGAAAGAAGCTATTGGCGGCGTTCAACGAGAGCTGAGATTCTTTCCTCAAAAAGCTAGGTATAAGCTAAACGGATAAAAAAATTAATGTAAAGGGAAACAGTTGCTTAGTGGGCAAGTAAAAAGTGTATTGTATTGCTTGAAATCTATTTTCAGATGTCTTAAAAATGATGAGAAATGACTATTAATAGAGTACAATAAATGGCTGGTGGCCAATGAAAAAGGTTTTCCTTAAACCCTATTGTACCATGGACAATGGTATAGCTTCAGGTGTCGTATCCATTGCAGGTGTTAACTAATATCCTCAACAAAGGTTAGGCAAGTACACTACACATCCACATACCTGACAGATATGACGCCTTTGTTCCCAGTCCTTTTCTTCCAAGTCACACGAGTCCTTAGAAGAGAGGCGGTACCATTGGGTTGTGTTTCCTTCAAAATGTTCATCGAATGAAGTTCCTTCGATAACTACACAATTCAATAAGCTTCCTTTTAAATGTACAAAGGCTCATCCTTGTCGAGTGAACTCTTTACTCTGTTACGTACCCTTCGAGGATCATCATCCAATACAGATAGTCCCTTAATTTCTTGATTATTGTGTCAACAAAAATCGAGGAATCGAATGATCTCCTACCAAAATCTAGCTTGTTAGATACTTTCTCGCAATTCAAAGCATTCTCGTAATTAATGCTTGCTTTTCTAAGTGTTTGATCCTGCTATAGAGCCTTTATCAACGCGATAAAAAACTTCTTTACTTCTGAAACCACCATTAAACCACCATTATACGTATTCCGATCCTTCTTCCAATTTTTCATATCCTTCCCTTTCTTGCCTCTTATGTCGTTGAATTCAAGTTCTCATACTCAGATTTGTGCGATCTGTATTGTCTTCCAATACTGTCTCCACTGATAGCAAGCTAATATTTCTCTCCGGAGCCCACTATTGATGACATTTTCTTGGGTTGCTTCATTTTAATAATGAATTCAAAGTCACCCCTAAGAAAGATCTTAAACTCTAGTCAGTCAACGACCTTGTATCTTTGGTGATGAAAAAGGACATTTCTACCATCCACCGTGATTGCAAGTGGCCCAAATCATACCATGTGGAAGCGCCCTATCACTCTGAAAGCATTTCTTCAATTAAGACTGACTGCTTCTTCTTCTACACTTACCCTTTCAGTCTTAGTTTGGGAAAGCCTGTCATAGAGATGCTCATCTCTTTTTGTACAAGGTTTAGCCTAAGTTTGGGACAAATCAACCACGACATCTGGAGGACTGTGGCCTTTCTCCAAGCTCTTTTGTCCAAAACTGGCAAGGGTTTTTCTGTGGACCACCTTCTTCTTTTATACTCTCCCCATTTATATTGTGGGCGTGTAGTGAAGCTGGTGCAACATGGAAAAGGGTCTCTTCTCAAAAACATGAATGCCGCCCATGAAAGAGGCTGGATCAATCAATTTGTCATTGTGACTACCGAGGATCTGTCCAGAGTACTTTTTTCTTTTCCATGGAACACCTATCATGAGTATTATCTTCTTTCACCTTCTTCTTCCCACACATGGCATCTTATTTGTACTTCTTACTTTTTTGTTTTCATCCTAGATAAAAAATGGCAACCAAGTGTGCAAATTCTGGAGCAACTGGTTGATAGGGTCAAGATATAGGTCACCAAAAATTTGGACATTTCCACCATTGGTGCTCGGTTGTGGGACGCCGATGAAGGATGGAAGGCCAAGAACCATGGTTCCATAAATTCCATTTCACGTTTCATCTGAATTAATCTCTTGACTACACTCAAGCTTTCTCCTTTTTGCAGGTTTATCAGGTGGTTTGCTACCTTTTTGCCTTAGGCGGCTGCCTCTTCTTCCATCGTTGGTTAGAAGTCATCCGACAAAAACTCTAGCATTGATCTTTAGGAAGGAGAATTAACCTCAATGACAGATGGAACCATTATCCAGAACTTTGGTGAAGAGAGCTCATATGATGAGGTTCTCATAAGAACAAGCAGGATCTCGAGCACTGATGTGTCATGGTTTTACGGTACTTTCGATGCTTAAAACTTAGAATTGTTGTATGTTCTTTAACACTTTTTAGTAGATATGATGTGTTTTTATGAGTTGTGCAGGAAAAAAGGGTCCATAAGCAAAGAGGTAAAGTTTGTACTAAAAATTGGCTAAGTCTGGACTTACGAGTGGAATGATAGATCGTGGTTCAAAACCATGGACCGTACTGTTATCCATGGAATGAGATCTGCAGGCATGCAACTCCTACCTGAATCTAATTTCCAGTCTACGAGTCATGGTTCAAACCACGGATCATTACTATGACTTATAGACTGAGTTCCCGCAGAGATGCAAAGTGAAATGATAAACCATGAGTGGACTCTACTAGCCATAATTCCAAATGACGTGTAAGTCTTGTGAATTGTAGAATGAGCTCCTGCATACATGCAATTATGGAGGTTGAAACCACGAGTGGGTTAACGGGCCGTAGTTCCATACTATGGACCTATCCTATTACCCATAGTCCTTGATCAGAGAAGATGCAAAATTAAGTTCTGAAACCATGGGTTAATCAATGAGTTGTAGTCCCATTCCACAACTCGTGGTTCCACCAGTGGAATTCTGTAGCACAAAGGTTGACCCTGCCAGACAATGGTTAACTCTTGAAGACAACGAACCATCATTCAAAATGACGGGTCATGGACCCATCCATTGACACAGACGCAATTATGTTTTCCTAGTCAACTTAGGATAGTATTTGTTATCTATAAATACTTTTCCTAGGTTTTCGTTGTCACGTTATGCACTATATTCTGAACTTTATGGCTTAGAAACTTGAAGCATTACTTTGTTCTTAGTTTTGAGAGATTAATTCATCCATTGATTCTTGGTTACTGATTCTACTTTGATAATTCAAGATTCTGGGTTTCTTTTATTCATCTTGTAAGTTTATGATTATGATTTCATCATCTAAATCTAATTGTTTTCTCATGAACATGAGTTGATAAATCCATAACTAGGGTTGTGGGAACTATGACGGATTAACAAAAGTAGACAAAGTACTTAGTGATTCTTCAATGGTGTTTATGCATGTATTGTTCTACCTTTCGTATTGATTACTTTCTAATGGTTGCAAACGTTGGAACTCACCTTATTATTACTTTCTGTACCAAAGAGGTAACGAATGAGAAAAGGGATTAGCAATGGTGACTCGAGGTTGTCAACCCTCATTTAATAGCTTGACCTTGTCCGGGAATAGATAATTTGGGATCAAAGGTAAGGGTTAGTAAATCAAACACCTTAGATGAACCAACTTGTGTGGTGATATTCATATATCTAGGGGAGCAACCATTTAGTTAAACATAACTTATCGATCTTGCATGCTAAGCACAAGAATAGATCGTTAGTACAATGCCTTACTGCGTTATGAAATCACGGGGAACACAATCCTAGTCAACTCGCTCATTGATCAACAACAAAATTAATACTTGTTGTGACTTGGATACTTATAATTTTCAAACATTATTTGTTACATAATTTCCCCCTTCTTGGAAATAAATGACTAAGAGAATGAATAACCATAATTGACCTAGGTCCTAACCATATTCCTTGGGATCGACCCTAACCTTTTTTAGGTTTTATATTTGAACAACGACCACTTTATACTTCTTTATAGAGGTGTAATTTGAGCGTATCAAATTTTAGCGCCGTTGTCGGGGACTACGATTTTGGATTAGATTAATTGCGTTTATTTGACTGTGAGTCCTTATTTCCCGATTTACTTTTTTAGTTGTTTTTGTTTGGTTCTTAGGTTACACACTTGTGTATGCCGAGCACTCAAAGTCAAGTTAATCCCCTGATTTCACTTAATCTCAAGCTTGAAAGAACTTTAAGGAAAATGGACAAGCATGGGATTCATGAAGCAGTAGACGAGGCCACAACCAGGATGTTGGCTGAGGAACAGGAAATGGATTGACAACAAGAGGTAGCTCGACTAGCTGATGAGCAATGCCAAGCTGAAGCTAATGAGCAAGATAGAAGAGAGGAGCCTGATTATCAGAATGCATTAAATGAGCAAGCTAGACAACAAAATGAACTTAATGATCAGGCCAGGTAGAGAAGGAATAGGGTCAATCAACTGCAACAACCCTATTATGCCCCTCACTATGATGGTGATGATGATGCTGATCTGGATAATACAGGTGAAATTGGTTCCATAGTTCCTCCCCCACTTACCGCTGGGGAAAAGTTCGACATAACAAGCACTATGATATAGTTGCGGAATATGAAGGGTGTATTTGCAGGCAAAGCTACTGATAATGCTAATTTTCACTTAATGAACTTTATGGGGATTCACAAGGCGTATAAAGTACCTGGTGTGACTCAAGATGCTATCAGGCTTCAATTATTTCCATTTTCATTGACAGGTGAAGAAACTCTTTGGTGGGCAGAACTACCTAATGCTTCGATCACTACATGGAGGGAGTTGAAAAAATCTTTTTTGGAGAGGTTTTTTCTGCCATCCAGGATGTTGTAGCTGAAGGACAAAATTTACAACTTCAGGCAGTTGAGTACAAAGGCATTATATGAGGCATGGTTGAGATTTAACAAGAAGCTAAAATAAGTACCTAATCACAGGATACCTAATGACACTTTGTTGGAGATCTTCTATAGGTATTTAAATGCTAACAGTAAGGCGGTATCTGACACTGTCACTGGAGGAGCATTCATGGATCACACTTATGTAGAGGCATCTGAGATGCTTGACAGTGTCACTAAGATGAAAAGGGCTTGGCACACTAGAGAATCTAAAGTTCCTGCGAGAAATTATGCTATAGGTATGTCCGTGGAGTAGCATAGGAAAGAGGAGGAGCAAGACCAAGAGATGGAGCATATGAAAACTGACATCAACCTTATTGGAAAGCATTGCATTGGGGCTGGGGTTAAAAAGGTAAATGCAGTTGGTTCACTAGGTAAAGCACCAAGACATGATGAATCTGATTCTGATGAGGAGGCAAACTATTTAAATAATTAGGTGGTGGGTTTCTAAGCCAATTCCCAAGGGTCTAATTAAGACACTTGGCGACAAGGCTAAGGGAATCAAGGTTGGAACTATAATTGGAATAAAAAGTACAACCAATCAGGGTACAGAGATAGGAGCAGAGGCAGAGATAGAGATGCTGACTAGAAGAAGAGAGACAGATACAAAAATGATAGAAGTGGATTATATGTCCCACCTGGTAACCGTGAAGGGAAGTCTAGCTTTTCTAGAATGGAGGACATGTTGGCTAAAGTGCTGAAAAAGGTGGAAACTACTGACAAGAGCCTGAAGGAGATTCATGCAGATATATCATGAATGAATCAAAAGGTCGAGTCATATGCCAGGACTATTAAGCAGATTTAGTAGCAGCTAGGCCAAATATCTACAACCCTGAACCAATGCCAAAAGGGTATGCTTTCAAGTAACACAATCCAAAATCCAAAGAATAATGGTTAATGTGTAATGACCCTTCCGGTTATTTCCACGTATACATTTTTCTTGTACCGTTAGAGCTTGTTTGCAGCGGCCCCAAGTCATTTAAGGCTTGTTGGGACCGTTATTTCGGTGCCGGGTCCATTTGTTTGATCGTATGATAAGTTTTGAAGTCAAGCAAGTCGGCAAAAGTTATCGTAAGTTTCTTTTATAAATTTTCTGAACTTTGGGTAAAATTTCTCAGAGCTTTTATCTCAATATATAAAGAGTTAGAAGTCCCCCGAAATACAAAATCGAAGGTCTACGAGTCTAGTTTCCAACGCACCAAACCTCACGTCCAACTGATCTCGGAGTAAAAAGTTATGACTTTTTTATCGCGGACTGTCTGGCAGGAACCGGGTCGGGTCAAAACCGATTTAAAGCCTCAACTTCACGTTTTAAACGCCATTTCAGTTCTGAAACAGTGAGACAACATAAGGGAGGGTTCCAAGAGAGTTCTTGAGTATCAAAATCGTGCAATGGTGAATTGCGAACCTAAATTTAAGAATTTTATTAGCATCGCGCGTATATTTGGAAATATTTTATTTTAAAGTTATATTTTTTTATTACCTTTTTTTAAAGTATTTTAAAGGTCTATGAAAAATATTTTTGTTACGATATAATTGTATATGTATCTATTTTATAAGGTTTTTATACATTGTAATATTTTAACGGAGATAGTAAATTTAGTTATGTTGAAAATTATTTTTATAATATAGTAAGTTTTATTGGAAATGATTTTCTATTAGTTATGGTATATTTAAAAAGTTATATCTATTTTATCACAAATTTATGCAATACCCAAATACACACATAACGGAATGGAAATAATTAGAATGTTGCCACCTCCACAACACGTGGAGGTGAGGCAAAGTAGCCAACATATTTGTAGCTACTAGGTGTCTAACACATGGCATTTAATGGTTTTAATAGGTGGCTTTTACTAATTATTAAATTACTATATATAGTAAGTAGGACTTTATTTTGAATAAGAAAAAAAGTAACATATTCTCTTTATGCTTCTGCATCGTGAGTTTGAATTGGCTTATGAAAATAAATACAATATACTTTCTGTAATCCATATATCTACGCACGCCAACCATGAAGGAAATTTTTAGTGGAAAATATATTTTGATTGTCTACGTCAAGTTATTCAAGCCTTAATTCGTGTCAGATTTTATTTCGGAGCTACTCGGGGTGGTTCGAGCTTGGACATCGTCGTCCTAGCTGCTTGTCATCAGACAAAAGGTAGGTTATGGTTTATTTTCCCTAGACTCCGCATATATAGGATAAAATTGTACTAGCTGGCATCCTTGGGTTGGATTATTAGGTTGGTACCACAGACCTCGACCGCTTTATTCATGTCCGCCTACTTTTGCTCCTCCGTTGCTTGTAGTACTTGCCGGTATATTTTATTTACCCTTGTGGTCCTGTGAGGCCTTGTTGACTCTGGAACATAGAAGGTGGGATTTTGGGAATGTCCGTGAGTCCCGGGCATAGAATTATCCTTCTAGGCTGGTTATGCTTGCTGAGTAGCTGTGGGCCTGTGCAGGGTCGATAGGTTGATTGTGAGCTGCTGGGCAGCTATTGTGTGTGATCATACCATTTTCATGCATATAAAGAGGTTTTATCCATGTTTTACTACGGTTTGGGCTTCGGGCCTACTGACACTATTTTCTAAACCTTGCATGGCCCCGGGGGCCAGTTTTTTATGGAAATAATTTGGAAATGGTTTGATTTAACTTGTGAATATTCCTGGGTAAAAGAAAGTAAAATTATAATTTAATTCACCAGTTTTACGATTAACGCTAGACTCGGCAGGGCCGGGGTGCTAGTTGAGTTTTTTTGCTATTTGAGATAATTTTAACCTCGGTCGGACCGAGCACCCGAGATGAATTTCTACTGTTTAGACCCGGTTATGCCTGGGCACCCTTGGAGGGGTTTTTTTTGAGATATTTTCCTACTACTTAAGTCCTGGACAGGGTCTGGGCATGCATACTCGAGACTGGGTCTCTATCTTGAACCCGGACTTGCTTCCGGACGACATGTTTTGATACTGAGTTTTAGTATGGGGTCAGGGACCTCCATGGACCTTGCCATCTGGGCCTAGGGCTGCGGGCTGCGTGTGCCGGAGGAAGGGTATACGGTGGAGTAGAGGTATACAGGCAGTTTCCTTCCATGGAACCTACCTGCTGGGCCGGATCGGCACCGGAGGAGGTACATACAGAGATACCATTTCACTTGAGATCTTCATGCATCATATCATTCATTGTTTGAGGCTCCACCCTTGTTTGTTGTTTGTTGATTGTACGCTCCGGTAGTATGGGATGCCGGAGGATTTGTTTTCACTTGTTTGTGTTTCTCGGTTGTATGGGCGGCCGGGGGACTGTAGGTAGACTCTGGCTATTTACTTGTAGAATTGTTCCCTGTTACGGTTAATTATGAAATTGGTTACTGCTAGACTGTTAGTTTCTGGATTTGAGATTGATATGATTAGTTGGGCTTGATTCATGTCTCTAAGCATGCCTATCATTACTCTTTCCCTCTTCTTACACTTGAGGTTACCGGTATATCGTCCATTTCATAAGCTTATTATGTATACACTGTTATTGCAAGGACCCCAGGTGAGTGTTTCTTACTTTCACCTGTGCCTATGGTGTGTACGTTCTGCTTACTGGCCTCACATGTGGTTCTGTTGATTCCCCTCTGGGCTGGTTCTTGTGTACCTTTCGTTGATTTCTGTGACTTCTTGCTTCTATTCTGTCTGTTACTACGCTTTTATCTTATATGTGCCCAGTCGGCCTATGATACCTACTGGGTACCTTATGCTTCGCATTTGGTGCTCACCCTACCCCCCTGCATCTTTGGGTGCAGATCCTAGCGTGGGCCATCGCCGTTAGATCGCTGTAAGTCATGCTTGGAGATCTGTTGGAGATTACTTCAGACTGAGGGTGAGCTCTTGGCGATCGGAGCTTAGCTTTAGTTTATCTTTTGCTTCATGTACTCTATTACCTTTCAGAGACATCTGTATATATTGTTTTGGATCGTTTGCACTCCATGTATGTAGTTTTGGCTCTATACTATGATACCAGGTCTTGGGGTTTGGTTTAGTTTCCGCATATGTATATATATACTCCTGTTATCTATTCTCCTCATCTTACTCTCTTACTTTTGCTTATTAAACTGTTCTTCCTCTTATTTGTTAGATAGTAGCCCATTACTAACTGTCCTGGGCTACGAAAATTGGTTCGCCTACTGGGGGGTTGTAAGTGCCATCATGACTGAGAAATCGGGTCGTGACATAATGTATGACTGTGATTAGTAGAAGGGGCAAATAGACTGCTGATCCTTTGATGCATATAGTTGTTGATGATTTGGTCGAGCCTGATATAATTGATACTGAAAAGGTGGTTGAATCTGAAGAGTAGGTTGTTGATGAGAATTCAACTGAGAAGCAGCCTTAAATTGGTGAGAAGAAATCAGTAGCTACAAAAGGAAAGGAGAAAGAGGTCCCTCAGATCCCAACTCCTATTCCACGACCTCCTCCACCTTTCCCTCAGAGATTGATCAAGAAGGCTGAAGAAGGAAAGTATCACATTTTCATTTCAATATTGAAGCAAATTTCTATGAACATCCCTTTGATTGAAGCACTAGAGCAGATGCCTAGCTACGCCAAGTTTATGAAGTATCTTATGACTAAAAAGAGGACCATGAGCTTCGAGCCCGCTGATAATTTGCACCACTGTAGTGCAATAGCTTCCCAGTCTCTTGTGCAGAAAAAGGCAGATCCTGGAGCATTCACTATTCCATGCACCACAGGGGCCTTCGACTTTGCAAAGGCCTTATGTGATTTGAGTGCTAGTATTAATCTCATGCCACTAGCAATGTTCTGACAGTTGGGATTAGGAGCCCCCAAATTGACGTTAATACGGCTTTTTATGGAAATCACATGGTGAAAAGGCCTGTGGGTATTCTTTGTAATGTGCTTGTGAAAGTTAAGGCATTCATCTTTCCGATAAATTTTGTGATTCTTGACTGTGAGGTTGAATTTGAAGTCTCCATTATCTTGGGGTGGACATTTATTTCCACCGAACGTGCTTCAGTTGACATAGAAACTGTGTAGATGAAGTTTAGGTTGAACAATAAATAGGTGACTTTCAATATTTGTTAGTCAATGAATCACCCTAATGACATGCGTGTGGTCTTAATGATAGATGTAATTGATGAGGAGCAACCACTAGTACCTATTGAGGAGAGATTTAGTATTAAAGCACTTACGGTTGTTTATGTGCCATGATTTTACGGCACATTCGACGCTGAAAACTTGGAATTAGAGTGTGTTCTTTAGAGATTTTATAGATTTGATGTGTTTTTGAGTTTTGTGCAGGAAAACATGGTTCAGAGACTAAGTGCAGAAAAAACTGAAATTTAGGGTAAAACTGACTTCTATGACTCAACTCCACAAGTCGTGAATGCTTCCTTGAGTCGTGAAAGTCAGTCGTGAAAAAAGAACTACAGATTATGCTGAAGCCTGAGTTCTACGAGAGGTTTCCACCAGCCGTGGACCTGTTCACGAGTCATGATTCCTTTTTGTGGAACCTGATCAGAGATGGAGAAAAAGTTTTGAGATTGATGAATCAACTCCATGAGCCATGATTTAATCCACGGGTCATGGAATGAACTCGTAGAAGTGAACCCGTAGGATGACAACACCTTTGAGTTTCACGAGTACTAATGATGACCCATAGAAGTTTCCATCGACCATAGACTATATCTGCGGAAGTTGCCGATTCCAGTTTTCCTTATTTAATTAGAATAGGATTTCTAATGTCTATAAATATCTTTCCGAAGTTTTCTTTTACATTTTACGCTTTATACTTTGTAGGAAACACATTCGTAAACTTGGGATATTGATTTGTTCTTGGTTTTGAGAGTTAAATGCATTCATAGTTCATTATTCTTGATTTCATCTTCATCTATTCAAGTTTGCAGATTTCTTTACTTATTATTTTAAATATATGATCATGAACGCATTAATAACTTCTGATTGTTTACTTATAACTATGAGTAGCTAAATCTACAACTAGGGTTGCGGGAACCATGAAGGATTAACGAAGTAGGCAAAGTACTTGGTAAATCTGGGGCGGTGTTTATGCATATATTGTTCTTCCCTTCTCTTTGATTTCTTTTTACCGGTGGCCACTGTTTGAACTCACCTTATTCTTACTTGCCAGACCAAGGAGGTAACGAATGGGAAAAGGGATATTTATAATGGAGATTTGAGGCTACCAACCCTCATCTAATAGCTTGACCTTGTTCGGGAATAACTAATCTAGGATTAAGGGTAAGGGTTAGTAAAGCATACACCCGTAGCCGGACCAAGGTGCATGGTGAAATTTATCTATCTAGGGGACCAACCATTTAGGTGAACCCAACTTACCGGACCAAGGTGCGTGGTGAAATTTATCTATCTAGGGGACCAACCATTTAGGTGAACCCAACTTACCGATCTTGCATGCTAAGCACCAACCTAGTTTACTAAGTGTAACGCCTTACTAAGTTATGATATCATGGGGAACACTACCCTAGTCACTTCTCTCATTGATTACAACTCTTAAAACTGTTACTTGTTACTTGTTCGAATTTGAATTACAAATACTACTTGTTACTATAAACCCCCCTTTCGTAGGGATATAAATGGCTACGAGCTCAAGTAAACATAATTGATCCTAGTCCTTCCATATTACCTGTGGGATCGACCCTAACCTTAGTTAGGTTCTATATTTGAGCAACGACCACTTTATACTTCTATTTGGAGGTGTAATTTGGGCGTATCAAATTTTGGCGCCCTTGCCGGAGAATACAGTTTAGGATTAAGAGAAATTGTGTTTATTTCACTATTAGTCCTTATTTCTCGATTTTACTTTTTCTGTTATTTTTTTTTGTTACACAGGTTGCACACTTGTGCATGCCCAGTACAAGGAGTCAAGGAAATCCCTTGATCCCGTACGATCCAAAACTCCAACAAACTCTCAGAAACATGGTTAAAGAGGGAGTTTATGAGACATTTGAAGAGTCCACAGCTTGGATGTTGGCTGAAGTAGAGCAACAGACAGTAGAAGAAGAGGCCCAAATTGCTGAAGACGCTCAACTTGCAGCTGACGTTGCATCTCAAAACCAGGTTGCTGAGCAAGCAAGGCAAGCATGACAAGAAGATGCTCATCAAGTCGCACTCGATTCTCAAGTGGTGAGAGATGACGCAACCAGATGAAATTTGCCTAGGAATCCTATCACACCATGAGTTAATAGAGGTAGATCGTTGCAGCAACCCTGACACATCCCTCGATATAATGTTAATGATGATGATGCAGGAACAACAGGTCCCATAGTATTGACACTACTGCCCGATGGTGTAAAGTTCGATATTACGAGCACTATGATTCAGCTGCTGAACCCTAAGGGATTATTTGCTGGCAAGCCCACAGATGACGCAAACTTGAACTTGACAAAATTTACTGGGATCTGCAGGGCCTACAACCTTCTAGGGGTGGATCAGGATGCTATCCGATTACAACTATTTCCATTTTCATTGACTGGAGAAGCAACACTTTGGCTTGCATAACTTTCTGATGCTTCTATATTCACATGGGTTGAGCTGAGAGATCAATTTTTAGAGAGGTTCTTCCCTCCATCAAGGATGTTGCAGCTAAAGTAAGAGATCTATAATTTCAAACAGCTCCCAATGGAGGCATTGTATAAAACATGGCTGCGGTTCAACAAAAAGCTAAAACAAGTGCCAAATCACGGAATCCCTTCACACCACTTGATGAAGATCTTCTACAAAGCATTGAATGCAAACACTAAGGCGGTAGCAGATACAGTAACTAGGGGAGCATTCATGGAGAATACTTATGTCGCAGCCTCGATGATGCTTGATAGGGTTACCAAGATAAATAGGTCCTCATATACGAGAGACACCAAAAGCTTGGTAGGTACTTATACAGTTGGGAAATCCATTGACCATGAAGAATTCCAAGAAATTAAACAGAAATTTGCATCCCTACAAACAACTGTGGACCTAATCACGAAACAAATTCTTAATGGCATCTTGGAGAAGGTGAAGGCAGTAGGTTCACAAGGTAGAGCATCGAGACAGGATAAGTACGACTCTGATCAAGAAGCAAATTATCTGAATGATCAAGTGGCAGGTTTCTGGGTCAATGGTCAAGGAAATCAAGGTCGGAACAGGGACAAAGATGGTGACTACAATCAGTCTGGATACAAAGATAGGAGTAGGGGTAGAGATGGTGATTGGAATAAGAGGGATGACTATGAGAATGATAAAAGCAGCCTGTATGTCCCCCCTGGAAGTTGCAAGTGTGGACCTGAACAACCATCTATGAGGGAGCTGATTAACAAGGTATTGCAAAAGGTTGATTCTACGAATGAAAGTATGAAGGAGATGCACGCTGAACTCTCAGGTATAAGTCAAATGGTAGAGGCTCATTCTATTTCCGTAAAATAGATTGAGACTCAGATGCACCAAATGTATACAAACATGAATCTGCGCCAGAAGGGTACTCTCCCAAGTGATACAATTCAGAATCCAAAGAATGATCAACAAGTTATGGATGTGACTACCCAAAGTGGAAAATAGACTGTTGATCCTCCTATGCCTTTAACTGTTGATGAGCTGACCGAGCCTGAAAAGGATCATGATGAGATTGTGGAAGATTCTGAAGAGAAAGATAGCGATGAAGGTCCAAGTAAGAGAAATTCTTCTGATGAAAAAGCAAAGAATAAAGAGGTTGCACCGGTCCTGAAGCCCATGCCATTGCCTCCTCCACCTTAGCTACAGAGATTGAAGAAAAAGGTCGAGGAAGGTAAATTTCACAAGTTCATCTCCATGCTGAAACAACTTTCAGTCAATATTCCTTTAGTTGAAGCATTGGAGCATAGGCCTGGGTATGCTAAATTCATGAAGGATCTGGTGACTAGGAATAGAACTGTGAGATTTGAGCCAACTGATAATTTGCACCATTATAGTGCAATAGCCTTCCATTCTCTGGTGCAGAAAAAGGAAGATCCTAGAGCTTTCACTATTCCTTGCATAATTGAAGCATTCTACTTTGCCAAAGCATTGTGTGATCTAGGTGCTAGTAATAATATAATGCCACTAGCCGTGTTTAATCAGTTGGGCTTGGGAGCCCCCAAACCGACTTTGATGCGGCTCCTTATGGTAGATCGCACAGTGTAAATGCCTTTAGGAATTCTCTGTGATGTACTTGTGAAGGTTGATACTTTTATCTTCCCTACAGACTTTGTGATCCTTGACTGCAAGGTTGACTTTGAGGTTCCCATCATCTTGGGATGACCTTTCCTTGCCACCAGATGCACGTTGGTTGACTTGGAGACCGGGCAGATGAAGTCCAGATTGAATAATGAGGTAGTTACTTTCGATATTTGTCAATCTATGAAGCGTCATGACAACATGCGCGTGGTTTTCGTGTTTGATGTGGTTGATGAGGATCAACTAATTGTGCCTGTTGAGGAGAGACTTGGTGTTGAATCACTTGCAGCTCTGATTATAAATTTTGATGGAGATGATATTGAGGAGTATGATGATATGGTATAAGTACTTACAGGTATGGGGTCTTATAGTTATGCTCCAAAGAAGCTTGATTTGGACATGAAGAATTGATAAACACCGCCTGCTAGACCATCTATTGAGGAGCCTCTTACTTTGGAGCTCAAAGCACTTTTGTCTCACCTTCGATATGTGTTCTTAGGAGCTAATGACACCTTGCCAGTTATTGTTGCTGCCGATTTAGGTGAAGGGCAGGTTGAAGCTCTGGTTTCTATTTTAAAAAAATTTAAGAGGGCCATTGGTTGGTCCATTACTTATATTATTGGGATTCCTCCTGGAATTGGCACGCATAAAATTTAGCTCGTGCTAGATTGTATTTCGAGTATTGAGCACCAACGTAGGTTGAATCATCCTATGCAAGAGGTTATCAAGAAGGAGATCATCAAGTTGCTGGATGCAAGTATGGTTTACCTTATTGCGGACAACAAGTAGGTGAGCCCTGTTCAGTGTATGCCTAAGAAAGGTGGGATTACTGTAGTCCCAAATGCAAAGAATGAGTTAATTCTGATGAGGCCAGTCACAGGCTGGTGCATATGCATGGATTATAGGAAGTTTAATGCTTGGACAGAGAAAAATCATTTTTCGATGCCGTTCATGGATCATATGTCAGACCATCTTGCTAGTAGATGATGGAATTGTTTTCTTGATGGTTATTCAGGATATAATCAGAGCTCAATTGCTTCACAAGACCAAGAGAAGACCACTTTCACCTGTCCATATGGAACATTTGCGTTCAAGAGGATTCCCTTTGGTTTATGCAATGCACCAAGTACATTTTAGCATTGCATGATGTCTATTTTCTCAGACATAATGGAGGAAACTATTGAGGTATTTATGGATGACTTTTCAGTGGTTGGCAACTCTTTTGATGATTGTTTGGCTTATATCAGTTGTGTGCTAAAGAGGTGTGAATAATACAACTTAGTACTGAACTGGAAGAAGTGTCACTTCATGGTGAAAGAGGGTATAGTGCTTTGCCATTGGATATCTAAGAAGGGTATAGAGGTCGATAAAGTGAAGATAGAGGTGATTGAAAAATTGCCTTCATCATTTTCTATGAAGGGGATTCAAAGATTTTTGGGGCATGCTGGTTTCTATTGCACATTTATCAAAGATTTCTCTAAGATTGCACATCCCTTGTGCAAGTTATTGGAGAAGGAGGTGAAGTTTTCTTCTGATGATGCATGCCTGAAGGCATTCGAGTGCCTAAAGGAAAGATTAATCTTTGCTCCCATTATTATTTCTCCTGATTGGTCTCAGCCTTTTGAGGTCATGTGTGAAGCTAGTGGAGTGGTGCTAGGAGCAATCCTAGGCCAAAGACGTGAAAAGATTCTCCATCCCATCGACTACACTAGTAAAGCACTTAATCCTGCTCAGAAGAACTATACAGTGATGGAACAAGAGTTGCCTGCTGTGGTCTTTGTATTTGAGAAGTTCAGATCATATTTGCTTTGCACCAAGGTAATTGTACACACTGACCATGCATCTCTTAGGTACCTCATAGCGAAAAAGGGTGCGAAGTCGAGATTGATTAGATGGGTGTTGCTGCTGCAATAATTTGATTTTGAGGTCAAGGACAGGAAAGGCACAGAGAATCAGGTAGCATATCACTTGTCTAGATTAGAGAAGAAGCTGTGCTAAAGCTTGATGATGCACAGGAAATTGATGACTGGTTCCCAGACGAGCAAGTGTTAGCCGCTTCACAAGATTTGATTTCATGGTTTGCTGACATTGCCAACTATTTGGCAACTGATATGGTTCCTCTGGATATGTCTGTCCACTAGAGAAGAAAGTTCATGTCTGATGTTAAGAAATTCTTCTGGGAGGATCCATTCTTATTTCATGGGTGTGCTGATTCTATGATCCGTAGATGTGCTCCTGAAGCTGAGATGATGGAGATACTTGAGGCTTGCCATTCATCCCCTGTAGGGGGACATCATAGTGGTATCCGGACTACACATAAGATCTTACAATGTGGTTACTATTGGCCGACCATCCACAAAGACGCCCATGATTTTTCTAAATCTTGAAATAGGTGTCAAAAGGAATGAGGTATATCAAGGAGGGATGAGCTTCCTCTTACTCATATCCTTATGATCGAGCTATTTGATATTTGGGGTATTGACTTCATATGCCCATTTGTGATGTCTAATGGGAACCGGTACATATTAATGGCTATTGACTACATATCTAAGTGGGTGGAGGCGGTTGCGCTCCCCAATAATGAAGGCAAGTGTTTCACAGCTCTCTTGAAAAAGAACATCTTCTCCAGATTTAGTACACCAAGGGCAATTATTAGTGATAGAGGCTCTCACTTTTACAACAAGCTATTTCGTGCTTTACTCAAGAAATATGGAGTGAAACACAAGGTTGCAACCCCCTATCATCCCCATACTAGTGGGAAAGTTGAGGTTTCCAATAGAGAGATAAAGTCAATACTGTCCAAGACTTCCAATGCAAGTAGAACAGATTGGTATAGGAAAACTAGATAATGCTTTGTGGGCATACCGGAATGCATACAAGACACCAATAGGTATGTCACTATATTAGCTTATGTTTGGGAAAGCATGTCATCTTTCGGTTGAGCTAGAGCATAAGGCCATGTGGTCGCTGAAGAAGTTGAACTTAGACTGGTCTGCAGCATCATTTCAGAATCTTGGGCATTTGAATGAGTTAGATAAATTTTGCCTCAACGCTTATGAAAGTTCGTCTATGTACAAACAAAAGATAAAGTTGTACCATGACCAAAAGATTGAGAAGAGAGAGTACCAGCCAGGTGATTTGATCCTGCTTTTCAATTCCAGACTTTGCTTATTTCCTGGCAAGTTGAAGTCCAAGTGGATTGGACCATTCAGAGTGGTACAAGTATCCCCACATGGTGCTATAGAGCTTGAAAATGATGAGGGCAAGAGATTCAAAGCAAATGGGCAGCGGATAAAAGCATATTTGGAGACTGCGGAGGAGCTGAAATCTATTAAAGCTTGGACTCTTGATGAATTCATGATACCCAAGGATCTTGATGAAGTCTGAGTAATCAAGTAACCTGCATCGTTCCACAACGTTAAATTAGGCAGTGCATGAGAGGCAATCCATGAGGAAACTTGATGAAGTCTGAGTAATTAAGTGACTTGCGTCATGCCGTGATGTTAAATCAGGCGCTTCTTGGGAGGCAACCCAAGGCTAATATTTGTTATGTGTGCAGGAACAAGCAGAGGAAAAGTGCTGGAAAAGATAAAACTCAAAAAAGGGATAAGTAAGGTTCCACGAGCAAGGTTCATAGACCGTGGATAAGTCCACGAGTCATAGACCTAACTCATGGAATTCAGGTAAAATTGGCAGAGTGCAGAACAGGATCCACGAACCAGTTCCACGAGCCATGAATACAATCACGAGGCGTGGTTCCTGGTCATAGAAATTAGATGAAAATGAGGGTGGTAGGACTTGTTCCATGAGCCTATTCTACGAGTCATGGTTCAATTCACGACTCGTGAATATGACTCATGGAACTAAGGTAAGTTCCCTTTTAAATTCACTGTTCACCCGCATCCAACCCGATCCGACCCGTGACCCTTTTTGTTTAAAAAGCCTACATTTCAATTTCCCCCCACTTTTTTCCATCAAAACTATCCCCTACAATCTCCTACTTCCATTAAAACACCAAAATCCCTAAAAATCATCCATCAAATAAGTTAATTTCCACAAATCACTCCCAAATCTTTCCACCCCAAATCATGTTGGCTACTGTGTCTTCACCAAAGTGCCAAAAAAACTCTCACAATCTTAATAGCTGGTCGTGGGTCAAGGTTTCTACTTACAAGCACAAGTATTCACTCAAGTTCTTCCATAAGTTCTAAAGTATGAATGTGATTCTAACCCTATTTGAATTTTTGGGATGAAATAACTTGACCTAGGGTGCTTTTTGTGAGGATTAACTGTGTATACACCCTAAAGGATGAGAGTTGTTGAGTGAATTCTTAGTTTATGGTGTATCATTGTGCAAAAGTGTTAAAAACGGTTGAAGAAAGGAACAAATTTGAAAAACCTTGGTTTTATGATGTTACAGTGATCACGGGGGACTTCTACGGGTCGTGGTTCCTTCCACGAATCGTGGAATAAACCCGTAGAAATTATATCAGAGACCTATTCTCAGGTTTGATTTTCATGAGGGTCATCCACGAGTCACGATTCATTCCACGAGTCATGGATGGCACTCGTGAATCTTAGACCTACAGATAGTTAAAGTATTTTGATTTCCACGAGGGGCAATCACGAGTCGTGGTTCAAACCATGAGTCATAGATGCCACTCATGGAACTCAGACCTGCAAACATCTTAGTCTGCCTGAAAACCACGAGGGGAATTCGCGAGCCATAGTTTATTCTACGGACCGTGAAACCCACTCACGGAACCCAAGTTCAGTGAATTTAACATATTTCTTTTGGGTTCTCTTGCCTCCTCTTTACTGATCTTTTCCCTCTGTAATGACCCTTTTGGTCATTTCCGCATTTACGCTTTTCTTGTACTGTTAGAGCTTGCCTATAGCGGTCTCAAGTTATTTATGGCTTGATGGGACCGGTGGTTCGATTCCCTGGCCGTTCGTTTGGTCTTTATGGCTAATTCCCTTTTTTAGAGCTGAACCATAAGAGCTGAGTATCAAAATTGTGCGATAGTGATTTGTGATCATATGACCTCAACTGACCTTGTGGGCAGGTCAATCCTGATTCGAGGTGTCGTATGACCTTAGCCTTCGTCCTGTATCAAAGGCTTGCAAGCTGAAATTTGAGAATTTTATTAACATCTCGCGTATTTAAAAATATTTTATTTGGAAGTTGAAGTCGGTAAAAAGTCTTATTTTTCTAAAAAAAGTTTTAAATATTTATAGAAAAAAATACTTTTGCTATGATATAAGTGTGTATGTATTTATTTTATAAGAGTTTTATAAACTATTCATATTTTAACGGAGATAGTAAACTTAGTAGGTTTTATTTAAAATAATTTTCTATTGATTGTGATATATTCTAGAAGTTATATTTATTTTATCACGAACCTATGCAGTACCCGACTTTATACATGGCATGGACCCATCCAAAAATGAATGGATAACCGTGGATGGTGGTATAGGCAACTCATTCTACGTGTAAAGCATAAGTGAGGACAACACCATGCTAATCTTGTCCTTGAACCTTTGTTGTTGTACTAATATAGATATATATAAAATGTATCATGTCGGTATGTAGTTAGATATTACTTAAGGACAAATTATTGATAATCCTAGGGTATTTGAATATGCACCAGTGGTCTTTCTTTTCTTTTTATATGTATAAGCTGAACATACATAGCTACTATACGCATTAAGTTGAAGAATAATTTAGCAGGAGAAACATTTTACTTGTGGTGTGATATTTGATGAACGAAAGAAAAATTGATTTTCTAAGTCAAGTTATTTAAGACTGAATTTGAGTTTAATTTCATTTTGGAGCTTCTCGGAGTGGGTCAAGCTTGGACATCATCGTCCTAGAAGCTTATCGTCGGATGACAGGTAGGTTACGATTTAAATATTTTAGACTTTGCATACTAGGATATAATTGTACTAATTAGCATCCTTGGATTGGGTTTATCAGCTTGGTACCCCAAACCTTGTTCGCTTCTTCATGTCCATCTTGTTTTTGCTCCATTGATTGTAGAATTTGTTTTAGTTGATAGTATCATCCTTGTGGGTCCTGTGTGGCCTTGTTTTTGACTCTGGACCAAAGATGGTGGGTTATTTGGAAATGTTCGTGAGTCTCAGACATCGATATTCATTGTAGAGCTGGCTATGTGTGCTGTAGAGAGATTGGAGCCTGTGCAGGACCGATAGGTTGATTGTGAGTCATTGCGCTACTATTTGTGATTGGTCATTCCATTCTCATGCATACAAGAGGTTTTTTACATGTTTTACTACGGTTTCAGCTTCAGGCCTACTATTGTTGGTTTTCTAAACCTTGCATGGCCCGAGGGTCCGTTTTCAGTAAAAATAGTTATAAAAGGTTTGGAATTGTTTTCATGGATCTTCTTGGGATAAGAAAGAGTTAAAATGGATGATTTTACCACTGTTTTCATAATTATACTAGACTCAGTCGGATCGAGCAACAAATTAGTTTTACTACTATTTTAGACCCGGTTATGTCTGGGCACCCTTGTTGGGGTTTTAGAATTTGATTCACTGATATAGACCCAGGTAGAACCCTGGGCGTGCATTTTCAAGGTCTAATGACTTATTTAGATCCAGATACATTCCGAATGATTAAATTGAGATTATGAGGTTTAGTATGTGGTCTACGAGTAGACCTCCATGGACCTTGCCGATCAAGACCAGGGGCTATGTGCTGCGTGTGCCGGAGGAAGGGTGTACAGTAGAGTTGAGGTACTTGGGGGAATCCCTTCCATAGATCCTACTTCTATTGGGCCTTTTAGATACCGAAGGGGGAAACATACGTCACTACTATCACTTGGTTTCCACATATCATATCACATCATGCATATTGTGTTCGGATCCACCCTTGTTTGCTATTTTCTCAGTGTATGCTCCAGTAGTATGGGATGTCGGAGGGTTTGTTTTCCCTTGTATGTGTTCTTCGGGTGTATGGGCGCCCGTGGGACTGTAAGTAGACTTTTATTTACTATTATTGTTTTACTGCGATATTGATCCTGATTATGGTGTTACTAGTATGACTTGGTTTTGATCTTGTTTTCAAGCGTGTTATCGCTATTTTCCTTTCCTCCTTCCTTTTTATTGAGGTTACTGGTATATTGCCTTCTTCTTTAACTCTCTTTATATATATTTTTATTGCACGGACCCCAGGTGCATTTCTTTCCTTTCTTCACTTGTGTTCTGTGAAATATAGCTCTATTAGCTAGCCCAGCATGATTGGTTTTTCTTTGTAGTCTTTCTGTGCTAGCTTCCATGTGCTTGTTCGTTGTTTTTGTGACCACTTGTTTCTTTTCTGCTATATTACTGCTTTTATATCTTATATGCACCCAGTCGGCCTATTATACCTACTAGGTACCCATTGCTTAGCAATTGGTGCTCATACTACACTCTGCATCTTTTGGTGCAGATCCTAGTGTGGGCCATCACTGTTGATTCGTGGACTCATGTGGTGGATGTTTGGACTATCCGAGGCTGAGGGTGAGCTCTTGACTACCGGGCTTAGCTTTTAGCTCATCCTTTGTATCTTCTGCTTTTTTTGTTCACGGCCGGGCTTAGGTTTTAGCTCATCCTTTGTATCTTCTACTTTTTTTGTTATTCAGAGACAAATATGTATATATTGTTTTGGATCCTTTGTACTCTATATACTTAGTTCTGGCTCTTATACTATGATACCAAATTTTTGGTTGGTTTTAGCGCCTGTGTATACTTCTGTTGTTCCTTTTCTTTATCTTATGTATCCCTTGCTTCCACTTATTTTATGTATTCTTCTGCTTGCTGGTTAGATAGTAGCCCATTACTAATCATTCTGGGCTACGGGAATTAGTTTGCCTACTGGGGGTTGTAGGTGCTCTCATGACCGAGAAATTGGGTCATGACAGCTTGGTATCAGAGCCTAGGTTCACCGGTGTCATCGGTATAGGAGCCAATGTCTAGTAGAGTCTTGCGGATCAGGGCGGAGACGTCCGTACTCAATCTTCGGGAGGCTATAGTGACATCTTAGGAAGTATGACTCTCTTATTGCTTCAGTATCATGCGTAGTCCTTGAAAGTTTCTTGAAATCTCACTTGTTTTAGTTCATTTTTCTGCATATGGTTCGTATGAGAGCGTCAGTGTTAGGTGGAGATGAGCCTCCAACTCCAGCACCCCAACACCATATAGGGCCGGAGAGGTCGTATAGGTAGGTGTCAAAGAATTCCCCGAGCAGCGGCACGTGCTAGAGCTGCTAGAGTGGAGATAGAGCCTGAGCATAAGTATGAGCCAGAGTTAGTTCCTGAGCAGCAACATGTGGACCAGGGGGCTACCCAGGTACCCCCAGCTCCAGTACTAGCTCCAGCACCCGCTTCTGTGCCAGCTTCAGCCCCAGCTCAGTCTTAAAATATTCAGGGTTTGCTATTACAACTTTTGGATATGATTAGAGGTAGGCCTTCTGAGGTAGCACAGACATCCGCTCAGGGGGTAGCCCAGGGTACACCAAGTTCAGGAGCGCAGCCTGCCACTGCGGCTCCCCGTGCCGAGGTCATTCCAATCCCACTAGTTGCACAACCTCTTTTTCCTCGCCCAGCTATGACAGAGACTGAGTAGAAGGCATTGGATAAGTTTTTGAGATTTGCACCTCCGAGTTTTGCTGGTGTCACGCCCTGAGGCTACCACCTAGATGTAACACGGGACCCGAGACCATAAGTGTCCCAAGTTAACCCTTGGTCATAGTATAACTCAAATAAATCAATAAATAAGCGGAAGCATAATAGAAAGATCCAAAATCAAATGTATAGATAATCAAGTCAAATAGGAATACACATCCAAAAAGGAGACCCGAATACTGTCTATGTCTAGAAAGCCTCTAACTGTCATATAGAGTTGCTGGGACAAGACCCCAACAAACTTGGAAATCTAAAATGAAAACATAAAGATAGGCTCACTAACTCTAGTCCCCGAAGAATAAGGACTCACCAATGATAAGCTGAAAGTCTGGCGTAGTCTAGCCACGAGTCTGAGTGCAGGTGCGTGAATCTCATCGTAAAAGGATGCAGCACAAAATGCGTCAGTACTATAGGATGTACCAAATATGTGAGATAAACAGGAATCTGAGATAAGCATGCTAAATAAACTTGTAAAACTGAAATCATGCTGTGAGTGTAAAACAGAAATTCAAGAGACTCAATGCAATGCCAAAGCAAGTTATAAAAATATCATAGTAATCATAATAGTCCTGAAATCTGAAGGCAAAAAGTCAATGTATTTTAAAACCTGATACTGTTTCTGTGGGAGGTTCTCTAACCGACATAGACCAAGTGAGCTACATGGAATCCGATGTATACACCCTATCAAAAGGACCCAATATACTTTGCCATGGTATAGAAACATGACTGTGACGTGATCACTAAATCTGATGCCCAACTGAGGAGACTTAGAACCTACGGGGGCACGTAGTTCTGGGACTAAGGGTACTTTCACCTTGTCCAACTCGGTGCTAATACTACTCACAAAACATATACATATAGCTCATAATACTTACGACATGTCTGATGTCAAAACTGTTCATAACTTAGGTAGACATATCTGGATGCCAAATCTTTCATAAAACATAGGGACATATCTAATGTCCAAAACTGTTGGAAAAGCATAAGGACTTATATGATATTATGCAATTCACAAGTCATGAATCTTAAAGATTTTCAAAACTATAATTCAAAATATACTTTCTTTTCTAATATCATAGCTTGAAGAATTAGGCATGCAATTTCATAAAAATAGAGGTCATGTTACCTAAACATACCAATTTTACTTGAAGACATGCAATTCGATGAAGTCATGCTAAGATTCATCATTAAAATATGGGCTTTTGAAATAAACTAAGGAACATCAATTAAATCAAAGATATGTAATAAGAAATCATGAATTGATGCCTTAAAGAAGACCCATAACTTTTTTCCCAATTTGAGTAAGAACCCTAATTTAGAAATCCATAAATTTAATTTAGAAGATTGGGGTTTTGGGCATAAGGATGAAGGAAATCCCTTACTGAATACCCACATACATTGATTGAAGCTAACCCACTTGAATTTGAAAAGAAAAGGAGACTTGAACTTGGAGCTTGAGACTGGGAGCTTGAAGGAGTTCTTTTCCCAATTGATAGATCAATAAGGTAATGAGAAGGGACTTAGGCTAATAGGTTTAGAAATCATGCTAAAAATGGTCAAAATGACTTCACTTAGGAGCTAAAAGGGTAGGTAATGACTAAAATACCCCTGGAATATAATTAGGAAAGAGCTGTTAAAATCGACTGCCAGGAATCATGAATGGATTCTACGGATCGTAGACTGAACCACGGTTTGTGGTTTTCATTCGTGGTTTCTAGCTAAACCATCAGGCTGCAGAAGATGAACCATGGTTCAATAGGATGGACCATAGAAAAGCTTACGGTCCATAAACCCAACCCGTCGAAGCTGAGGTGCTAGGCAGGTCTCTGATCAGGTTCCACGAGTCAACATGATGGTTAATAGTTCAAACTACGGTCCGTAGACTTGACTCATGGTTCCTGAGAATCAATCAGTCCTCAGGTCTGGTACCACGAGTTGACAGGATGGACCATAGACTGAACTACGGTCCGTAGAACCAACTCATGGTTCTCATACCAAAGCCTGAACCTAGCAGACTTAAACCACGACTCTATTCAATGACCCGTGGTTCAGACCACGATCTATGGTTTGGACCCGTAAACCTTGAAAAGCTGAAGTTTTTCTGAGATTCTGAGTTTAACAGCTGAATAAATTTCTGGGGTGTTACAATATCTTCCCTTGGGACCATTCATCCTCGAATGAAGACTAAACAAGGGAAAACTGAAGAGAAAATAGCCCAACCAATCAACAATACATAAAATCTGAAGGACAAACATGATAACTGAGCTTGTAACTTAAAATATGACTGAATCAACTTTGAAAAACATGCATGCATACTAAGATCATGTCAAAAACTGATAGAGTAGAGTGGAATATACATGTTAATGAGGATACTACTACCTCAAGCGAAAACTGTATTGGAAGGAAAAAGATGAGGGTACTTTCCGCTTCCCAAGTAGCTCCCTTAACAAGATGATTTCTCCAAAGGATTTTTATCAAAATGACTTCTTTGTTCCTCAACCTCCGAATCTAACGATCAAGGATCTCTATGGGAACCTCCTCATAGGTGAGACTATCCTTCATACCCATATCTTCCAAGGGAACAATCAAGGTCAGATCACCAACACACTTCTTCAACAAGGAAATATGGAAAACCGAATGAACCGCTTCTAACTCTGTTAGCAAATTCAACTCATACGCAATGCTACCAACTCTCCTCAGAATTCGATAAGGACCTACAAAACGGGGACTAAGCTTCCCTTTCTTGCTAAATCTCATCACACCCTTCATGGGCGACACCTTCAGAAAAACCCAATCATCAACCTCAAGTTCCAATTCTCTTTTCCTCACATCAGCATATGATTTTTGTCGACTCTGAGCGGTCTTAAACCTCTCCCTAATAAGATGAACCTTCTCCATAGTCTCATGCACCGAATCTGGACCAATCAAAGCTGCCTCACCTACCTCAAGCCAACCAATAGGAGACCTACACCTCCGACCATAAAGTGCCTCATAAAGAGCCATCTGGGTGATAGAATGAAAGTTGTTGTTGTAGGAAAACTCTATAAGAGGTAAGTGATCATCCCAATTACCTTTGAAGTCAATCACACAAGCTCTCAACATATCCTCTAAAGTCTGAATAGTACGCTCTGCCTGGCCATCCGTCTGTGGATGAAAATCTGTGCTAAGCTTCACCTGAGTACCAAGACGCCTCTGAAACGATCTCCAAAACTGGGAGGTAAACTGAGTACCTCTATCTGAAATGATGGACAATAGGACACCATGGAATCAGACTATCTCTTGGATATAGAGTCTAGCATAATCATACGCTGAATCCGTAGTCTTAACAGCTAGGAAGTGGGATGACTTAGTCATTCGGTCGACAATCACCCAAATCGAATCGTGTTGCCTTTGAGTACGAGGAAAACCTATAATGAAGTCCATATTGATCGCTTCCCACTTCCAAGTAGGAAGGTGAATAGCCTGAGTCATGCCACCCAATCACTGATGCTCTATTTTCACTTGCTGACAGTTGGGAGACTTAGCCACAAAATTGGCTATGTCCCTCTTCATACCATTCCACTAATAGACTTCTCATAGATCACGGTATATCTTGGTGGCACCAGGGTGAAAAGAATATCTGGAACTATGAGCCTCAGTCAGAATATGCTGTCTCAACCCATATACATCTGGCACACACAATCGACCCTAATAGAGAAGTACACTATCTCCCCCTTGGGAGAAAACCTCCACCCTTTGCTGATGGACTGCACCCTTTAGCTGAAGCAAAATAGGATCACTGTCTTGATTTGCCTTCACTTCAGCTACCAAAGATGATTCGGAACCATTCTGAACAATAACACCACATTCTATCGAGTCCATAGGGTAAAATTCAACCGAGCAAGCCTATGAACCTCCTTAACCAATTCCTTCTTCTCGTCTTTGACTGAAGACACACTACCCATGGACAATTTACTAGAATTCGCCATAACATTGTCCTTACCCGGATGGTAAAGCACACTCATATCATAATCCTTAAGAAGCTCAAGCCATCTCCTTTGACAAAGATTCAATTCCTTCTGATTGACCACATACTGAAGACTCTTATGATCGGTGAATACATTCACGTGCACACCATACAAGTAATGTCTCCAAATCTTCAAAGCAAAAACCACGACTACTAACTCAAGATCATAAGTAGGATAGTTCTTCTCATGAGTCTTAAGCTGTCTCGAAGTATTAGCAATCACTTTACCACACTGCATTAACACACAACTCAAACCAATCCTAGAAGCATCACAATATATAACAAAATCATCTAGGCCCTTACGTATAGCTAACACTGGAGCTGTGGTCAATCTAGTCTTCAATTCCTGAAGTTTCTTCTCACATAGGTCGGACCATTGAAATTTCACCTTCTTCTGAGTCAACCGAGTCAAAGGGGCAGCATTGGAAGAAAATCCTTCCACAAATCTCTTGTAGTAACCAGCCAAACCCAAAATACTCCTAATATCAGACGGAGAAGTGGGTCTAGGCCAGTTCTTTACTGCCTCGATCTTTTGTGAATCAACTCGAATACCATCTTTAGTCACAATGTGACCTAGAAAAGCAACAGACTGCATCTAAAACTCACACTTGCTAAACTTAGCAAGTATCTGTCGGTCCTTGAGAGTTTGCAATACCAATCTCAAATGGTCCTCAATGCTCCTCCTCACTCCGAGAATAGATAAGGATATCATCAATGAACACAATCATAAACATATCCAAATACTGCTTGAACACACGGTTCATCAAATTTATAAAAGCTGCAGGATCATTCGTTAGACAAAAAGACATCACAACAAATTCATAATGACCTTACAAAGTCCTGAAGGCTGTCTTCAGAATATCACACTCTCTAACACGAAGCTGTTGATAACCAGATCTAAGGTCAATTTTGGAGAAGAAACTAGCACCCTGAAGCTGATCGAATAAGTCATCAATCCTAGGAATGAGATACTTATTATTGATTGTGACCTTGTTCAACTGATGGTAGTCAATACACATTCTGAGGAAACCATATTTCTTTCGCACAAATAAGACTGAAGCACACCATGGAAAAATGCTAGGCCTGATGAAACCCTTATCAAGAAGATCCTTCAACTGATCCTTTAACTCTTTAAATTTTGTGGGAGCCATTATATAGGGAGGAATAGAGATAAGACTTGTATCTAGAAGAAGATCTATCCTAAAGTCAATTTCCCGTTCGAGAGGGACTCCGGGCAAATCTTCTAAACACACTTCTGGGAACTCATTCACAAAAAGAACATACTGAATGGATGGGGTTTCGGACTTCATGTCCATAACTCGAACTATATGATAAACACAACCCTTAGAAATCATCTTCCTAGCCTTAAGATAAGATATGAAATGACCCTTCGAGGATGGAGGACTACCTTGCCACTCTAAGATAGTCTCACTTAGAAACTTAAAACTGACAACTCGAGTTCGACAATCAACTGAGGCATAACAAGCATACAACCAATCCATACCAAGAATAACATCAAAATCTATCATCTCAAACTCTACTAGATCCGTTGAAGTGACTCTATGAAGGACTGAGATAGGAAAATTTTGATAGATCCTTTTGGCTTAGACTGACTCACCAACAGAAGTAGAAACACAAAAGGGTTCTAAAAGCAATTCAGGACAAATTTTGAATTTACATGCTATATAAGGGATCACAAAAGATAAGGAGGCACCGGGGTCCAACAAAGCATACACATCAAAAGAGAAGACTTTCAACATACCAGTAACAACACTGGGTAACTTTCCTAGTCCTGACGAGAGGACATGGCATAAAGACGATTCTGGCAGTGACTACCAGAACGAACAGCAGTGCCCTACTGAGCTGGTTGACCTCCTGGTGCTGCTGGGGTAGACTGAGTCCTGCTACCACCCTGTCCCTTCTTAGCTGAAGGGGAATCTCGAATCTTGTGACCAACCTGACCACATCTAAAATAACCCTCCTATCGGCTAGATACTCACCGGGATGATTCTTTCCACACTTGGTACAAATGGGGTAGGAAGGCCCCTTTGCACCACTCCCCTGAGAATAAGAGCTCGCACCTCTACCAGACTGATCATGATAAGGCCTGGAGGCTGAGAAGGAGCACTAGCGGTAGAATGAACATGTCCTGATACCTCTTCTGAGAGGAAGATCGATTCCCACCTTTGTACTTCTAATGGCTAAATCCTGAACCCTCAGATCTGACTCTTTTGTTCTCCTTAGCCATCTCCCTAAGCTTGTCTCCCTCGATTTGGTGAGCATGAGCCATAAGCCTGGAGATACTCATGTCACTCAACAACATAGAAGACCTACACTCATTCTTTACCAAATCTGAAACCCCATAGATATACTTGCTTATCTGATCCTGTGGGCCAGCCACCATAGAAGGAGCGTATCTGGAAAGCTGGGTGAACCTCAACCCATTCTCCTAAACAGTCATTGATCCCTGTCTCAAGTTCACAAACTCCTCGGCCTTCGCTTGCCTCAACTTCATCGGGAAGAACTAATCAAGGAAAGCTCTCTTGAAACACTCCCAAGTCATAGTGACCACGTCATTAGCCCTAGCTTCCTTCCATTGTGTGAACCAGATATGAGCTACATCCTTGAGTTTATAGGATGCCAACTCGACATAATCAACACCAACCATTTGCATCACATTAAATATTTTCTTCACTTCATTAATAAAATTTAGCGGATCCTCATTCACTTTCGAAACCCAGAACTCCAGTAGGTTCATACAGATAAAATCATGAACTCAAGCCTCTACCCCACCTTGAGGGTGGACGGGGATATGAGCTGGCTGATTGGCTTGAGTGGCCATGGTCTGGGATAGCATGTGGATGGCATTCCTGAACTCCTCATTCGTGACCTCGAGGGTCAAAACTAGAGAAATATCATTCTGAGTGGCTCATTGAGGCATAACACGTCGAGGCATAATCTGAATGGTACAAGGAAAGGGTTAGAGGGATATTAGAGTTAAGTTCTATCACACGATATGATCATAAAAGAAGTGAAGTTTTTCTAAGACATATCATAGCTTTCCTCTCATAAGTGTAGTGCGCTTCACACATATGAAAGAGACTCTACTCGATGCGGCTTTATAACATCCTAGGATTCTTGAACCTGAGGCTCTAATACAAAGTTTATCATGCCTCGAGGCTACCCCTAGACATAATATGGGACCCGGGACCACAACTGTCCTAAGTTAACCCTTGATCATAGCATAACTCAGATAAATCAATAGATAAGCAAAAGCATAATAGGAAGATCCAAAATTAAATGTATAGATAATTAAGTCAAATAGGAATACACATCCAAAAAGGAGACCGAAATACTGTCTATGCCTGGAAAGCCTCTAATTGTCATAAAGAGTTGCTGGGACAAGACCCAGCTAACTCAAAATACTGAAATGAAAACATAAAGATAGGCTTGCTAAATCTAGTCCTCGAAGAATGAGGACTCACTAATGATCAGCTGAAAGTTTGGCATAGTCCAGCCACGAGTTTGAGGGTAGGTGCCTGAATCTGCATTGTAAAAGTATGCAGCGCAAAATACGTCAGTACTATAGGATGTACCAAATATGTGAGATAAACAGGAATCTGAGATAAGCATGCTAAATAAACTTGTAAAAATGAAATCATGCTGTGAGTGTAAAATTGAAATGCAAGAGACTTAATGCGATGCCAAAGCAAGTTATACAAATATCATAGTAATCATAATAGTCCTGAAATCTGAAGGCAAAGAGTCAATGAATTTTAAAACCTGATACTGTTTCTGTGGGAGGTTCTTTAACTGACATAAACCATGTGAGCTACATGGAATACGATGTATACGCCCCATCAAAAGGACCCAATATACCTTTCCAGCGCATAGAGGCATGACTGTGGCGTGATCACTAAATCTGATGCCCAACTGAGGGGGCTTAGAACATACTGGGGCACATAGTTCTGGGACTAGGGGTACTCTCACCCTGTCCAACTCGATGCTAATACTACTCCCAAAAACATATACATATAGCTCATAATACTTATTGTCGCGCCCCATTTTTCTCGCGAAAAAGCGGGATTCGACGTGACAACTCTCTTTTAGGAAGAGAGAGTGAAGAGTTGCCACCTAACGAATTTAAGGCGCGTTAGGGCACCGTTCTAACTAATTACAATTAAATTAAATTTTAAGTCTACGCAACCAGAGAATTGGGTAATGGTTCAAATTACCTCAAAAGGAAGGTATTAAGCACCTTTCGAGGTCCACAAATGTGGGTCCCTGCCGAATTCGTTATTTATGTGGGAATAGGTGATAAATAATAGGTCAATTAATTAAACTAAAGACTATGTAATTAAACAAGTAAAACTTTATTTTAAAACAAGTATTTAAGCCAATTTAATTACTAAAATCTAAGTGAGAAAATCATGCATGAATTAGCGCAAGTAAATAAATAAACAAAAAATCAGATAAGCGAGAAGTCAGAAGTGACACAATGATATAGGAAAAGAGACCTAATTACTAAGTGACTTAGTTAACTACCCCAAACAAATAGAGAGAATCAAACCTAGGTTAATTTTAACCTATTCGGATCAGCGCCCGACTTATTTATCGAAGACAATTTCAAAGTCATTGTCATATTCTGCTCGGGTCGATTTCCATCATATCCGTCTATCTACCCCCCTAAGTTAGTTATTAAGATTGTTATTAACCTAAAAGCGCACTAAAAAAATGAAAAGACTAACGCGTCTTAAGATGCCTACCCGTCCTGACTTAATGTCCAAGAGGCGTTGAACTTACTATTTGGATATGGGTCTAGACAAATGAAAATCTTAAGGTTATTAATTAGACTCAGGCTTTAACGTCAAGCAAAACAAGTAGGACTTCCACAATTAACACGTAATGACTTCACGTAAGCCTCTTAATTAAATAGATGATTAATGTGCCAAAATTAATTATGTCAGGGAAGAGACACTGACAGGCCAAATCTTCTAAAAGAATGCAATCACATTGAAATGAGCTACAGTCACAATTTCAGTAAATGCGCAGACCACAAATGGTTAGATTTCCTATATGCATAATTCTAGGAACAAAACAAATCATGCATGAGCAAGGGCCGATTATACTCTTAGATCTTTAGGCATGCTTTTCACTGATTCAAATTATCTCTATATGCATGATATGTAAAAGTGATTTAAATATGATAATGCTTCAAAATCGATTTAATTAATCCTATAGGCATGATTTCTAAAGTACTATAATAAGAATGTTTCAAATTATCAGCAAGATATAATTAAATCCTATAACTATGGTGACTAATTAATTTACATGCAGAAACAGATTTTGGGCAATTGATCATTTTAAAACACTGAAAACTGATTTTTTAATCCTATAACATGACAACTAATTCATTTTAAATGTTGAAACTGATTTTTTGCATCATGATAACTAACTTAGTTATGGTAAAATAGATCTTTTTTGCATCCTATAGACATGGTGACTAATTATGTTATATTAGTTATTCGGCAGAAATTACGAGTAACATGCAAAAATGAAAATTGTACGAGCATGCAAGGAACGTAAGAATCATAACTTGAATTTAAGGCGTACATAACAACTAGCATACCAGATTGCTATATGCTGGAAATTCTTTATTAAACCTATTGATATGTCATTTAAGTTAAATTAACAAGCCATTTAGTTAATGTCTATAGTCATGCTTTCTACGTTAATTTTATCAAACACGTTTTGAATAACAGATAGCACATAGTTTGCCCCTCCCCCATAGCAACCCCAAAAGTATTTCATTTATTATCAAAGTTTATACAATAATATTACAGACCAATGAATGAATGAGAAAATAAAATAAGACAGATCTAAGCTTTGGAGACTCTCAAATCTCGGGCAATTCTTCACTGTGTGACCATCTTCTAATAGAAACCTGTTAAATATAGCATAGGATTCGAAAGATCCTAGTATGACCCATGAAACTACCCTCGACATGTCAGAGTTCCTGAGAATCTCAAGGATTCTAGGCAGTGCTTATGTCGAGGCATGGGAATACATTAGGACCTCCGTATTCCACAAAATACAATGAAAACAAAACCAAGCCAGAAGCAAAGGTAATCACATAAACCAACCAGTCAAACAACATAAGCCAACTAACAAGTTCATGCTAACAATGGTTTAATGCAAACAGAAATATAAGTTCTAAATTGACATCCTACAGACATGCTTTTATAAACAAATCACAGAACAGTCATGGCTAAACACAGATGGATACATATTCCAAACTAAAGGTAAACATGCATATGAATTGAAATCTGCATCGATAAAACACTAACCAATTATCCGCAAACAACAGGAAATATTCAAAGCCTTTAGAATCAGCAATAAGTAGCCCTTATCAACCAAGAAGAGAAGTTAAAAATATGAGTAGTAGTGTCTGTCCAGTCTATCTTCATAATGAAAAGAGGGAGCATGCTTTTATAGTGAAAAGTAGGAGGCTTTTTGGGCACAAGGAAAGGGACTAATTACAGTATTAAATCATGGAAAAAATCCTTTATCACATAGGGCATCAATTAACTTATTAGATAGGTTTGAAGTTACCATAAATAAACAAGTACTGAGTTGTCAATACCAGAATCTTTTCCAAAAATCAAGTAATCGGATCAATCAGGACAATAGTTACCATGATTAGCTTGATACTAAACTTACTCTGGTCCATATAAGGAAGAAAACAATCAATTTGGGAGGATGAGAGCATTAATTAATTATACATCAAAACTTTACCAAGAATATCTAAGTATCAGTCATTCCAATCTAACTAAGGAAAAAAGATCAATTAAAGGATTAAGATGTAATGAAAGTAATTAACACGGTGAAAGACTAACAAACGGGACTCACAGAAAGAGGGCCAGGCAGATCAAATCTTAGTTACAAAATGTGACTCACAGAAGAACATATTATAGCAATACAGAGGTAGCGACCTAAGCAAATTTTACCCCAAAGTGTGACTTAGAATATAAAGACAATAATCAACAGCATGCTTAAAATTGACTTCAACAACAGAGCAAACATGTATTTGAATTTTCGAAATTAGGCTAGGAGTAAAAACTTGCAGAAATTGGTGGTTTTCACACATGACAGCCCACATGGAACACTTATTACAACATCATAGAGCTCAAGCACAAATTCGCAGTCCAAGTTTTACCAGTTGGGTTTTCAACATGCTGTAGTTTGTACCGACAACCACACAAGTCAAGATCTTAACAACATTATACCGATTCTCATAAACAAAATCTGGATTTTCAAAACCTATAAAGAAGAGGATGAGACAGAGTAGACGATGATACCCTTGAGCATAAAAGTGAGACAAAATCAGACCCCAAACGAATTTGCAAAACGTCGCTTAGTTCGTCGGGATCTTCCATCGTTCCTCAGAGAAACAAGAAACCTTTGAGATTTCCGATCTGTTCGGAGAAACAAGAAACCTTTGAGGTTTCTGATCTGTTCGGAGAAACCACTGGTGGCGACACTGGGACGATGGGATTTCGCCGTTGTTGGGATTTTGGTGAATTTTCTGGTCGGGATAAGGATGGCTGTTTGTGGGTTTTGGCGGTGGTTCTCGTCTGGCGATGGCCGGAGCAGAAGCGGGGGGGAGATGAGAGGTGAAGGGAGGTGGTTGACTTAGGGCTACGGGTAGAATAAGAAGAAAGTGGGGCGGCGCTGGTTGTTCACCGGCCGAGGATGGCCGGCGGCGGTGGAAATAGAGGAGAAGAGGGAGAAGAGTTGAAGGAAGGTAGCGGCTGGTCATTTTTGGGTTTGGTTGGAGGGTGGCGGTAACGGGTTGGTGGCTGCTTCACCGGTGATGGTGGAGTAGTGGTGGCCGACGGAGAGAAGAGAGGAGGGTGGTTGCTGGCTGGAGTGGCTGAGGATGGTGGCGGCGGTGTGGTAGTGAGAGAAGAGGAGCGGAGAAGAGGGAGAGAGGCGGTGGAAATAGAATGGGGTTAGGGTTTGTGTAGTTTAAAGAGCAAGAAAAGAGATGGAGTGATCTTGGCCGTTGATCGTGAGATCAACGACTGAGATTTAATCTCAATAAGTCAGGCATATTGGGGTAATTGAAATTGAATTTGGTATTTAAGATTAGGCCTAAATTGACTCAATTTAGGCTAGAATTGAAATAAATTGGGTAGAAAAGGACTAGAATTTAAATAAATTGAGATTGGAAATTGAATTCGGATGGCTATTTAATAAATAAACTACTACATATATAAAATTTAGTAGATAAAATAATAATTAACGATAATTATCAAAAGATTAAAAAAGAATAAATTACGTATATATATTGTACGTAAAATAAATGACATGTAATATCATATAAAATTTATGAAAAAATAGTAATAATATGAAATAAATTATATATCTAAAAATTGTATACGAATTTAAAAGTATCACGATGACGATAAAACGTGATTTACTTAGTAAATAAGAGCAATACGCGAGGAAAATTAAGCTTAAAAATAACAATAATTAGTATAATAACAGCCCGAGAGAGGTATAAAGAGGTCAAAATTGGGTGTCAACAGCTGCCCCTTCCTTGCTCGGGAATGAAGGATGAATTGGCGGGCAAGGAATGTTGACTAGTAGCCAATTTTGTCTGACCTGACGATTAATTTTCCTGAATCCGAAAAGCAAAAGGGGATTGCAAAAGTGTTGAGGCCGAGACTTTGGTTTTCAAGTCGCCTAAATATCCCTGGTCTTACGGGAATCAGGCCGTGTGTAATTCTAGAATATAGAAAAGAACGAGGCTTCTAGAGAAAATGTACAACCGAACTTCTGGACGAAGACGTAGTTGGCACGAGTTGACAAGGTTAGAGTATGAACAAAATAGAATGTGAATATGATTTACGAATAAAGAATTATGTTTTGAAGAATTGCTCTTAGCCGCTTCTTGTCTTGCCTGCAACTTTTAACACAACTAGATAAAATTGTTAGCTCATTAATATAGAGAAGTATTGACTAATGTGGCGCAAAATGGTAATAAATAGTAATAATGAAGAAAGGAGGTGAGAAAGCTTATCAATTTAATGTTGTTGTAGTATTTTTGAGGAACCTCAAAAATTCTGCCCCAGTTTAAACCTTTGAAGAGAAATCCTCAGTTGTTAAACCTGTGGATGTTAGTACGTAAGGATTTTATAAAAAAATAATTTATATATTTTGTAGGGCCAAAAGAAGATGTCTTATTGTAAGGCGAACTAGCCTAAGTGTACGTTTGTAAGGCGAACGAGCCTGAATGTTCATTTGTAAAGTGAGCGAGCCAAAAATGTTTCTTTGTAAGGCGAACGAGCCTGAACGTTCCTTTGTAAGGCGAACAAGCCTGAAGTGTTCCTTTGTAAGGCGAACGAGCCTGAATGTTCATTTGTAAGGCGAACAAGCCTGAGTGTACGTTTGTAAGGCGAACGAGCCTGAATGTTCATTTGTAAGGCGGACAAGCCTAAGGTTTCCCATTTGTAAGGCGGACCAACCTTTGGTGTCTCATTTGTAAGGCGGACCAACCTTTGGTGTCTCATTTGTAAGGCGGACCAACCTTTGGTGTCTCATTTGTAAGGCGGACCAACCTTTGGTGTCTCATTTGTAAGGCGGACCAACCTTTGGTGTCTCATTTGTAAGGCGTACCAACCTTTGGTGTCTCATTTGTAAGGCGGACCAACCTTTGGTGTCTCATTTGTAAGGCGGACCAACCTTTGATGTCCTTTGTAAGGTGAACGAGCCTATATATTAGTAGCTCAGTCATAACACAATTAATTATTTAATAGAAAAAATAATCTGATTTCCATATTCAATGGATCAAAAGTAGCTTAACGAAATGCTAGTGGCTCAATTCAAGTATTTAGTGGCCAAAAGTAGCATAATTCGGAAGTATAAGGATAGAACATCTTAGCCTTTGCGTCAGATGCGAGAGGAAGCAGAGCATCTTTTGGTGACGATTTTTCTTGATTGCGAAAATAATTTGTGTTTTACACTTGTTATTCCTGCATCCAAAGAAAAGCTGTAAGTTTAAAAAGGTGAGATTGACACGTACCTTAACTTGTCTTTGTCTCTTTGCATTGTTTTGATTTTGTGAATTCGAGCTCGCCATGTATTTTGGTAAAATTTTTGAGGACTTCTCAAAAATTTCTGGCCCAGTTTAAAATAAACTACTTTATGCAGGTCTTCCCATATCGAAAGATTGCCTCCGATTTGCTGAATTTTTTAAGGCTTCTCAAAACTTAGACAATATTTTCATGTAAAGAGTCATGTATTCCTTCTTCACTCAAAGAAGAATATTAGAACAAAAGATATGGTTGCCTTGCGCTTGACCATCACGATCCTAATTTTGAATCTGCATTATGATATTATTGGCCGCTTGACATATTAAAAGAATTTAGGCTTAATGAGTGGATAGCTTGGTCAAGGCCAATTCGATTTGAAAGTGAAAGGAGAATTTTTTTATTAGATTAAGACCGAACCCAATAATGAGCTGCCTACATATCCAAATGGAAATCAGGTCAAATGTAGTTCAGGAATACAAAAGAGAGTGAATAAAAGCAAAAAAAAAAGTTTATTGATCATAAGACGGACAAACGGAGGATAATAACACTTTGCATATGAGAGTCTTGTTCTCATCAATTCCTTTGATGTAGCTTGCGCTTTCTTGTTAAATGTCTTGGAAATATTTTTGTTGGATCACCTTGAAAAATGACTGCATTTATCATGACAGGATTACTGTTTAGTGATCTTTGCACTTTTATTTTGCCCTTCTCAATCAGAGTCTGAATTTTGTGCCTCAATGCTGAGCATTCCTCGATATCATGACCTTGAATATTTGAGTGATAAACACAACTTTTAGATGGATCAAAAGACGGAGATGAGTACCTAGGAATCCATCCCCTTATTGGTTTCAACACTCCTTGAACCCACAATCTTTGAAATATACTCGACAAAGTTTCCGTTAAAGGAGTAAAGGTGCGAGGTTTTCTCCCTTTTTGTGGAGAAGAATCGGGTGCCTGATACACCTCTGGAGAACTTTGTGGGTTATACGACTGGGGACGTTCATCGAAAATGGCGTGGACTTGTTCAGAATTTTGATGATATTGTGTTTGAGGTATAGGGGTCAATATCTTGTTTCCTTTTTCATCCTGTGAGCTCTTCGATGTTTGAAAGGCGGCTTGTATTGTAGAAACATCATTGATTCTCCCCGTCTGAATGCCATATTCTAATTCTTTTCCAATTCGAATCATATTACCAAAGATTTGAATACTTGCGAAGTATAGTGATTCGTAATATAAACCATCGAGTGACCTTATGAAGGTTTGTACCAATTCTTCTTCAGGTACTGAAGGACGCACTTTAGAAGCTTCTAATCTCCATCGTGTTACATATTCCTCAAAAGACTCGTGATTCAATTTTCTTAATCCGAGCAAATTTAGCATAGTTGCATCGGCCTTAATGTTGAACTTATATTGTTTTACAAAGTCTCGAGCCATATCTTCCCACGAATACCATTTGCCAAAGTCTTGTTTGACATACCATGTGAGTGCTATTCCCGATAAACTCTGAATAAATAACCTCATAAGAAGAGCCTCGTTATGTCCTGTTCCAACCAATCTGCTGCAATAATCCTTAAGATGTGTGATTGGATCTCCATGCCCATCAAACACATTGAATCTTGGAACATTGTATCCTAGCGGCAATTCAATTCCTGGATGTAGACATAATTTCTTATACCTCAGGTCATAAACATTTTCAGAGCGTAATGTTTCATCCACCCTCTCCTCTAAATCATGAATCCTTTTTTGCAATGCACCTAGCTTGTTGTTCTCATTTTTGCCAGATATAATCATGCTCGATAAAGTACCGCGATCAATGTGGGCTGAAGATATTTGTTCAGGGAGTGTATGAGTAGGGACGGAGAGAGGAGATATAGTCCAAAAAGTGTTTTGCCTGGAGCTAGAAGGAAGAAGACTAGCTTTCTTTCGAATACTGAGCATATTTGTCATATTGCAGATTCTTAGTCGAATCGATGTTCAAACGCTAGACAACCTTTGAGAAAAATTAAACACAAATAAAATTATCATGTAGCATACATAACATTGAATAATAATAATGATAATGATACTAAAATAAAGAACTCCCAAAATGGACGAGAATTAAAATTTAAAGAGTGATCTAAACGCAGAGATTTGAGCTTTGCACGAAATTTATGATAGTAACAAAACTTATGATATCAAAGGTTCGGCACGATACTAGGATGCAAACTTAAGAGACAAGGGAGTCATAGTATGAACAAAGTCGATTATTGTTGAACACTAGAGCTCTCTCCACTTTTCATCTAACATTCAACTTTAGTCAACCTTAGGATAAGTAGCTTCATGATTAACGAAGGAGGAATGCGCGAAAGAAAATATCTTATGAAGAACAACATTATGGAGTCATAGAGTGGAATGCCTTACTTATATGAGTAACAGATTATGATTTGTTCGGAATTGAATTAAGGTTATGAGGGATCTATACAACTCAAAAACTGCGAGAGTTGAAAGATGACACGAACATCGAATGTTGATGATTGCAAGTCAAACTTACGATGAAATACGGACCCAAATAAATAGGATTTTGACAGAGAAAATAATATGTCCATGTAGAACGCGATGAGTCTAGGATATTCTAAGGGTAACCAATTACCCCAAGAGGTTAGAAAGGGGTCTAGGATATCCTATCAAGGATTAGATCAAATCAAGAGATGATTTGCATGTCAAAAGAAGATTTCTAGAGGACAAGCTCAAATCATAACGTTAGAATAAAGGAAGATTTGACTAGGCCCTAAGATTGTATGATTTGGGCCTAAAGGAAAAAGGTACGGTACTATAAAATTACTTGCATTAAGTGCAAATAAATGAATTTTGACGTCGCCTAAAGCTCGAAATTCTAAGAGTAAGGTATAGGCTAAGACAAGAATGATAACGTAAACATAAATTATTAGCACATAGCAAATAAATATATGCATCATTCTGGTGTCACGAACACCCATTTATAGTTAATACATACATGAGTTAAGTATAAGGGGTGGGCACAACACTATCTTAGGTTTCCAAGATTTGGATGGACACAGACTCAAGGTTTTCCTATGCGAGGAGGCACGTGGTCACACGGTAGCAAAACTACCCGCTCACCCCACGTCTATGCCAACTCTTTAAAATGGGTGTTTGAAAGAATTTTGGAGAAGTGCAAAGGCACAACTCACGTGTATGGTGTGTGAAAGTGTGAAGCTCCCAAGTGAGGGAAGTATGAACAGAATGCCAGTTATGAAAAGCGATATCATGTAGCATATAAAAAATGAAAGTAACGTATTGAACAGTTAATGAGAGCAGTAAAGAAAAAAAGCAAGTAAACAAATTAATAAAGAATCACAATTAATTTGACAAAAGAGCAAGCTAAACATGAAAAAATAAGAATAACGAAATTAATTAGGAGGAGAAAACATTCTTTAAATAAAATAAGGTAACACAAATTCCCACATAACATAAAATCCGTAATGGTTAGAACCTAAGTATCCCCAGCAGAGTCGCCATTCTGTCGCACTCCATTTTTCTCGCAAAAAAGCGGGATTCGACGTGACAACTCTCTTTTAGGAAGAGAGAGTGAAGAGTCGCCACCTAACGAATTTAAGGCGCGTTAGGGCACCGTTCTAACTAATTACAATTAAATTAAATTTTAAGTCTATGCAACTAGAGAATCGGGTAAGGGTTCAAATTACCTCAAAAGGAAGGTATTAAGCACCTTTCGAGGTCCACAAATGTGAGTCCCTGCCGAATTCGTTATTTATGTGGGAATAGGTGATAAATAATAGGTCGATTAATTAAACTAAAGACTATGTAATTAAACAAGTAAAACTTTATTTTAAAATAAGTATTTAAGCCAATTTAATTACTAAAATCTAAGTGAGAAAATCATGCATGAATTAACGCAAGTAAATAAATAAATGAAAAATCAGATAAGCGAGAAGTCAGAAGTGACACAATGATATAGGAAAAGAGACCTAATTACTAAGTGACTTAGTTAACTACCCCAAACAAATAGAGATAATCAAACGTAGGTTAATTTTAACCTATTCGGATCAGCGCCCGATTTATTTATCGAAGACAATTTCAAAGTCATTGTCATATTCTGCTCGGGTCGATTTCCATCATATCCGTCTATCTACCCCCCTAAGTTAGTTATTAGATTGTTATTAACCTAAAAGCGCACTAAAAAAAAATGAAAAGACTAACGCGTCTTAAGATGCCTACCCGTCCTGACTTAATGTCCAAGAGACGTTGAACTTACTATTTGGATATGGGTCTAGACAAATGAAAATCTTAAGGTTATTAATTAGACTCAGGCTTTAACGTCAAGCAAAACAAGTAGGACTTCCACAATTAACACGTAATGACTTCACGTAAGCCTCTTAATTAAATAGATGATTAATATGCCAAAATTAATTACGTCAGGGAAGAGACACTGACAGGCCAAAGCTTCTAAAAGAATGCAATCACATTGAAATGAGCTACAGTCACAATTTCAGGAAATGCGCAGACCACAAATGGTTAGATTTCCTATATGCATAATTCTAGGAACAAAACAAATCATGCATGAGCAAGGGCCAATTATACTCTTAGATCTTTAGGCATGCTTTTCATTGATTCAAATTATCTCTATATGCATGATATGTAAAAGTGATTTAAATATGATAATGCTTCAAAATCGATTTAATTAATCCTATAGGCATGATTTCTAAAGTACTATAATAAGAACGTTTCAAATTATCCGCAAGATATAATTAAATCCTATAACTATGGTGACTAATTAATTTATATGCAGAAACAGATTTTGGGCAATTGATCATTTTAAAACACTGAAAACTGATTTTTAATCCTATAACATGGCAACTAATTCATTTTAAATGTTGAAACTGATTTTTTGCATCATGATAACTAACTTAGTTATGCTAAAATAGATCTTTTTTGCATCCTATAGACATGGTGACTAATTATGTTATATTAGTTATTCGGCAGAAATTACGAGTAACATGCAAAAATGAAAATTGTACGAGCATGCAAGGAACGTAAGAATCATAACTTGAATTTAAGGCGTACATAACAACTAGCATACCAGATTGCTATATGCTGGAAATTCTTTATTAAACCTATTGATATGTCATTTTAAGTTAAATTAACAAGCCATTTAGTTAATGTCTATAGTCATGCTTTCTACGTTAATTTTATCAAACACGTTTTGAATAATAGATAGCACATAGTTTGCCCCTCCCCCATAGCAACCCCAAAAGTATTTCATTTATTATCAAAGTTTATACAATAATATTACAGACCAATGAATGAATGAGAAAATAAAATAAGACAGATCTAAGCTTTGGAGACTCTCAAATCTCGGGCAATTCTTCACTGTGTGACCATCTTCTAATAGAAACCTGTTAAATATAGCATAGGATTCGGAAGATCCTAGTATGACCCATGAAACTACCCTCGACATGTCAGAGTTCCTGAGAATCTCAAGGATTCTAGGCAGTGCTTATGTCGAGGCATGGGAATACATTAGGACCTCCGTATTCCACAAAATACAATGAAAACAAAAAAAAGCCAGAAGCAAAGGTAATCACATAAACCAACCAGTCAAACAACATAAGCCAACTAACAAGTTCATGCTAACAATGGTTTAATGCAAACAGAAATATAAGTTCTAAATTGACATCCTACAGACATGCTTTTATAAACAAATCACAGAACAGTCATGGCTAAAAACAGATGGATACATATTCCAAACTAAAGGTAAACATGCATATGAATTGAAATCTGCATCGATAAAACACTAACCAATTATCCGCAAACAACAGGAAATATTCAAAGCCTTTAGAATCAACAATAAGTAGCCCTTATCAACCAAGAAGAGAAGTTAAAAATATGAATAGTAGTGTCTGTCCAGTCTGTCTTCATAATGAAAAGAGGGAGCATGCTTTTATAGTGAAAAGTAGGAGGCTTTTTGGGCACAAGGAAAGGGACTAATTACAGTATTAAATCATGGAAAAAATCCTTTATCACATAGGGCATCAATTAACTTATTAGACAGGTTTGACGTTACCATAAATAAACAAGTACTGAGTTGTCAATACCAGAATATCTTCCCAAAATCAAGTAATCGGATCAATCAGGACAATAGTTACCATGATTAGCTTGATACTAAACTTACTCTGGTCCATATAAGGAAGAAAACAATCAGTTTGGGAGGATGAGAGCATTAATTAATTATACATCAAAACTTTACCAAGAATATCTAAGTATCAGTCATTCCAATCTAACTAAGGAAAAAAGATCAATTAAAGGATTAAGATGTAATGAAAGTAATTAACACGGTGAAAGACTAACAAACGGGACTTACAGAAAGAGGGCCAGGCAGATCAAAGCTTAGTTACAAAATGTGACTCACAGGAAGAACATATTATAGCAATACAGAGGTAGCGACCTAAGCAAATTTTACCCCAAAGTGTGACTTAGAATATAAAGACAATAATCAACAGCATGCTTAAAATTGACTTCAACAACAGAGCAAACATGTATTTGAATTTTCGAAATTAGGCTAGGAGTAAAAACTTGCAGAAATTGGTGGTTTTCACACATGACAACCCACATGGAACACTTATTACAACATCATAGAGCTCAAGCACAAATTCGCAGTCCAAGTTTTACCAGTTGGGTTTTCAACATGCTGTAGTTTGTACCGACAACCACACAAGTCAAGATCTTAACAACATTATACCGATTCTCATAAACAAAATCTGGATTTTCAAAACCTATAAAGAAGAGGATAAGACAGAGTAGACGATGATACTCTTGAGCACAAAAGTGAGAAAAAATCAGACCCCAAACGAATTTGCAAAACGTCGCTTAGTTCGTCGGGATCTTCCGTCGTTCCTCGGAGAAACAAGAAACCTTTGAGGTTTCCGATCTGTTCGGAGAAACAAGAAATCTTTGAGGTTTCCGATATGTTTGGAGAAACCACTGGTGGCGACACTGGGACGACGGGATTTCGCCGTTGTTGGGGTTTTGGTGAATTTTCTGGTCGGGATAAGGATGGCTGTTTGTGGGTTTTGGCGGTGGTTCTCGTCTGGCGATGGTCGGAGCAGAAGCGGGGGGAAGATGAGAGGTGGAGGGAGGTGGTTTACTTGGGGCTATGGGTAGAATAAGAAGAAAGTGGGGCGGCGCTGGTTGTTCACTGGCCGAGAATGGCCGGCGGTGGTGGAAATAGAGGAGAAGAGGGAGAAGAGTTGAAGGAAGGTAGCGGCTGGTCATTTCTGGGTTTGGTTGGAGGGTGGCGTTGACGGGTTGGTGGCTGCTTCACCGGTGATGGTGGAGTAGTGGTGGTCGACGGAGAGAAGAGAAGAGGGTGGTTGCTGGCTGGAGTGGCTGAGGATGGTGGCGGCGGTGTGGTAGTGAGAGAAGAGGAGCGGAGAAGAGGGAGAGAGGCGGTGGAAATAGAATGGGGTTAGGGTTTGTGTAGTTTAAAGGGCAAGAAAAGAGGTGGAGTGATCTTGGCCGTTGATCGTGAGATCAACGGCTGAGATTTAATCTCAATAAGTCAGGCATATTGGGGCAGTTGAAATTGAATTTGGTATTTAAGATTAGGCCTAAATTGACTCAATATAGGCTAGAATTGAAATAAATTGGGTAGAAAAGGACTAGAATTTAAATAAATTGAGATTGGAAATTGAATTCGGATGGCTATTTAATAAATAAACTACTACGTATATAAAATTTAGTAGATAAAATAATAATTAACGATAATTATCAAAAGATTAAAAAAGAATAAATTACGTATATATATTGTACGTAAAATAAATGACATGTAATATCATATAAAATTTATGAAAAAATAGTAATAATATGAAATAAATTATATATTTAAAAATTGTATACGAATTTAAAAGTATCACGATGACGATAAAACGTGATTTACTTAGTAAATAAGAGCAATACGCGAGGAAAATTAAGCTTAAAAATAACAATAATTAGTATAATAATAGCCCGAGAGAGGTATAAAGAGGTCAAAATTGGGTGTCAACACTTATGATATCTGATGTCAAAACTATTCATAACTTAGGTAGACATATCTGTATGTCAAACCTTTCATAAAATATAGGGACATATCTAATGTCCAAAACTGTTGGAAAAGCAGAAGGACATATCTGATGTCATGCAATTCACAAGTCATGAATCTTAAAGCTTTGCAAAACCATAATTCAAAATATACTTTCTTTTCTAATATCATAGCTTGAAGAATTAGGCATGCAATTTCATGAAAATAGAGGTCATGTTACCTAAACATACCAATTTTACTTAAAGACATGCAATTCAATGAAGTCATGCTAAAATTAATCATTAACATATAGGATTTTTAAATCAACTAAGGAACTTCAATTAAATCAAGGATATGTAATAAGAAATCATGAATTGATGCCTTAAAGAAGACCCATAACTTTTTCCCCAATATGAGTAAGAACCCTAATTTAGAAATCCATAAATTCAATTTAAAAGATTGGAGTTTTGGGCATAAGGGTGAAGGAAATCCCTTATTGAATACCCACATACGTTGATTGAAGCTAACCCGCTTGAATTTGAAAAGAAAAGGAGACTTGAACTTGGAGCTTGAGGGAGTTCTTTTACCAATTGGTAGATGAATGAGGTAATGAGAAGGGACTTAGGCTAATAGGTTTATAAATCATGCTAAAAATGGTCAAAACAACATCACTTAGGAATTAAAAGGGTAGGTAATGACTAAAATACCCCTGGGACATAATTAGGAAAAAACTATTAAAATAGACTGCCAGGAATCACGGATGGATTCCACAGACAGTAGGCTGAACCACGGTTCGTGGTTTCCATTCGTGGTTTCTGGATAAACCATCAGGCTGCAGAAGATAAACCACGGTTCAATAGGATGGACCATAGTAAAGTTTACGATTCATAAACCCAACTCGTCGAAGCTGAGGTGCTAGGTAGGTCTCTGCTCAAGTTCTACGAGTCAACAGAAAGGTCCATAGTTCAAACTACGGTCCACATACTTGACTCGTGGTTCCTGATAATTAGTCAGTCCTCAGGTCTGGTACCACGAGTTCACAAGATGGATCGTAGACTGAACTATGGTCCGTAGAACCAACTCATGGTTCTCAGACCAGAGCCTAAACCTGGAAAACTTAAACCATGACTCCATTCCATGACCCGTGGTTCACACCACGATCCGTGGTTTGGACCCATAAACCCTGAAAAGCTAAACTTTTTCTGAGTTTCTAAGTTTAACAACTGAATAAGTTTCTGGGGAATTACAACTGGTACTTTTGGACATGACCCACATGACTTTATTAATACCTGTGAGGAGATATTGCACCATTTGGGGTTTTTGGAGACTCACGGGGTTGGCTATACTACATATCAGCTGGAGGGCCCAGTGAAGTTATGGTGGAGGGCCCAGGTTGCTTGCAGACCATCATCGTCACCTCCTTTGACTTGGTCTAAGTTTTATGAGGCCTTAATGGCCAAGTTCTTACCTCACAGTGATAGAGAGAATTGGAGAGAGCAGTTCACTAGACTTACTTAGGATAGCATGACCGTCTCAGTGTATGAGACTTGTTTTCATCAGCTTGCTCCATTTGGGGCCGTGATTATGCCTATCGAGTCTGACAAAGTCCATAGGTTTATTTGGGGGGCTACATAGAGAGTTTAGAGAGCCAGCAGAGATATTGGTTGCTAGTGATCGGTCCTTCCAAGTTATTGCAGACTATGCCTGTAGTGTAGAGAATTCGCGTCATCATGACACCAGGGCTAGAGATAAAAAACCTCGATATCAAGGCATCTAGAGTGGTTCTTATAATGGTAGTAGAGGTTCAAGCTAGTGGGGCCGAGGGTATCAGTCACAGCAGCACCGGGGTCAGTCTAGTCAACTGGTTCAGGCTTCGCTTTTGTCTTCTGGTGGATCTCAGTTTTAGCAGGGTCAGAGTAGCCAGCAGGGCTATAGTGGTCAGCCTTTAAGAGGTACTGCTTTTGGGGCATCAGGTCATTATGGCCATACAGGTTCAACTAGTTCGTCTCGATAATTTAGGCCATCAGGGGATTGCTATGAGTGCGAAGTTATTGGGCACTTTTCTAGAGATTGCTCCCAGCGGGGTACGGTTCAACCAGCTGCTCATTCGGCTCAGCCTATCCATACAATCATTCCACCAGTTAGAAGGGGTGGTGGTTAGGCTAGAGGTAGTACCCAGCGTGGTAGGACATATAGTAGGGATGGCGGTCGGTCAGGTAGTGGTCATCGTCAGTTTTATATGGTCCCTGGGAGACCGGAGGCAGAAGTCTTTGATGCTGTAATCATAAGTACAATTTTTGTATGCCTCCGACAAGCTTTTGCTTTATTTGATCCTGTATCCACTTGTTCGTATGTATCTGCCTACTTTATGCATTGCTTGGGGTTGACTAGTAAGCCATTATCTGTACCTGTATCTGTTTCAACCCGGGTAGGAGATTCTTTAGTAGTGGATCGAGTTGTGAGATCCTGTATGATTTCTGTGGGGGATATTGAAACTTAGGGTGATTTGAGGATTCTTGATATATTAGACTTCGATGTCATTCTGGGCATGGACTGGTTATCCCCTCATCGTGCAGTTTTGGATTGTTATGCCAAGACCGTTACCATAGCCGTACCCGATGCATCCCAGATTATGTGGAAGGGTTCTGTCAGTCGTGCACCATCTGTGATCATCTCTTGTCTTCGAGCTAGGAAGTTGATTTCTCCTGGGTGTTTGGCTTATTTAGCATATGTCCGAGATGCTAGTGCCGACCCTTCTTCCATTGAGTCGGTTCCTATGGTTAGAGAGTTCCTAGATGTGTTCCCTACCGACCTTCCAGGATTTCAACCCGAGAGAGATATTGACTTTGTTATTGAGTTAGAGCCAGGCACATGGCCCATTTCTATTTATCCCTATCGTATGGCTCCAACTGAGTTGAGAGAGCTTAAAGAGCAGCGCCAGGACTTGTTAGCTAAGGGTTTCATTTGGTCGAGTGTATCTCTTTGAGGTGCTCCTATGTTGTTTGTGAAGAAGAAGGATGGGTCGATGCGGATGTGTATTGATTATCGGTAGCAAAATAGCGTGACTGTGAGGAATGTGTATCCGATACTGCAAGTAGATGATTTGTTTGATCAGCTTCATGGTTCAGTCGTGTTTATGAAGATAGATTTGATGTTAGGCTACCACCAGTTGAGGGTTAGGGTAGAGGACATCCCTAAAACCGCATTCAGGACATGTTATGGCCACTATGAGTTCCTGGTGATGTCTTTTGGGTTGACTAATACCCCTGCAACTTTTATGAACTTGATGCACAGGGTGCTTGTCCTGCATTTGGATTTATTCGTGATACTTTTCATAGATGACATCTTGGTATATTCGTGGAGTAGAGATGAGCATGAGCAGCACTTGAGGATTATACTTCAGACTTTGAGAGATCATTGGCTTTATGCCAAGTTCTCAAAGTGCAAGTTTTGGCTTGAGTCAGTTGCATTCCTAGGACACATTGTGTCTAAGGATGGGATTAGAGTTGACCCGGGTAAGATTGCAGCAGTCCGTGATTGGCAAAGACCTACTACTCCTACCAAGGTTTGTAGCTTTGTTGGGTTAGTAGGGTACTATTAGTGGTTCGTCGAGGGGTTTTCTTCCATAGCAGCACCTTTGACTAGGCTAACTAGGAAGGATGTCCCATTTCAATAGTTGGATCAGTGCGAGGATAACTTTCAGAGGCTTAAGGCCATGTTGACTTTTGCTCTAGTGTTGACTTTACCAGTTGAGGGTTAGAGTTTCTCGGTATATTGTGATGCTTTAGAGGTTGGTCTGGGTTATGTATTGATGCAGCAGGGTAATGTGATAACATATGCATCGAGATAGTTGAAGGTTCATGAGTGCAACTACCCCACTCATGACTTAGAGTTTATGGTGGTAGTCTTCAAGCTTAAAATTTAGAGGCACTACCTATATGGAGTTCACTGTGAGATCTTCACCGATCACCATAGTCTTTAGTATAGCACGAGTTAGCGAGAGCTGAACTCGAGGCAGGGGAGATGGGCCGACCTACTGAAGGACTATGACTTCACTATTCTGTATCATCCGGGCAAGGCAAACTTGGTAGAGGATGCCTTGAGCTGGAAGGCAGTGAGTATGGGTAGCCTAACTTCACTTTCAGTTTCCGAGCGACTATTGGCCTTGGACATCCAGTCCCTAGCTAACCGTTTGGTTAGGCTTGACTTGTCGGATTCTAGCAGAGTTCTCACTAGTGTTAAGGTTCATTCTACCTTGATTGATCAGATTCAGAGCCGTCAGTTTGAGGATCAGTAGTTGTGTGACCTTTGTGATCAGGTTGTTCAGGATGAGGCCAGCCGAGCTACTCTAGACTCAGATGGGCTTCTGAGTTTAATAGTCGCCTTTGTGTTCTGAAGGTTGGTGATTTGATTTAGTTGATTCTCTATGAGGCACATTGTTCTAGGTATTCCATCCATCCTGGCGCAACCAAGATGTACAAAGATTTGAGGCAGCTTACTGGTGGAGTGGTATGAAGCAGGATGTAGTGGAGTTTGTATCTCGGTGTTTGAACTGTCAGCAGGTGAAATTTGAGCACATGAGACCTGGTAGTTTGATACATCGGCTTCCCATTCCTGAATAGAAGTGGGAAGGGATCACTATGGATTTTATAGTTGGGTTGCCTAGTATATCTAGGGGTTTTGACTCTATTTGGGTTATTGTTGATCGACTGAATAAGTCAGCGCACTTCTTGCCAGTTCACACTACCTACATGGTCGAGAGGTTAGCTCAAATTTATCTTCATGAGATTGTTCGGTTGCATGGGTCCTAGCTTCAATCATTTCAAACCATGATACTGAGTTCACATCTCAGTTTTGGAAGGCTATTTAGCGAGATTTGGGTACAGAGGTTCAGCTTAGTACTGCATTCCACCCTCAGACAGATGGCCAGTCCGAGAGGACTATTCAGGTCCTGGAGGACATGCCTCGGGCCTGTGTTCTTGACTTTGGGGGTTCTTGAGACCAGTTTATGCATTTGGCAGAGTTTGCTTATAATAATAGTGTTTATTCAAGCTTAGGCATTGCACCTTTCGAGGCTTTTTATGGTAGGCATTGTAGATCACCGTTTGGTGAGGTCAATGGTTTGGAGTTGTAACGACCGGATCTATCGTTAGGGTTGAACCATTCATGCCAATTCTTAGAGTTAGAAAACTTCGAGTTTGGGAGTTTGAAATTTTTGGCTAGGCTAGTCTCGGCCAATTTTGAAGTGAGGTATGGTCTAGGGCAATCTGGGTAAGGATTCGGTTAAATGTCTTGATTTGAGCTAGTTTTTCATTTAGCTAAGACATAAGGAAGTCCGGGGGACTTTTCGAAATCAAATTCGGGTAAGTAGAACTCCTGGAATCGAGGTTGACGTGAATAGGTTATTCAGGGACATTGGAAAAATAAGTGTGTTGTAAAATAGACCAATTTTGAGGGCTTTATGACTCTTTGTCTCGTGTCAATCGTCGTAGCGGTTGACACTTTGCCATAGTGACCTCCACCATAGCGACCTCCGCCGTAACAGAGAAAATATCACTACAACGGAAGTCAACATCGATCAGCCTCTGCCATAGCGGACGAATCCACTATAGCGATGCCGCTATAGAGGAGCAGACCGCTATAGCAGAGCGCAATTGGATTTAATTCAGAAACTTGCCCAAAATAGTTCAGTTTTCTTCAAAATATTTTGGGAGAAGAAGGGGGCGATTTTGGGCAATTTCCATCTATTTTTCACCATTTTACATCCTAAAGGTAAGGATTTTACTCCCCAAACTCCATAATATCTTTCCTATGCTATAAAATTGCTAGGAGTGGACTTGGGGAAAGGTTTGGGATAACCTAGGATTGTAGAATCCAGGGAAAAAGGGGAATTCTAGGGTGCTAAAGTTCTTGGGTATTTTTTATAGTTAATGGGTAATGATCACCAAGCTTAAATTCTCTAAATATATCGGTGTATATGATAATCTTAGATGAATTAATGGCGAGAAGGCCCGAAAAGGGTTAGGATGATCATGGTTTGGCCTGGGGATTAGGATTTTAGTATAATTCGGGTAATTTAGGCCAGTTTATTAACTATAGTGTTTATGTATTTGTTTCTAGACCAAGAACAAGCAAGTGATCCTGAAAAAGGGAAAGCTCTGGCACTGTAGAGCTTGATTATTCGAGGTAGGTGATGGTTATTGATTCCTGTATGCAATGTATGTTTGAGTACTTTGGTCTAAGTATTGTATGTGTTGCATATTTAGGGAATGATTAGGAATGTCTAAGAGTCCTGTTTTTAGTCTTGTGAAATGAACTAGGTGTTATTGCTTGTTGGTTTACAAGTGTTGATTGTTCATTGTTTGTGACTGTTGATTTATGTGACATTCGGTTGGCTCGGGTACCATGCCTGGTATGGGTATATTAACGGTTGGCTCGGGTACCACGCTTGATACGAGATATACTAACGGTTGGCTCGGGTATCATGCTTGGTACGAGAAATACTGACTAGTTGGCTCGGGTTCCATGCCTGGTACGGTTTTACTTATTGCATTGTGCATTTGATTTGGTTCCATGAGTGGACTGGGCTGTGTTTATAAATTGTGATATTGTATTTTGGTCCTTGAGAGGCCAGGTTGTTATATTGATCTGTGAGTTTGGTCTTGGTGTAGACCAGGGTGTAATGTTACATGGTGAGTTGGTCTTGGGGTAGACTGAGTTGTATGTTTGACACTTAGGTATTGTCTAGAGGGGATCCAGGGTTGGTCTGGGATATGTAATATGGTATAATTATTGTTTATTGTGGATTGTTGATCATAGTTGTGAAAGTGTATTACATGTGGGGACAAGCTAGGGAGAGACTTGTAGTCTAGAAGTACCTATTGGCTTATTTACATGTTTCCTGTACTATTACTTGACTTTTGTACTGTTCATATACTATTTATTTGAAACTGGCTGATGATCCTACCAGTACACGGTAGTTGTGTACTGATACTGCACTTGCGTTTCTTTTGTGAGTACATGAAATCTTTTGGTGGTTGACGCACGACCTCACCTGTAGGCCTGACACTTCAAGACATCAAGGGTAAGCTGTTCGATCGAGATGCCTTGGTTTCTTTCTTATTGGTTGTAGTCCACTTGTTTCGGGCTTAGGCTATTGCTTATTTTTGGGTTGCATCCCCGTACTCTAGATTTGGTAGCATTTTGGTACAATGACATTTAGGTCCTAGGGGATTTTTCCATAGGTTATTTATTATAGTTGGTTTGATTTTGGTTAATTATCGCTAGTTTATTTTCTTGAACACTGGTTTTAAGCTGTTAGACTATACTAAGGGTTGAGTTCTATTGGTTCGCTCATCCGATGGTTGGGTGGGTGCCACTCACGGCGGTCTGGGTCATGACAAAGATGTTATCAGAGACCTAGGTTCATTGATCTCGTCATACCAAAACAGGTCTAGTAGAGCGGAACGGTATGAACACGTCTGTACTTCTCCGCGGGAGGCTATAGAGCTTTAGAAAAATTGTCTCTTCTTTCTTCTTTCATGATGGAACTTGATTCCAATTGGTATCTGGTGATATAAATTGGTATCTGACTCTTTCACTCTTCTGTCCACAGATGGTTAACACCAGGAACAACAAATCTAGAGTGGCGGTCCCAGTAGCGGACCCGACTGCCAGAGGTAGGGGCAGAGGTCGAGGTAGAGCCACACCCGCCAGGGGTGGAACTCAAGATGCTGCAGAAGCGTGAGAAGGAACTCCTCCCCCACCTTAGTAACAGGTTGTCAAAGATCTGAAAGTTGTTTTGGAGGATGCTAGGGCGCAAGCGGAGGCAACACTGGCTGGAGGTGCAGGCCTTCCCTCTATGACGCCCGAAGCATTTCAGCAGGCTTGGAACTTCTTGAGTGGTTTGGTTGGTGCCGGAGCCACCCCTGCGGGTGTTGCAAATCAGGCTCTGGGCACTCAGCCAGCAGTCACTATGGCTCCTATGATGGATGCAACTTTAGGCACCAGTGATTTCTTCAGGCCAATGCTAGTCCCGTTAATAACAGGAAGTGGACATGAGATGCTGACCAAGTTTCTCAAGCTGCAACCTCCCACGTTTTAGGGAACTAATAGGAAAGATGCTTATGAGTTCATATTGGATTGCTATGAGAGGCTGCACAAGATGGGCCTTGTACAACAACATGGGGTTGAGTTCGTCACATTTCAGCTGCAGGGTGATGCCAAGCAGTGGTAGAGATCTCATATGGAATGTCGATCATCTGTTTTTACCCCACTGACTTGGGAGCAGTTTCACGCTCTCTTCTTAGAGAAGTATGTACCCCATACTCTGAGAGATACGAAAAAGGATGAGTTCTTGAATTTGGAACAGGGTAGCATGTCGGTCTCTGCTTATGAGGCTAAGTTTCATGCCTTGTCTCATTTTGCTACACAATTGTTGGGTTCTGAGAAGTAGCGGGTTCAATTATTTGTGAAGGGTTTGAATACTGAGCTTCAGGTATTGTCAGTGCACATGACTTCATCAGGGAAATGCTTCAATGAAGTGGCAGATTATGTAAAGTAACTTGAGGGAGTCAAGCAAGCGGGGCAGGCTAAAGTGTTAGCCAAGAAGCCTTGGAATGAGGGGAATTATGGTGGATCGTATTCCAGGGGCCATAATCAGTAGGTATACTCAGCCCATCCTATTCATTCAACTCTGCCAGATGCTACAGGTGGTCATTCGGGATCTAATCAGCAGTTTTCAGCTCCTAGAGGCCAGAGAGCCTCTTAAACATCTGCTAGCGGGCCTACACTTGATCGTAGTTATTTCCATTGTGGTGATCTGGGCCACTTTAAGAGGGATTTCCCTCACAGGCAGACTGGTAATCAGGTTCAGTAGTAGTCTAAGGCTTTGGTCCCGGCAGGTAGATGTGGTTATGCTAGAGGTCATCCACAAGGTGGGTAAGGTAACTTTCAGGGAGGTCGAGGAGACAGAGGAAACGGCGGCGCGGGCAGGGGTGTGGCGCAATTAGCTAAGGAAGTAGCTCGGATTAATGACCGAGCTTAGTGTTATGCATTTCCAGGGAGGACCGAGGTTGAGGCATCAGATGCAGTGATCACAGGTACCATTCTTGTCCGTGATAAAATGACTTCAATACTATTTGACCTAGGTTCTACATATTCTTATGTGTTTGTGAGTTTTGCTTTGGGTCTGGACTTGATATGTGATATCCTTGATTCCCCTATCCATTTTTCTACCCTAGTTGGGGAGTCTATGATTGTGACTCATGTTTATCATAATTATTCTATTGTATTTGTGGGGTTGCATATGTGGGTAGACTTGGTAATTTTGGATATGGTAGACTTCGATGTCATTTTGGGCATGACCTGGTTATACCCTTATCATGCTGTGTTGAATTGTAATACCAAGTCTGTGTCTCTAGAAATTCCAGGTGAGGATAGGCTAAAGTGGGAAGAAGTGTACAGGGCCAAGCCGGGTGATATCATTTGTTTGGGCTAGAGAGCTAATGGGTAACGGGTGTCTAGCCTTTTTGGCTCATCTCCGGGATGATAGTGTGGAGTCCCCATCTATTGAGTCAGTTCCAGTTGTTTCAGAGTTTCGACAGGTGTTTCAAGTGGATTTTCCTGGTATCCCTCCGGACATGGATATCGATTTCGATATTGACTTGGAGCCGGGAACTCGGTCAATTTCCATGCCTCCTTATCGTATGGCTCCAGAAGAACAAAGGGAGCTTAAGTCTCAGCTTCAGGAACTCCTAGATAAGGGATTTATCCATCCCAGTGCTTCACCTTGGGGTGCTCCGATCTTGTTTGTGAAAAAAATGGATGGTAGTATGCGGATGGTCATAGATTACAGGCAACTGAACAAGGTCACCATCCGAATAAGTACCTTTTACCCCATAGTGATGATCTTTTTAACCAGTTACAGGGTGCATCTATGTTTTCGAAAATTAACTTGAGGTCGGGATATCATCAGTTAAAGATTAGGCCTGCGGACATTTCTAAGTCTTCTTTTCAGACTCGGTATGGACATTATGAGTTCTTAGTGATGTTGTTTGGGTTAACCAATGCACCGGTAGCATTCATGAGTTTGATGAATGGGGTTTTTACACCTTACTTGGATTCGTTCGTTATCATTTTTATTGATGATATTTTGATCTACTCCAAGAGTAGGAAGGAGCATGCTGAACATCTCCGTATAGTGTTGGACATTTTGAGACGTCAAAAGCTTTATGATAAGTTCTCCAAGTATGAAATTTGGTTGACTTCGATCGCATTCTTGGGGCTTGTAGTGTCAGAATAGGGGGTGATGATAGATACCCAGAAGATTGAGCAGTCAAGAGTTAGGTCCGGCCCATCTCAGTGACTGAGGTGAGAAGTTTTGTGGGACTTGCAGACTATTATTGTAGGTTCGTTAAGGATTTTGAATCTATTGCTACCCACTTGACAAGGCTGACTTAGAAATACATACCGTTTGTGTGGTCCGACAAGTGTGAGGAGATCTTCCAAAAGCTCAAGACACTTCTTACCACGGCTCCTATTTTGTCTTTGCCAGTTGAAGGTAAGGACTTTATTATTTATTGTGACACTTCACATTCTGGTTTGGGTGCTGTGATGATATAGGATAGTAATATGATAGCCTATGCTTCTAGGCAGTTGAAGGTTCATGAGAGAAACTATCCAACTCACGATTTAAAGTTAGCAGCGTTGGTGTTTGCACTCAAGATTTGTAGATACTATCTCTATGGTGTCAAGTGTGAGGTGTTCACTTATAATCACAGCCTGCAACATGATTTTACTCAAAAAGATTTGAATATGAGGCAGAGAAGTTGGATGGAGCTGTTAAAGGACTATGATGTGACCATTCAGTACTATCCGGGTAAGGCTAATATGGTGGTAGACGATTGAGCCAGAATACAGTTAGCATGGGCAGTTTGGCTTGTTTGGGGGTGTCCAAACAACCACTTGCTAAGGAGATTTAGGCATTAGAATCTAAGTTCATGCACTTGGGTATTTCAGAACAAGGTGGGGTATTAGCTAGTATTGAAGTCAAATCCACTTTCATAGAGGAGATAAAAGCCAATAGTTTCAGGATTCATAGTTGAGCAGCCTTCGAAGCAAGGTAGTGTTTGGAGAGTCTGGGGATGCCACGTTAGACGCTGACAGGGTTATAAGTTTCAGAGGAAGGATTTGTGTTCCTCGGGTTGATGACATGATTCAGAAGGTATTGGCAGAAGCTCATGGTTCACGGTATTTGATTCAGCCGGGTGTAACCAAGATGTACATAAATTTAAGGCAACTTTATTGGTGGCCTGGGATGAAAAGGGACATAGCAGATTTTGTGTCGAAGTGCCACAATTGCCAGCAGGTCAAGTATGAACACCAAAGGCCTGCAGGACTACTTTAGAGAATGCCCATTCCAGAGTGGAAGTGGGAACGGATAGCCATGGATTTTGTGGTGGGTCTCCCCAAGACTTTGGGGAAGTATGACTCTATTTGGGTCATTGTTGACAGGCTGACCAAGTCATCTCACTTCATTCCGATAAGGGTAGATTACAATTAGCAGAAATTAGCTAAGATCTATGTGAAAGAGGTTGTGAGATAGCATGGGGTGCCACAATCCATTATTTCAGACAAGGTTACGCAATTTACCTCCAAGTTTTGGGGTAAGTTGCATGAGGAGTTGGGCACTCAACTCACCTTTAGTACAACCTTCCATCCTCAGACTGATGGTCAGTCGGAGAGGATGGTTCAGGTATTGGAGGACATGCTGAGAGCATGTATGATTGACTTTGGGGGTTATTAGGACCAGTTTCTACCGTTGTGTGAGTTCTCATACAACAAAAGCTGCCACTCCAGTATTGACATGGTGCCATTCGAGGCTCTGTATGGGAGGAGTTGTAGGTCACCTATAGGGTGGTTTGATGAAGGTGATGTAAAGCCTTTGGGAGTAGACTTGGTAAGGGAAGCACAAGAAAAGGTAAGAGGCATTCAAACCATTTGCTAGCTGCCTAAAGCAGCCCGAAGGAATATACATATTACAAGGTAAGAGACATGGAATTTCAAATTGGTGAGCAGGTATTGTTGAAAGTATCACCAATGAAGGGAGTTATGCATTTTGGTAAGAAGGGCAAGCTTATCCCTCAGTTTATCGGACCATTTGAAGTTCTTGAGATCGTAGGGCCTGTGGCTTACAGATTAGCACTGCCACCCAGTCTGTCGGGTGTCCATCCGGTATTCCACGTATCTATGCTGAAGCGATACCATGGGGATGGGGACTACTTCATCAAGTAGGATGGGGTGTTATTTGATAAGGATCTTCGCTATAAAGAGGAACCAGTTTTGATTCTTGATCGGGATGTCCAGAAATTTAGGACATAGGTGATTAGTATGGTAAAGGTTCAATGGAAGTATCGTTCAGTTGAGGAAGCCACTTGGGAAACCAAGAAGGACATGCAGGAAAAGTACCCTCACCTGTTTGAGGATATAGGTACTGCTCTTTTTGCTCAGTACTTTCTATACTTTTGGGTTTGATCATTCGGGGATGAACGATGGGTAAATTGGTATCTGTTGTAATGACTGTGTCCATCATTATGGGTGAACTATTCGTGCTAATTCTTAGAGTTAGAAAACTATGGGTTTGGGAGTTTGAAATTCTAGGCTAGGCTAGTCTCGGTCGGTTTTGGAGTGAGGTATGGTCTAGGGTAATCCGGGTAAGGATTAGGTTAGATGTCTTGATTTGAGCTAGTTTTCCATTTATCTAAGACATAAAGGAGTCTAGGCGACTTTTTGGAATTGAATTCGGGTAAGTAGAACTCCCGGAATCAAGGTTGACGTGAAGGGGTTGTTTCGGGACATCGGGAAAATAAGTGTGTTGTAAAATGGACCAATTTTAGGGACTTTACGACTTTCTGTACTATGTCAACCACCGTAGCCGTTGTCACCTCGCCATAGCAACCTCTGCCGTATAGAAGAAAATACCTCTATAATGAAAGTCAACATCGGTCAGCCTCTACCATAGAAGACGACTTTGCTACGATGGTACCGCTATAGCAGAGCAAACCATTATAGTGGAGTGCAATGAGATTTAACGCAGAAACTTCCCCAAAATAGTTCAGTTTTCTTCAAAACATTTTGGGAGAAGAAGGGGGCAATTTTGGGTGATTTCCATCCATTTTTCACCATTTTACATCCTAAAGGTAAGGATTCTACTCCCCAAACTCCATAATATCTTTCCTATGCTATAGAATTGCTAGGGGTGGACTTGGGGAAAGGTTTGGGATAACCTAGGATTGTAGAATCCGAGGAAAAAGGGAAATTCTAGGGTGCTAGAGTTCTTGGGTATTATTTATAGTTAATAGGTAATGATCACCAAGCTTAAGTTCTCTAAATGTATCAGTATATATGATAATCTTAGGTGAATTAATGGCAGGAAGGCTCGGAAGGGGTTGGGATGATCATAGTTTGGCCTGGGGATTAAGATTTTGTATAATCCGGGTAATTTAGGCCAGTTAATTAACTATAGTGTTTATGTGTTTGTTTCTAGACTAAGAACAATCAAGGGATCCTGAAAAAGGGAAAGCTCCGGCACTGTAGAGCTTGATTATTCGAGGAAGGTGATGATTATTGATTTCTGTATGCATTATATGTTTCAGTACTTTGGTCTAAGTATTGTATGTGTTGCATGTTTAGGGAATGATTAGGAATGTCTAAGAGTCCTGTTTTAAGTCTTGTGAAATGAACTAGGTGTTATTGCTTGTTGGTTTACAAGTATTGATTGTTCATTGTTTATGACTGTGGATTTATGTGACATTCAGTTGGCTCGGGTACCACGCCTGGTATGGGTATTTTAATGGTTGGCTCGGGTACCACGCTTGGTACGGGATATACTAACGGTTGTCTCGAGTACCATGCCTGGTGTGAGAAATACTGACTGGTTGGCTCGGGTACCACACCTGGTACGGGTTTACTTATTGCATTGTGCATTTGATTTGGTTCCATGAGTGGACCGGGCTGTGTTTATAAATTTTAATATTGCATTTTGGTCCTTGAGAGGTTGAGTTGTTATATTGATCTATGACTTTGGTCTTGGTGTAGACTGGGGTGTTATGTTACATGGTGAGTTGGTCTTGGGGTAGACCGGGTTGTATGTTTGACACTTAGGTGTTGTCTATAGGGGATTCAGAGTGGGTCCGGGATATGTAATGTGGTATAATTATTGTTTATTGTGGATTGTTGATCATAGTTGTGAAAGTGGATTACATGTGGGGACAAGCTAGAGAGAGACTTGTAGTCTAGAAGTACCTTTTAGCTTGTTACATGTTTCCTGTACTATTACTTGACTTTTGTACTGTTTATTTGGAACTGGCTGATGATCCTACCAGTACACGGTAGTTGTGCATTGATACTGCACTTGCATTTCTTTTGTGAGTACAAGAAATCTTCCGGCGGTTGACGTATGACCTCACCTGTAGGCTTGACACTTCAAGATATCAAGGGTGGGCTGTTCGATCAAACTGCCTTGGTTTCTTTCTTATTGGTTATATCCCACTTGTTTCGGGCTTAGACTATTGCTTATTTTGCGGTTGCATCCCCGTACTCTAGATTTGGTAGCATTTTGGTACGATGACTTTCAGGTCCTAGGGGATTTTTCTGCAGGTTATTTATTATAGTTGGTTTGATTTTGGTTAATTATTGCTAGTTTATTTTCTTTCACACTGGTTTTAAGCTATTAGGCTATGTTAAGGGTTGAGTTCTATTGGTTCGCTCAGCCAGGGGTTGGTTGAGTGCCACTCATGGCGGTCTGGGTTGTTACAGGAGTCTAGGCCACAAAGTACAAATTTTCTTTGCGATTCTTTAGACTGAGTTCAAGTGATTCAGGATAAACTTTGAGCAACTCAGAGCAGGCAGAAGAGCTATACTGATCATAGACTTCGTGCCTTGGAGTTCAGTGTTGGTGACTTGGTGTTTCTCCATGTATCGCCCATGAAGGGCATGATGAGATTTGGTAGGCAGGTCAAGCTTAGACCCAGGTACATTGGGCCATTTGAGACTCTTCAGATGGTTGGTAGTGTTTCTTACATGTTAGCTTTGCCTCAAATGTTTTTAGCTATGCACTCGATTTTCCAGGAGAAACATTTTACTTGTGGTGTGATATTTGATGAACGAAAGAAAAATCGATTATCTAAGTCAAGTTATTCAAGCCCGAATTCGAGTTTAATTTCATTTCGAAGCTTCTCGGAGCGGGTTGGGCTTGGACATCATAGTCCTAGCAGCTTGTCGTCGGACTACATGTAGGTTACGATTTAACTCTTTTAGACTTTGAATATATAGGATATAATTGTACTAATTAGCATCCTTGGGTTGGGTTTATTAGCTTGCTACCCCAGACCTTGTCCGCTTCTTCATGTCCATCTTATTTTTGCTTCGTTGATTGTAGTATTTGTTGTAGTTGATAGTATCATCCTTGTGGTCCTGTGTGAACTTATTTTTGACTCTGGACCATAGATGGTGGGTTATTTGGGAAGTCCATGAGTCCTGGACATCGATATTCGTTGTAGTGTTGGCTATGTGTACTGTAGAGCGATTGGAGCCTGTGCAGGGCCAATAGGTTAATTGTGAGCCGTTGGGCACCTATTTGTGATTGAGCATGCCATTCTCATGCATACAAGAGGTGTTTTTACATGTTTTACTACGATTTCAGCTTCGGGCCTACTATGGTTGGTTTTCTAAACTTTGCATGGACCGAGGACCCGTTTTTGGTAAAAATAGTTATAAAAGGTTTGGAATTGTTCTCATGGATCTTCTTGGGGTAAGAAAGAGTTAAAAATGGATCATTTTACCACTACTTTCATAATTATACTAGACTAGGTCAGACCGAGCAACATATTAGTTTTACTACTATTTTAGACCCGGTTATGTCCGGGCACCCTTGTTGGAGTTTTGGAATTTGATTCACTGATTTAGACCCAGGTAGAACCCCAGCCGTGCATTTTCAAGGTCTGATGACTTATTTAGATCCGGCTATATTCCGGACGATTATATTGAGATTATGAGGTTTAGTATGTGGTCTCCATGGACCTTGCCGATACGGACCACGGGCTACATGCTGCTAGTGCTGGAGGAGGAGTGTACGGTGGAGTTGAGGTACTTGGGGGAATCCCTTCCATGAATCCTACCTCTATTGGGCCTTTTAGGTACTGGAGGGGGGTAACATATGGCACTACTATCACTTGATTTCCACATATCATATCACATCATGCATATTGTGTTCGAATCCACCCTTGTTTGATATTTTCTCAGTGTACTCTCCGGTAGTAGGGGATGCTGGAGGATTTGTTTTCACTTGTATGTGTTCTTCGGGTGTATAGGCTCCCGTGGGACTGTAGGTAGATTTTTATTTATTATTATTGTTTTATCATGATATTGATCTTGATTATGGTGTTACTAGCATGACTTGGTTTTGATCTTTTTTCAAGCGTGTTATCGCTATTTTCCTTTCCTCCCCTTTTTTCTGAGGTTACCGGTATACCTCTTTCTTCTTTAACTCTCTTTATATATATTGTTATTGCATGGACCCCAAGTGTGTTTCTTTCCTTCCTTCACCTGTGTTATGTGAAGTATAGCTCTATTAGCTAGCCTAGCATGATTGTTTTCTCTTTGTAGTCTTTCTGTGCTAGCTTCCATGTGCTTGTTCGTTGTTTCTATGACCACTTGTTTCTTTTCTTCTATATTACTGCTTTTATATCTTATATGCACCCAGTCGGCCTATGATACCTACTGGGTACCCATCGCTTAGCAATTGGTGCTCATACTACACTCTGCATCTCATGGTGCAGATCCTAGTGTGGACCATCACCGTTGATTCGTGGACTCCTGCGATGGATGTTTGGACTATCCGAGGCTGAGGGTGAGCTCTTGACAGCCGGGTTTAGCTTTTAACTCATCCTTTGTATCTTCTACTCTGTTTGTTATTCAGAGACAAATATGTATATATTTTTTTAGATCCTTGTACTCTATATACTTAGTTCCGACTCTGATACTATGATATCAGGTTTTGGGTTGGTTTTAGTGCATGTATATACTCTTGTTCTTCCTTTTCTTTATCTTATGTATCCCTTGCTTCCACTAATTTTATGTATTCTTCTACTTGCTGGTTAGATAGTAGCTCATTACTAACCGTTCTGGGCTATGGAAATTGGTTCGCCTACTGGGGGGTTGTAGGTGCCCTCATGAACGAGAAATCGAGTCGTGAGACCCCCGCAGGTACAATGCGATAGAAAAACACCTCAAAAAGGGTAAGGCCTGCACATTAAAGGAAGTTAAAGAAGGGGCTCGTTTATTCAAGTCTAGACTCACCAATGAGTCGGATGAGCTCCCTGAACCTGAATCGAGTGGGTATGAGAAAGTCTATGAGTTTCAACCTGACCCATATGTATTGCCTCAGACCACGAGATGTGGGGCACAGATGAATGCATCTGAGGAGGCAACACTTCAGTTAGCCCTCACAGTTGCACCATAAAAAACGACCACCGCTCCTCAGTCTGAAGAGGGAGATGAGTCATTTGAGGAGGGTGATAGTAATCGGGATAGCACTACAGGGACCGGTACTGAGGAAAAAAATGAGTCTAATGATGCTGAGTCAGCATATGGTATTAGAGCTCCTCTAATCCGAACACTCTAGTAGCTGAGACTCGGACACAAGCAGAGTTTGACAGAGTACATAAACTTGAGGCTCAAGATAATTGGATATAGTGTGTCCCAACCATGACGGAGAAATATATTCAGGGGATGTATCAGTCTGATAGAGGTTTGCCCAAAAGGAGCATCTTTGAGAAGCCACGGATCTAGACCGAGGGCTTAGCATCCGTACCAGATATATAGGCCACATTCAATCACTACCGGTGCGGTTGGATGGCTGAGCCCCTATGCATCTATTGTCCTGAGATAGTTCTGGAATTTTATGCCTCATATGTAGCCACAGGCAGTCATCTCCTTGGGCCAAGACAACGATACCAAGACCTACCTCCACTCACCAGCACTTTGGTGCGACAGACACCAGTTGACACCTCTAAGTGTACTATTCCGCGATTCCTGTTCGGGCCAGAGTACAAGCTACAGGTTAACATGACCGAGTTTGATTGCAAGATGAAAGCGGTCTGAGATAAAATGAAAATACGAGACCTGGTTAAGAGAGAAGATTTATTGAGATGGGCTGCGGGGTATATAGCTGAGAGTGGTGAGGATTCAGAATGGGTTCACAGAGGCGACATCAAAAAGGCAACATTAAATTTCACCGACAAGTTTTGGTGGGCCATTGTCCGGTACCACATCTATCCGACTCAGGTAGACAATACCTTGACGCCTGACCGTTCAGTATTAGTGTCCAACATTATGGTGGGTTATGAGATTAATTTCCCCCACTGTATCTTAGAGGAGATCCATGAGAAGGCCTTCCGACTGCACACCAACATTCCCCTTCCATGCTTGATTCATCATCTGTGCATGGAGTCGGCAGTCCCGTGGATTCCAGATATAAACCACACTCTAGAGGTTACTATGATCAAAGATGCTAGGTTGATCAGAGATGCTGCTAACTCGATTGCACACAGATGGGCTTCATCCTCCATCTCTGCTGGTACTGTGAGAGCTGAGGGATCCTCCACAGCACGAGACCCACTTTATATGCATGATACGGGGGTAAGTGTAGATGCATAGGGTGTCACAGTTTCAGCTTCTATGCCCTCAACTTCTCAGACACCAGTTGGCATTCCTACTGCACCCCCGCGCTTAGCCCCTTCTGGAACAGTAACTATTGATGCTGAATTTCTCCAGAATTTGGTTGAGCACCAGACCGATACACAGAAGCAAGTGAATGACTTGTAGGATCAACTATAGACTTAAGTGAGGTCTACTGTTGGGGCTGCCGAGGGTAGGATAAAGATTGAGATAGATCGGGTCATGCGAGAGATGTCTGCCCAGGTAGATGCATTTGAGCATCGAGTGACTACTCGATTGCAGACTATTTAGAGCCCTGATTTAGGACACATTTAGGATGAGTTGGCATGCCTCAAGGAGGAGATCAGATCTGTCAACACTAACCACACTCCTACATTGCCTTCCATCTCTATTAAGGTCCAAACGGCCATACGCTGGGTGGTTGATTTATTTGCTGAAGTGGAGCCCGTGCTCTCAGGGGTAAGAGAAAAGAGATTGCGCACTGATAGCACTTCTGAGGTTGAGACGGATCCTAAGTGGCTAAAAAGAGACACCACAACTGCGTGCAACAATCCATAAATGACATGCACACTTTTAAGAAGGTAGAGCGGCAGAGACTGCGGGGTGCGTGTTCTGATTTGGCTCCAGTTAGTGGAGGGGCCACATATTCTATTCTTAGGTCCCCAGAGTTGGTTGCTGTTGAGAGGGCATCCCCTGATGTCCCTCCTATTAGTGACCCATTGAACATGATGGCCACCGCCACTACCATTGACACTACTATGGGTGTCACATCACCGATCCCGTCTACTTCATCGGACGCCGGTGCCCAGGCACCATAGGTATGTTCCTGCCTCCCTACGTATTCACTTTTCTTGCTGCATTGAGGGAAATGCATATTGATTTTTGGTGGGGTGGGGGCAGCCGTCCGTATTTTTATGGGTATCTTGGCGAAGTCTGAGTAGCCAAGACACCCGCATCGTGCCGCGATGTTAAATCAAGCACTTCGTGGGAGGCAACCTATAAGGGTACTCACAATATACCCGCGTCCTTGGGGATTTCTTGCCTGCGTTCTTTCCCTAAGGATTTTTAATTTCTGTTAAATCGGCATGTTTAGAAAAGATTATGTGTAGTGAAAGAAGAATAGGAACTTCACGCAGTCTATGGTATAATTTTGAACTTGAATTTGATTGAAAAATGGAGACCCCACCAAATTTTGTGTGACATGAGATTATCTGTTTTTGATAGACTGATCATTATGGATCTGTGCATGATATTATGTTAATCGATCTGATGAATGGATTAAGCTAGGGTATGGACCTGATAGTTAGCATGTGATTATTGTACTCTGTGCAATGTGTGTGTGAGCTGCATTCGTACTGTTCTTGCATTGTATGCCAATCTAGAACTCTCCCGATTAGTCTTGCCTAAGTTGTAGGATAGTTGGTTAGGAAAGGATCATAGGCCATTTTTGAAATAATCCACTTTAGCCTAAATGACCATCCAAATGATTTCAATATCCTTTTAGCCCTGATTTTGAGCTGAAATTGACCTTTTTTGTTGTTTAGCCTAATCACCTTTCCTGTTTTCTATGAACCTTCAGTTTGACCCTGGTCCCACTTTCGACATTGTGCACCTCAACTCAGGCAAATCGCCTAAGTTGAGGGTGGCTACTGTGGAGGTAAATGCAAAATATGAGGTATGAAAAGAAAAGGTTAGTGATAAAAAGGGAAGTAATGGGTGTGGCTGATGTCTTGAAAAAAAACAAAGAAAAAGAAAAAAATGTGATAAAACAAGTTAAGTCTGAAATAAAAGCTGCACTCGTCACTAGATGAAAAAGAAAGAATAAAAAAAAAGGAGAAAAGGGGAGGAAAGAAAGAGTTGGACTGAAAAGTGGAAGAAACATAGCATAGTGCCAAGGAGGGCTTAGTCACTATTTCCCAAATCTACCATACCCGTCCCTGAGCTTACATTACAAGCCGAGTAAAGTCCTATAGTGATCCTAACCTAACTGTTCGAAAACCAAGGAATAGAAAATAAGGGCAAGCCTATGGTATTATGCATGTATTGCTTGAATATCTTTGTGAGTATGAGTGTTCTAGTTCAGTCCCAGATATTTTGACTGTATTATTGTGCGATTGGGAATTCTTTGTGGTGAGGCACTAGAGTAACTTTGACTGGTGATTGTTAGGGTAAGTCTCATATATGTATGCTATGTCATCTATTGATAGCGTGATGTCATCTATGGATCCTCTTGTGTTTTCTTGATAGAAGAAACTTGTGCACTTATTTTATACTGAAAAGGAGGGAGATACTTGTTGTGAGCTAAATTGCTAAATCATATGACTGCCGTAGTTCCTAGTTTTCTTTACTCAAGTGTCGTTCTGGAATAGTTTTATTTTGTCACTTGAGGACAAGAAATGGTTTTAAGTTGAGGGTGTTGATGTGCCATGGTTTTGTGGCCCTTTCGACGTTGAAAACTTAGAATTGGAGTGTGTTCTTTAGCAATTTTTAGTAGATTTGATGTGTTTTTGAATCTTGTGCAGGAAAACATAGTTCAAAGACTAAGTGCAGAAAAAGACTAAAATTTAGGCTGAAACTGACTTCTACAACTCAACTCCATAAGTCGTGAATGCATCCACGAGTCGTGAAAGTCAGTCATGGAAAGAGAACTGCAAATTGTGCTGAAGCCTAAGTTCTACGGGAGGTTTCCACGAGTCATGGACCTGTTCACAAATCGTGATTCCTGTTCGTGGAACCTGATCAGAGAAGGAGAAAAAGTTCTGAGATTTATGAATCAACTCCATGAGCTAGGATTCAATCCATGAGTCATGGAATGAACTCGTGGAAGTGAACCCGCACGATGACAATACCTCTAAGTTTTACTAGTATTGATAACGACTCGTAGAAGTTTCCACGAACCGTAGACTGTGTTCATAGAAGTTACCGATTCTAATTTTCCTTGTTTAACTAGGATAGGATTTCTAATGTCTATAAATACCTTTCCTAGGTTTTCTTTTACGTTTTACGCTCTATAATTTGTAGGAAACACATTCTTAAACTTGGGATATTGATTTGTTCTTGGTTTTGTGAGTTAAATAAATTTATAGTTCATTATTCTTGATTTCATCTTCATCTATTCTAGTTTACAGATTTCTTTACTTCTTATTGTAAGTATATGATCATGAATGCATCAATAACTTCTGATTGTTTACTTATAACTATGAGTAGCTAAATCCACAACAAGGGTTGTGGAAACCATGAAGGATTAACGAAGTAGGCAAAGTACTTGGTAAATCTGGGGTGGTGTTTATGCATGTATTGTTCTTCCCTTCGCTTTGATTGCTTTTTAATGGTGGCCAATGTTAGAACTCGCCTTATTCTTACTTGCCGGACCAAGGAGGTAATGAATGGGAAAAGGGATGTTTACAATGGAGATTTGAGGCTACCAACCCTCATCTAATAGCTTGACCTTGTCTGGGAATAGCTAATCTAGGATCAAGGGTAAGGGTTAGAAAAGCATACACCCATAGCCGAACCAAGGTGCGTGGTGAAATTCATCTATCTAGGGAACCAACCATTTAGGTGAACTCAACTTACCGATCTTGCATGCTAAGCACCAACCTAGTTTACTAAGTATAACGCCTTACTAAGTTATGATCTCATGGGGAACACTACCCTAGTCACTTCTCTCATTGATTACAACTTTTAAAACTATTACTTGTTTAAATTTGAATTACAAATACTACTTGTTACTATAAACCCCCCCTTCGTAGGGAAATAAATGGTTAAGAGCGCAAGTAAACATAATTGACCCCATTCCTTCCATATTCCCTGTGGGATCGACCCTAACCTTGGTTAGGTTCTATATTTGAACAATGACCGCTTTATAATTCTGTTTGGAGGTGTAATTTGGGCGTAGCAGTTGTGATTATGAATTTTGATAGAGAGGGCATTAAGGAGTATGATGAGATGATTAATGCATTCACTGGTATGGGGTCCTACACATATGTTCCAAAAAAGCTAGATTTGGACTTAAAGAATCGTGCAACCTCACTAGCCAGACCTTCTATTGAGAAACCTTCAGTCTTGGAGCTCAAGGTTCTCCCGTCCACCTGCGATATGTTTTCTTGGGAGCCAACAATACCTTGCCAGTTATTATAGCTGCAAATTTAGTTGAATGGTAAGTGGAGGCTCAAGTATCTGTGTTGAAGAAGTTCAAGAGGGCCATCGGTTGGTCCATTGCTGACATCACTGGTATTCCACTAGGTATATGCACTCACAAATCCAACTCAAGCCAGATTGTATTCCTAGTATTGAGCATCAACACAGGTTGAATCCACCTCTGTAAGAGGTTTTCAAGAAGGAAATCATCAAGTGGTTGGATACATGTGGGGTTTATCCTATTGGAGACAGTAAGTGGTAAGCCTGATCCAATATGTGCCAATAAAGGATAGAATCACTGTGGTTCCGAATACAAGGAATGAGCTTGTTCTGATAAGGCTACTCACACGCTGGCATGTGTGCATGTACTACAAGAAACTGAATGCATAGAATAAAAAAGACCACTTCCCGATGCTATTCATGGATCTGATGTTAGACTGTCTTGCTGGTAGAGGATGGTAGTGTTTTCTTGATAGTTATTTAGGATACAATTAGATCTCAATCGCTCTTGAAGACCAAGAGAAGACCACTTTCACTTGTCTATATGGGATATTTGCATTCAAGCGGATGCCTTTTGGGTTATGCAATGCAGTGATAACTTTTCAGCGTTTATTAATGTCTATCTTCTATGACATGGTGGAGGACACTATCGAGGTATTCATGGATGACTTTTCTATGGTACGTGACTCCTTTGAGGACTACTTGGACTATTTGAGTTGTGTATTGAAGTGATGTGAAGAATGTAATTTGCTACTTAATTGGAAAAAGTGTCACTTCATGGTAAATGAAGGTATTTTGCTTGGCCACGGATCTTGAAAAAGTTAATTGAGGTTGATAAGGTAAAAATTGAGGTGATCGAAAAATTGCCACCACCGATTTTTGTGAAAAGTGTTCAAAGATTTTTAGGGCTTGCTGGATTTTATCGTAGATTCATAGAGGATTTCTCTAAAATTGCACACCCTTTGTGTGAATTATTGGAGAAGAATGTGAAATTTTTATTTGATGACGCGTGCCTAAAGACATTTGAATGCCTCAAGGAAAAGTTAATCTCGGCTCCTATCATTGTTACACCTGACTGGTCCAAGCCTTTTGGAGTGATATGTGATGCTAGTGGAGTGGCGCTGGGAGCAGTCCTAAGCCAAAGATGTGAGAATATTCTCCATTCTATATACTACACTAGCAAGGCTCTTAATACTGCTTAGAAAAATTATATTGTGATGGAACAAGAGTTGCTTGGTGTGGTTTTTTCTTTTGAGAAGTTCAGATCATACTTGCTTGGCATGAAGGTTATTGTGCATACTGACCACCCAACTTTTAGGTACCTTATGGTGAAGAAGGATGCAAAGCCTAGATTGATTTGGTAGGTACATATGTTACAAGAAGTTGACTTTGAGGTCAAGGACCGCAAGGGGACTGAAAACTAGGTGGCTGATCATTTGTCAAGATTATTAGAAGAGGCGATGCTGCAACTGAAGGATGATATAGAGATTGATGATACTTTTCTGGATGAGCAAGTATTGGCTGGATCACAGGACTTAATTCCATGGTTTTCAGGCTTTGCTAATTATTTGGTGAGTGATGTAGTGCCTTCTGATTTGTCCTTCCATTATCAAAGGAAGTTTATGTCTGATGTGCGAATGTTTTTCTGGGAGGAGCCATACTTGTTCCGTGTTTTTGCTGATGGGATGATTCATAGATATGTGCCCGAGGTAGAGATGATAAGCATATTGAAGGCATATCACTCATCCCCTGTTGGGGGGCATCATAGTGGTATCCGGACAGCTCAAAAGATTTTGCAGTGCTGGTACTATTGGCTAACTCTTCATCAAGATGCTCATGATTATGCAAAGGTATGTGATCAATGTCAAAGGCAAGGGGGTATATCAAGAAGGCATGATCTTTCTCTCACTCCCATTCTTGTGGTTGAGCTATTTGATGTCTGGGAAATTGACTTTATGGGCTCATTTGTGAGCTCGAATAGGATGAAGTACATACTTGTAGCTGTTGAATATGTGTCCAAGGAGGTGGAGGCAGTTAAGCTTCCTAATAATAAAGGCAAGAGTGTCACATTGTTCTTGAAGCAAAACATCTTTTCCAGGTTTGGTACCCCAAGGGAAATTATCAGTGATGGAGGCTCTCACTTTTGTAATCGTTTGTTTTGAAACCTACTTGAGAAGTATGGAGTGAATCATAATGTGGCAACATCTTATCATCCATAATCTAGTAGGCAAGTTATGGTTTCCAACCAAGAGACAAAGACAATCCTTGCGAAGACTGTGAATGCAACCAGAACAGATTAGTCTAGGAAGTTAGATGATGCTTTATGGGCATACTGGACTTCTCTCAAGACCCCTATAGGTATGCATTTCTATCACCTTGTGTATAGAAAGTCATGTAATTTGCTGGTGGAGCTTGATTACAAATCCATGTAGGTGCTCAAGAAGCTGAATTTGAATTGGAGTGATGTCTCTTACCAGAGGCTTGGTCAATTGAATGAGATGGATGAGTTTCGACTATAGGCCTATGAAAGTTCAGCCCTCTACAAAGAGAAGATTAAGATGCATCACAACCGAAATATAGAAAAGAGAGACTTTGTAGCGGGTGATTTAGTCTTGCTATTTAATTCAAGACTTCATTTGTTTCCTGGCAAGCTAAAGTCTAAGTTGATAGGTCCATTTCGAGTAGTGCATGTGTTCCCATATGTGTCAATTGATCTTGAGAACCATGAAGGTAAATGGTTCAAGGTTAATGGTCAGCGTGTGAAAGCCTATTTGGGAACTACAAAGGAGATAAAGGTAGTGGACATCTGGGCCCTTGTTAAAGTCTATGTAACCAAGGAACCTGCATCATGCCGCAATGTTAAATTAGGCGCTTCATGGGAGGCAACCCATAGGGGTCACTTGATGAAGTCTAAGTAGTCAAGTAACTTGTATCGTGTCATAACGTTTAATCAGGCGCTGCTTGGGAGGCAACCCAATATTGACATTTGTTGAAGTGTGCAGGAACACCAAAACAAAAGAAAGGGGAAAAGTTATGCAGATGGAAGATAAGAGTTGATCTACGGGTTGTAAATGACTTTGATGACCCATGGATCCAACCGTAGATGCCTAGAAAAGTTGACACATAAATGAAAGTTTGAGAACCACGATTTGGTTCATGGATTGTGAAACTGTTCAACAAGCTATGGACCAACCCATAGTTCTTATACCACATGTCAGGACTTCGATGAAATTTTATGGGTGACAGGACAATCCATACTTTCAAATGACAAACTATAATGTCAATCGTAGGTGCCTGGCAATAATTCACATGGAACTCTGATCCACAAGTGGATCGACCTCCCATTACTTCAACTAATGGACCGTAGTTCTCACTCATGGATCCTAGGTACCATGCCTCCAAAAAACACTCCAAAAAGGGGGAGCAACCACAACATCAAAAAGGAGAGAGGAAGGGAAGGAGCCCACAGAATCAGAAGCAAGTGGATTAAGGGGGTTGTATATGATCGAGTCTGATTTAGACATCAAGCCCGGACCACGAGGCAAGGAGCAAAGAGATAGGCTACGCCTCCATTTACTCCAATGGCAAGGACCACCTCTTCTTAATCTGAAGAAGGGAAGGATGCCACTGGGTCATTGTCTAGTGCACGTGGAATTGGAAACTCTAAGTATAGGGATGATACTACCTTGGGCGATAAAGATCACATTTGATCAAGAATAACCACTACCAGTGCTAGCAGATCAGGCACGAAGAGCTCAGATGCAGCAGATGTTAGACATGTTGAGCCTATCTACATTGTCCCCATATTTAAAAGCAAGAACCCTAAGGTTTAGGAAAATGCTTGGTGTTCTATTAAGAGGTCATCCAGATTGTTCCATAAGGGTCTAGCACAGAATGACAGAGGGCACCCAAGGCAGAGTATTTTTGAGGAGGTAGAGATCCAATCGGCAGCCTTGGATGAGATGGCCGAGATTAAAGACTATATGACCACTATGGGTTCATATGGATGAGTAAGAAGGGTGGAGCCTACAACCCTGTCCTTGTTCACAATTTTATGCTGCTTATGTAGCCATTTTCATCAACTCATACGAGAAAGGGAAATCTGTAAAGAGTTTTCCACCCTTGGACAATGTGTAAGTGTGAGGGGTTCATGTTGATATTTCAGAGTGCACTATCCATGTTTCATTTATGGCCCAGACTACTTAGTATTGGCCATCCAGCCAAATCTTGACTTGAGGTTGGAGAAGCATAGAGGCCACAACACCTTACTTGATTGGCTAGCCTCGGTGATCACTGATGGAAACCTACTATGGTTGACAGTCAGACTACTCTCTATCACAAAAGTATCGTTGAGTTTGGCTAGTAAGTTATGGTGGTCCATTGTTTGGTATCAATTGATTCCTATAGCTGTAGACAACACACTTACTCGAGACTGGGCAATCTTGGTAGGATTTATTATGTCCCAATTTGATATTATCATTGCTTGTATCATAGCAGAGGAGATCAAAGAGCGGGCCTTGAGGACCTCCACTTTTGTCCCATTCCCGTGCTTAGTCACAAAGCTTTGCCAAGCAGCTAGAGTACCCAGCTATGTGTGGGTTTATAGGACAATACATGTTATAGGCTTCCAGGACCTTACACTCATCTGAGATGTGTCTAACCATGTGGCCAAGGGTAAAGCCAATTCTTCTGCCTCTAGGAGCTTTGTTTTGCTAACCTAGGTGATAGTGTTCCTTTTGAATCTTTAGCTATTTTTGAAGATTCAGTTGTTGTAGCCTCAGATTCTCCAACTGCTGAGAGAACGACTTCTACTACTCCTCCTGTAGCACAGGTGACCATAGCTTCATGTCCTCCAGCATTGGCCATCACATTTACTTTCTCGAGCCAGGATTTCACCAAAGTGGCTAAAATGGCTGCGCATGCTGACAAGCAGGTTAAGCGGTTCTCTGCAGCCATCAAGCCACTAATCAGGAAGGAGATTTCCACTGATCTTGAGCCTATTAAGAGATCAATTGATAGTGTGAATATTCATTTGGATAGGATAGAGATGAGGGTGAATGAGCGACTGTAAAATTTGAGTGCACCAGACCTCACAACTGTCCTCGCAGAGCATCCCAAAGCTCATGCTGATATCGATGCCATCCAGTCAAGGAATTCCATAGTTATTGAGGCTACTCTAGTTAAGGATAAGGAGGGGGATGAGTCTTTTATTAATCTACTAGCAAAGTCCACTCCGCGTGCCCCATGAAAGAGAGCTCGAGATAAGGCTGATGAAACTGATGTTCCTCCAGATGAGAAAACATAGAAGAGAAAGGGAAAGAGAGCTTGCAAGGGGGATGATGAGGTGGATATAAAGCCGGATGAGATAGCAAACAAAAGGAAGAAAGAGGCTAGAAAAGCTAAAAAAAAAGGATGTAAAATAGTTATAGAAAACCATGGAGGCCTCTAGACGGGCGGAATAGGCTATAGTTGTGGTTGAATGAGCTAGATTTGAGGCCGGAGGAGATAGTACTTCATCGAGCTTGGAACCTCTGGGTGCAACACCTTCTTTAGACCCTATTGTGGGAGTGCCTGATAAAGGCAGAGTTACTAGTTATTCTGAGATTGAGAGAGTTGCACCTATAACTACTGTTCCCACTAGGGGTGCCACACCATCGGCCCCGTCTACGACATCGGACGCTAGCACTTAGGTGCTACAGGTATGTTCTCGCCTCCCTCATATTTACTTTTTTAGTGCATTAAGAACAATACATGTTTCTTTTTGGTGGAGGAGGGGGTAGCAAGTTCGTGTATGTTTTGATGAATATTTTGGCAAAGTCTGAGTAGTCAAGATACTCGCCTCGTGCAGCAATGATAAATTAGGTGCTACTTGGGAGGAAACCCAAGAGGGTACCTTTGAGTATCCGCATCTTTGGGGTTTTGTTGTCGTGTTTTTTTCCTGAGAACTTTTATTTCTGTTGAACGAGGATGTTTAGGAGTTTGGAATGTGTTTGCAAAATAAAAATAGTAATACTTAGTGCAGTCCATGGCATGAAATTTGATTTGAAAGTGATTTTGAAAAAAATAGACCACTCCAAATTTTGTGTGACATGTTAGCTATTTTGATAGACTGACAATTATGGATCTTTGCATGACATTATGTATATAGATGTGAAGTGTTTCTTAAGCTAGGACATGAACCTGATAGTTAGTAATTGATAGTGAAACTCTGTGCTATGTGTGTGTATGCTGCATTAATATTGCTCTTACTTTGTGTGTCAATCTAGAACTTGCCCGGTTAGTCTTGCCTAGGTTGTAGGATAGTTGGTTAGGAAAGAATCATAGGCCTTTTTTTATTTCAGTCCTTAGCCTAAATGACCATACAAATGAAGTTGATATCCCCCGATCCCTGATTTTGAGCCTAAATTGACCTTTGTGCACTTGTTTTGTAGAAAGAAAGAATGGGTGTCAAACTTGTGAGCTGAATTATCTGAAAGCCGTGTGACTGCCGTAGTTTCCTAGATTTCTTTTGTTTAAGAATCATGATAGAATAGTTTTTATTTTTTTGCTTGAGGACAAGCAAATATTTTAAGTAAAGGGTGTTGATGTGCCATGGTTTTACAACACTTTTGATGCTTAAAACTTAGAAGTTGTATGTTCTTTAGCACTTTTTTAGTAGATATGATGTATTTTTATGAGTTGTGCAGGAAAACAGGGTTCGCAAGCAAAGATTTGGAGTTTGTACTAAAAGTTTACTAAGTCTAGACTTATGAGTGGAATGATAGGTCGTGGTTCACGACCATGGACTGTACTATTATTTGTGGAATGATATATACAAGCATGCAACTCCTTCTTGAATCTACTTGTCAATTTATGAGTCATGGATTCAAACCACGGATCAGTACCGTGACTCATAGACTGAGTTCCTGCGGAGATGCAATGTAAAGTGTTAAACCACGAGTGGACTCTACTAGCCGTAATTCTAAATAGCGTGTAAGTCCTGTGAATCATAGAATGAGCTCCTGCAGACATGCAATTATGGAGGCTGAAACCACGAGTGGGTTGACGGGCCGTAGTTCCATACTATGTACCCGTCCTGTTACCCATAGTCCTTGATCAGAGAAGATGCAAAATTAGGGTCTGAAACTATGGGTCAATCGATGAACTATAGTCCTATTCCACAACTCGTAGTTCCACCAGTGGAATTTTTCATCACAAAGGTTGACTCTACCATACGATGGTTGACTCCTGAAGACCATGAACCTTCATTCAAAATGATGGGTCATGGACCCATCCATAGACACAGACGCAACTATGTTTTCCTAGTCAATTTAGGATAGTATTTGTTGTATGTAAATATTTTTCCTAGGTTTTCTTTGTCATGTTATGCACTATATTCTAACTTTTACGTCTTAGAAACATGGAGTATTACTTTGTTCTTGATTTTGAGAGATTAATTCATCCATTGATTCTACTTGGATAATTCAAGATTTTGGGTTTCTTTTATTCATCTTGTAAGTTTAGGATTATGATTTCATCATCTAAATCTGATTATTTTCTTATGAACATGCGTCGCTAAATCCATAACTAGTGTTGTGGGAACCATGACGGATTAACTAAAGTAGGCAAAGTACTAAGTGATTCTTGAATGGTGTTCATGCATGTATTATTTTTTCTTTCATATTGATTGCTTTCTAACGGTTGCAAACATTTGAACTTGAATTATTATTACTTACTAGACCATTGAGGTAACTATTGGGAAAAGAGATTAGCAACGGAGACTCGAGGCTATTAATCTTCATTTAATGGCTTGACCTTGTCTGGAAATAGCTAATTTGGGATTAAAGATAAGGGTTAGTAAAGCAAACACACGTAGATGGACCAAGTTGTGTGGTAATATTCATCTATCTAGGGGATCAACCATTTAGTTAAACTTAACTTACCGATCTTGTATATTATCCTTTTGGTCATTCCTGCATTTACACTTTTCTTGTACTGTTAGAGCTTGCCTATAGTGGCCCCAAGTCATTTATGGCTTGTTAGGAACAGTGGTTCGGTGCCCTGGCCGTTCGTTTGGTAGTTATGGTCATTTTCCTGTTTTAGAGTTTTAACTTAATAGTTCATTGACCTTAATCAACATTCTTAGCTAACGTGCTCAAAATTAAATTCTAACAGTTCCATTAGCTTTGGAGTGTGGAGTTTGGTCTAGATGGACCTTAAGACGAGGCCTGAGAACTTTTGGTGTGGGTTTTGTATTTATTTTTCTATTTTCAAGCCATTTGGAGTTGAAAGTGTGACTCAGGTCAGCTTTCGATGATCGGAGCATCAGATTCGAAATCCGGTGATTCCATCAGCTCCGAAATGTTGAGTTAGGGTTAAGTAGGTGGTTGGTTCGGGTCTCGGGTGAGCCGGGCTCATTTCGGGTGTTTGGTTGATTTTAGTTAGTGTTGACTTGGGTCAACATTCCTCCGAAATGACCTTGTATGGAAGTTTCATCGATTCTGTTGAGTCTGGAACATCGTTTCCACTATAATAGCATTATTGGTTTTTGAGTATTGGGTTTCTTTGTGCCCGAAACACCCCGTAGAAGTTTCTAGCATTGCTGGTTTTTGGTTGCAGGCAGGCCCTCAGCGCCGATGGGGCCCAGGCAGAGCGATCGCGCTAGCCCGTTCCTTTATCATCCCAAAACCCGGACCCTCCAAGGATCCTCTAGCCACACCTAAGTGTTCAATAGGCTACCCGGTCTATCCCAAAACCCATCCTTATGCTTATTAACACAATTAATCCTTGACCATCATTAGTACACTAAAACATGAACTCATAACCTCTTTTACATAGTCCAGACCCACCCGGATCCTCCCTAACACATCTAGGTGTTAACATGACAACGCGATCTACACCAAGACCAAACTCATAACATGATGTAATAACCCGGCCTACACCAAGACCAACACAACAGTTCCCGGTCACTCAAGGACCACCAAACAATAACACTTTTCAATAAAACAACCCGGTCCACTCACGAAACCAATATCAGGTATTACATTCAGTAAAATAACCCGGTCCACACACGAACCAATAACAATCAATGTAATACAAAGTCAACATGCAATATGCAATAAAGTGAACTCGTACCAGGCGTGGTACCCGAACCAACCAAAGAGTAACCTGTACCAGGCGTGGTACCCGTGCCAACCAACTAGTAACCTGTACCAGGTGTGCTACCCGTGCCAACCAAATAGTAAAACCATACTAAGCGTGGTACCCTCTCCAACCAAATAGTAACCTGTACCAGGCGTGGTACCCGAGCCAACCGAATGTTAATAACCACAGTCAATAGATGAACACACTGAACTTGTAAGACCAACAAGTAAACACCGTTCAACACAGACTGTAAACAGGAACCTAGACATTCCACACAACTTTTCTAAGCAATGTAAAGCATACAATCACTTAGACATGAGTACATGAATATACAACATTCATGAAAAATCATAAGTCATTACCTACCCTTTTCGGGTACAACTATGAACCATCAATTCCCGTTCGAAGACTATTCCCCAGTTCACCCTTTTTATTTTAAAATGTAACTAGCGATTTCCCTTTTTAGATAAACACCCAAGCATGCGACATGCTTCCTTTTTTTTAACCGTATCCAGACCGCCACTAAGCCTCAAGCAATAAACATTCCTGAAACCCCACCTAGGAGCTTCCTATTCCCATTTCCCGTGCTCCCTAGTACTCCTCCGGTTCCCCGAACCTTCCCGACACGCTATTCCCTCAACACATCATTTTATGTCAATAATATAATTAAGCTAACCACATAATACCATTCACACACCCACCATTTACTCCTTACATCCTAGAAACAACACAACAATTCCCGAATCCGCCAGACTCCGTGCCCGGAGGCCTAAAACATGGATTCTCCATTTCTACTATACAAAGTACGAAAAGTAAACAGGTCTAACTACTCATAAAACCTAGCCTACCTGGATGCCAAGCAGCTGCAACCGTGCATTTCTGGCTTTGTGGAGGCATTACTTGCAGTTCTGCAGGATCGAATCCGTGGTTTTGTATCCCTTTTACCAGAATTCCTCCTCCCTATGGCTCCAAGCCTTGGAGCAGCCTAGGAGGGTTTTTGGAATAGCTCTTGTTTGTTTTTGGGGTTGAAGAGAAGAGAATAAAATTAAAACCTGTTTCTGGGTTTTCTGGTCCCTTTGCTTCGCTATAGCGGTCCTCTCTTTGCTATAGCAGTCCCGCTATAGCAGACAACTCCCGCTATAGCGGTCTAAAGCGGTGTTGACCGCCTTGACCACATCTATAGCAGTATTTTCCACCACTATAGTGGAGGCCTCTACCGTGGAAGGTTGCACTTGTCACGGATAGAATGTTCAAAAATCTCCAAAATTTGCCCATTTTACAACGCACTTGTTTCCCCCGATGATCCGAAATAATCCCTTCACATCAATCGCGATTTCGGAAGTTCAACTTACCCGAATTCAATTCCGAAAAGTCCCCCGGACTCCTTTATGTCTTGGCTACGTGGAAAACTATCTCAAAATACGATACCTAACCCAATCCTTACCCGAATTGTCCTAGACCATACCTCGCTCCAAAATCGACCGAGACTAGCCTAGCCCAGAATTTCCAACTCCCAAACCCGGAAGTTTTCTAACCCAAAACTCGGCATGAGTAGTTTACCCGTAACGACGAACCCGGTCGTGACAACAGATACCAATTTACCCATTGTTCATCCCCGAACGATCCCTAAGGCGTAGGGAAAGAACAAGCCCGTCCCTCAATCTTAATAATCTACCATGACAGTGTAAATATAACCTTACGCAAACTATCAAAACTTTCCAATCCCTTGGTATACCCAACTCAACCCAAAATTTAACTCACTTTTGCTCTATCAAGGAATTCTTTCCCTTGATCCGCACAAGGCAACTAGGTTACCCTTTCCTGAGTGCCCGAGAAATCCGGGGCCTCATCGACACACCGAAGCAAAAGAACTCACCTAATGAACAAAAATAGCTTTTCCCTGCCAAGGGGGCTAGATCCCATCATGGCGATCCCCTTTCTACTATGACCGGAGTTCTGCTAGCCTGAACTCCATTCCGAATGCTTCCTACGGGGTACTATGCCCCTCACATATCATAGTATCACCTTATTCCTATCAACACTATTCCCCGAGACACCACATATCTCTAAATCATGCAACAACAAAGATTCCATTAGAACTCATCCTAGCTTGAGGTTTTGGCAACTCCCGTTCTAGGGAAAAAGTCTATCCGGGTACTTACACCCCAACCAATGCTATGGCGAGCACACCCTCACCACTAATGATCATCAATACTAAAACAAGTCAATAATCGCCCTCACAATACAAGCCCATGAGCAGTGTCCCACACTACTCAGTCAATCACGGGTCATTTATCAAATTCTACATGAGTGACTATTCCCACCAATGGTCAATCATAATTTTACCAACATCCCGGGCTACGATATCTACCCTTTCCTTTTTATCGCACATGGGTGCTAAATTACCAACAAATACCTTATCTGCATACTATATTATCTATCTGGACGTCATCCTCGCTTCACATAGCAACTCATAATGTACCCATTGCCTTTAGATACCCCGGGAATGAAATGAAAAATAAGGGAAAGCAGGGCAGGCACTCTGCCCCGCGCCCTTCCGTTGTAGTGGTAAAAATCTTGCTATAGCAGGATCACCATAGGGGTCTAGTTCCTCTATGGCGGTCCCAACGGTAACAGCCCAGAAATTCAAAATTTCCACCAAGTGTATCCTTCCCCTTCCCCGGTTACCATTGTCTAGTCCTGTAAATCCCGCCATGGTCTTAAACCACTTTTAAGACCATTCCTGGCATCAAACGCACCACAATTCAGCATAAAATATTATCAATCACAAAGAGTTAACACTAGACAATTGTTCCCAACAATATCTTCCCGCCATTACACACTAATGACTCCTTTGTTCCCATGGTTCCCAACCAAGTCTCGATTGTCCTAAAATCGAAGCTTCTATACAGTCACAGTTCCCAACCCCTTTCTCTTACCATCTATACCAATGATAAGTCTATACCCGAATGTAAATGCAAACCATTCCAATTGGTCCTACCACAATTTATCACTAAAGCAAATCACAAACCTTTAAGTCAAATTAAATTTACTGAAGTCATGATCAGGAGTAATCACAAAAGAAAATTTCCTTACCGAAATCCCCGCTATCAAGCAATGATAGCCCCTTTTCCCCTTGGTTCCCAACCAAGTCCCGATTGTCCTGAAACAGAAGCTTCCCTACAGTCGTAAATCCTTTTTCCCTCACCATCTTAACCAATGATGAGTCCTTTCTCGAAAGTAATATTAAATTTTACTCTGCACACATAGCATTTTATCACCAACCAAATCATACCAATTCAATTTATGACGACCTTTAGACCCACAATTTCACAGTAAGGCAACCAATCACATACCAATCAATAAATCATAGAAGTACTGAAACAGACAAACAATTCGATTTCAGACTACAACGAAATCAAGACATCTAATTTACTCTCTATTCATCCCATGGATTACCATTACCCGATCATCCATGTCTTACCATAATTCCCGCTATTATGCAATAATAGCCCTTGTCCCTGGTACTTATTCACTTACCAACCACTTGAAACCTGAGTTCCCACAAGTATATATATCATTTTCCCTTATCATTTTTTTACCAATGATAAGACCCTGCCCCGCATTTAGCATACTGTTTTCCACTTGAATTACAAAACAAGAACTTCTTCAATTATTAACACATAACCAGGTTAAGACTCCTTGCCAACCATAAATTTCAAAGTAACTTAAGTAACTACACACCACACAATCGCGGTCATTCAAATTATGCAATGCATGCAATCATGAGTCTCAAGCTCTAACACTCAATCACACCAGTTTTATCACCTTTCATTCGCTTCATGGATGACCATTAGCCGGCTCATCCATCCTTTACATAGCCTCCCAGGCCAGATACCAATTGGAACCTTCCCGATTCTAATTTCCCTTGCTTGTTTGTCATACCCGAAGTCCAATGACATCCTTCACCTTGTTGAGATACCAATTGGAATCGAGAGATACCAATTGGACTCAACCCATACAAGAAAGTAACGAAACCACACAAAAAGGAATGAAAGAAGAGAAGTGTTTCCTAGAATGCTTTGTAGCTTCCCTAGGATTAGATGTGGACGTCTACACACAAATCCGCGAGACTCTATTCGACATTTTTCTCTTGTACTGGGAGACTTGTAACCTAGGCTCTGATACCATTTGTCATGACCCAACCTACCAGGCCGTGCGGGCGCCTACTCTAATAACCTAGATAGATGAACCCTAACCACCCGTCCAACAGGTAACATGCAGAATTAAATTAAACCTTTAAATTAAGCCACCTTTATACATAACTGAAATCCTTTCCTTTACAAATTCTGCTCAGAAATAGGCTACATAAGAAATTGCAGAAAAACCTTTACAATATTTAAACCCCTCCCTAGGATCTAGTCTAAATAGGTACAAGAGCTTCTACAAGAGGACACAAAGAGATAAAAGACCCAACTTCCTCCATGGATGAAGACAGAAGTTGCTGGAGACCCTCATCGCCGTGAACTTATGAAACATCACCAACCTGCAACCAGACTATACCAAAAAGGTATAGCAAGAGTAGAGTCAGTACAAACACACGTACTAGTAGGCATCATTGGTCGACCCGAATCCATTCCTACCATCATATAAGAAAAACAGGGAAAGACATGAAATAAAGATTATAGCTCCCTCCTTCACCTTTAACCTTGACCCTGACATCTAGGACTTCCCAAGTCACCTTGTCACATAGACTTCCCAACTCACCATGACACGTAGACTTCCCAAGTCACATTTAACCTTTACCCCAGTCAACTACCTTGACTAAATATTCAGACTTGACCCGGCTAGTTGCCCAACCAAACCGCTATTTTACCCAAGTATTACCTACCATTTTCCAGACTTTCCCGGACCTCTAGGACAGCTTTACCACCTTATTATATTAACCAATAACCACACCCAGACTCTTTGTCTTCCTCTATATTTACCAACCACATGCAACTCACATAGCAACCATTGACACATTCAATGACAACAACAGAGTTATATCTAAATCCCTTTCTCATCCTAAAACCCGGACCCTCCAACGATCCTCTATCCACACCTAAGTGTTCAACAGGCTACCCGGTCTACCCCAAGACCCATCCTTATGCTTATTAACAAAATTAATCCTTGACCGTCATTAGTACACTTAATGACAATAAAACATGAACTCATAACCTCTTTTACATTGTCCAGACCCACCCAGATCCCCCCCTAACACATCTAGGTGTTAACATGACAACCCGATCTACACCAAGACCAAACTCATAACATGATGTAACAACCCGACCTACACCAAGACCAACACAACAGTTATGCAACAGTTCCCGGGCACTCAAGGACCACCAAACAATAGCACTTTTCAATAAATAACCCAGCCTACTCACGAAACCAATATCAGGTATTACATTCAGTAAAACAACCCGGTCCACACATGAACCAATAACAATAAATGTAATACAAAGTCAACAATATGCAATAAAGTGAACCCATACCAGGCGTGGTACCCGAGCCAACCAAATAGTAACCTGTACTAGGTGTGGTACCCATGCCAACCAAATAGTAACCTGTACCAGGCATGGTACCCATGCCAACTAAATAGTAAACCCGTACCAGGCGTGGTACCCGTGTCAACCAAATAGTTACCTGTACCAGGCGTGGTACCCGAGCCAAATGAATGTCAATAACTACAGTCAATAGATGAACACACACAACTTGTAAGACCAAAAAGTAAACACCATTCAACACAGACTGTAAACAGGAACCTAGATATTCCACACAATTTTCCTAAGTAATGTAAGGCATACAATCACTTAGACATGAGTACATGAATATACAATATTCATGGAAAATCATAAGTCATTACCTACCCTTTTCGGGTACAACTATGAACCATCAATTCCCGTCCAAAGACTATTCCCCGGTTCACTTTTTTTATTTTAACATGTAACTAGCAATTTCCCTTTTTAGATAAACACCCAAGCATGCGACACGCTTCCCTTTTTTTTTAACCTTAGCCAGACCACCGCTAAGCCTCAAGCAATAAACATTCCTGAAACCCCACCTAGGAGCTTCCTATTCCCATTTCCCGTGCTCTCAAGCACTCCCCCGGTTCCCTGAACCTTCCCGACACGCTAGTCCCTCAACCCATCATTTTATGTCAACAATAAAATTAAGCTAACCACATAATACCATTCACAAACCCACCATTTATTCCGTATATCCTAGAAACAACACAACAATTCCCAAATCCGCCAGACTCCATGCCTAGAGGCTTAAAACATGGATTCTCCGTTTCTACTATACAAAGTACTAAAAGTAAACAAGTCTAACTACTCGTAAAACCTAGCCTACCTGGACACCAAGCAGCTGCAACCATGCATTTTTGGTTCTGTGGAAGTATTCCTAGCGGTTCTGCAGGATTGAATTCGTGGTTTCGCGTCCCTTTTATCGGAATTCCTCCTCCCCATGGCTCCTAAGCCTTGGAGCAGCCTAGGAGGGTTTTTGGAATAGCTCTCGTCTGTTTTTGGGGTTGAAGAGAAGAGAATAAAATTAAAACCTATTTCTGGGTTTTCTGGTCCCGTCGCTCCGCTATAGCGGTCCCTGCTCCATTATAGCGGTCCTGGTATAGCAGATAACTCCCGATATAACGGTCTTAAGCGGGGTTGACCGCCTTGACCACCGCTATAGTAGTATTTTCCACCGTTATAGCGGAGGCCGCTACTGTGGATGGTTGCGCTTGTCACAGACAGAATGTCCAGAAATCTCCAAAATTTGCCTATTTTACAACGCACTTGTTTCCCCCGATGATCTGAAACAACCCCTTCACGTTAATCGCGATTCCGGGAGTTCTACTTACCCGAATTCAATTCTGAAAAGTCCCCCAGACTCCTTTATGTCTTGGCTACATGGAAAACTAGCTCAAAATATGACACTTAACCCAATCCTTTCCCGGATTGTCCTAGATCATACCTCGCGCCAAAATCGACCGAGACTAGCCTAGCCCAGAATTTTCAACTCCCAAACCCAGAAGTTTTCTAACCCAAAACTCGGCATGTAGTTTACCCATAATGACGAACCTGATCATTCACTTCCCCGTCTTTGTTTTTCCAGCCTTTATTTCATAAGTTTCTCACTCTAAACTCATTTTCTCTCAAGCCAAGTTGCTCCACAACAGTTCTTAGCTTCGGGATTCTTAAATTAACAGATTATTGTGCCTCCCTCGTCACTTGGTAAGCTTACTTATATCCGCTAATGTTCTTCTTCCTCCATTAAAAACCTCCATTGATGAAGGTTCTCAAAGCTTGAGTTTTCTTGGTTTATAGCTGCTCCTTTGGCTTTGGTTGTTCATTATCGCGAGGATTTCACTCCGTAAGCTTGTTCCTCTCATCGTGGTAAGCTAACACTTACTTTTATTTTTGATTTTATTCTTTGATTTTCCCTCTTTAATTCCTTACTTGAGCGGGCTGTTTTGAGCCCCTTTTCTTGGCCAAATCCGCTCAAATTTTGAGCATGCACTCTTAGGATTGTTGTGATCATCGTGCACTTCTTCGTTTCTATTTTGGGTTATGGGCCCTGCGGACCAGTTTTGACTCAAATTTTGACTAGGTTATAAGGATAGCAATATGGGTATTGTTGGTCTTATTTTAATGCTTAGTTTATGATTATGATAGTTTGATTATTGCTTGGAGCTTCTCGGAGCAGTTCGGGTTTGGACATCGTCGTTCTAGCAGCTTGTCATCGGACGACAGGTAGGTTACGGTCTAACTCTTTTAGACTTCGCATATATAGGATATAATTGCACTAATTAGCATCCTTGGGTTTGGCTTATTAGCTTGGTACACCAGACCTTGTCCACTTCTTCATGTCCGACTTATTTTTCTTTCTCCGATGATTGTAGTACTCGTGGTAGTTGATATTATCACCCTTATGGTCTTGTGTGACCTTATATTTGACTCTGGACCATAGATGGTGGGTTATTTGGGAATGTCCATGAGTCTCAGACATCGATATTACGATCTTAGGCTGGTTATCTCTGCTGTAGAGCGATTGGAGCGTGTGCAGGGCTGATAGGTTGATTGTGAGCCATAGGGCTACTGTTTGTGATTGAGCATGCCATTATCATACATATAAAGAGGTTTTCTGCATGTTTTACTATGGTTTTGGCTTCAGGCCTACTATTGATGGTTTTCTAAGCCTTGTATGGCCCCGAGGGCCCATTCTTGGTAAAAGTTATTATAAGGAAAAAGGACATGGGCTGACCCTTTTCAAAATTAATGGCCCATGTTTGGTCCATTGGACACTGTATGGCCAGTCGGCTAAAAAAAATCCATATAATGTCCATTTTACAATTTGGGCCTATTCAGGTCCTTTACCCAATTTTGCAGCAGCCTTTGTTGACTTATTTTTGGCCTTTCTTCCTACTTTTTTTTGGTTGTTTTTGTTTATTTTTTTATTGTTTTTTTGTTTCTCTTTTTGTTTATTTTTGCTGGCTTTTTCATTTCTTTTTGTTGTTGTTGTTTTTTTGTTGATTTTTACCATAAAAAGTGTATAATAAATGTATTAGTACATAATATCACATTTTCTTGGCAAGTTCTAATTAGGTTATACTTTTACAAATTTGTAAGTTATGTCTCATACAATGTCCAGAACTTCCACACTCTCTATTTTTTGAGTTGATTGAATAAAAAATTATTTATTTTATTTCTTATGATTTTTATAGAAAATGTATAATTATTGGATCAAATATATATTTGTATAATTTTTCTATAGAAACTGTATAGGATGTATATAGAAAATGTATAGTTGTTGTATAAAATATGTATTTGTATAAGATTTCTATAGCAACTATATAATTGTTGTACATAATATGTATCTGAATAACTATTTCAGCTAAATGTTGTATATCATGTGAGCGAAATAGAATCCGATGTATATGCCCCATCGAAAAGTCCCAATATACCTTGCCAGGGTATAAAGGCATGACTGTGGCGTGATCACTAAATCTGATGTCCAACTGAGGGGACTTAGAACCTATGGGGGCATGTAGTTCTTGGACTCAGGGTACTCTCACCCTATCCAACTTGGTGCTAAATACTACTCCCAAAATAATACGTATAGCTCATGTAATACTGATGCATATCTGAATGCAGAACTAACCATCACTAATGACATATCTAATGTCAAATCTGTTTAGAGAGCATAGAGACATATCTGATGTCATGCAAATTCACATCATGAGTCTTAAAGCTTTGCAAAACCATAATTCAAGATATACTTTCCTTTCTAAAATCATAGCTTGAAGAATTAGGCATGCAATTTTATGAAAACTGAGGTCATGCTATCTAAACATACCAATTTTACTTGAAGACATGTAATTCAAAGGAATCATGCTAAAATTCATACTTAACATATGGGCTTTAGAAAACACTTATAAAACTTCAATTAAAGCATGGGTAATAGATGAGAAATCATGAATTGAGGCTTTAAAACAAAACCCATAACTTTTCTCCAATTTAGGTAAGAAACCCTAATTTCATAAATTGCTAAATCAAAGTACAGATTTGGGGATTTGGTCTTAAGGGTGAGAGGAAACCCTTAATGAATACTCACATACCTTGATTGATGCTAACCAAATTGAAATTGAAAAGAAAAGTAGGCTTGAACTTGGAGCTTGAGACTTGGAGCTTGAAAGAGTTCTTTTCCCAATTTGGTAGATGAATGAGCTAATTAGAAGGGACTTAGGCTAATAGGTTTAGAAATCATGCTGAGAATGGCCAAAATGACCTCACTTAGGAGTTAAAAGAGTGGATAATGACAGAAATACCTCTGGGAATTAATTAAGAAAAAGCTAAAAAAACTAACTTTCAGGAATCACGGATGGATTCCACGAGTCGTAGACCAAACCATGGCTAATGGTTTCCACTCGTGGTTCCTGGCCACAGAGTCAGGCTGCATAAGGCAAACCATGAGTCCACAAGATCAATCATCAACTAGACTATGGCCCATAAACCTGAGCCATAGTTCTAGGCTCAACATTCAAGTTGCAGAAGAGAAACTATGAGTCAACAGGGCGGGCCGTAGAATGACCTACGGTCTGTAGACCTGAGTCATAGTTCCTGTGGAAAGTACTGGTCTTTGGTTTTGGTTCCATGAACTTAGGATTTCACTCCTCAACTTTGCAGTTTTGCCCGAAGGAAAGAATCGAATGAGGAACTTCTTTGCCAAGTCATCCCAAGTTGTGATTGAATTTTAAGGTTTTTCCTTCAACCATTTCTTTTCTTCTTCCTACAGTGAGAATGGGAAAAGTTTGAGCCTCACATAATCCGTGGAGACTCCTGTGGGAACGAATGTGTCACTGATCTCCAGAAAGTTTTGGAGATGAATATGTGGGTCCCTATGTGACAACCCTGTAAACTACTCGTTTATGTGCAATAATTGCATCATATTCTGTTTTAGCTCAAATCAGCCTCCTACAAGTGGCTTTTGAATGTTGGAGGTCACACTAGTTTTGAGTGGGATTGCCATCGCGCACTGTCCTGCAGGCTGGTGGTTGTTCATCCGCCATGACAGCAGGAATATTCTCAGCCTGTTGAAATTGCGAGATTGGATAGAGAAGTGTTGCTTCTCTCCTCAAATGGTGAAAGCATCGCTCAGGTTCGGGATGTGGTTCAACCAATTCCCTCTCCCTTTCCAGCTTACTCAAGATTCAAATGTGTACCTGCAAATTCTATAGCTAAGACCAAGTTGTTATCACTTATCAAATGAAATAGTAAAACTCAAAATTTGAAGGTTGCTAATTTTCAAGTCCCCGGAAATGGCGCCAAAAACTTGTTGCTCCCAAGTGCACACGCAAGTGTACGTGGTTGTGCAAGTAATAAAGTAGCTCTTACGAGCCAAATATCGATCCTACAGGGACTGGTGTTTAGCAAATAATCCAACTTAATTATTACTATTGAAGTTGAACAAGTGCAATTCAGAACCAAGAGAAGTTTGAGCTTTGCGTTTGTAAGCTAAATACTACAAATAACAATGATATGGAATTTGGATTGCAAACAATATATGGAGAGATCCAGGGTTGAGGCATTTACTTCACATTCATGCATAACTATGATTTCTAGCCGGTATTGGTGTTTATCGTGATTGTTGATCTATGGTCTTGATATTTTAACTTGGGAATGGTCATCCTCTAAGTCATCTACCCAAATTAATCTCACAACTACATCATTGAGTGGGGATGTGAGTCTTTAATTCGGATGCATTCAACTATCTTCTTGTTTCCTTAACCAAGTGGGGCATTTAGGTATATCGCTATCCTAATCGCAAATCATCCTTTACAATTAATATCTAATAGTTAAAGACATGATCCACACTCCCTACATTCTTCATTCCGTCCCTCCACTCCTACGGTCAATTCATTTCAAGACTTAGATTTATCCTATAGTTCATGACGCTTTAGAATAGTAAAACAAGAATGCAAGAACAATCACATGACATGATAAACATATAAACCAACTATAAAACTATAATTAAGCAATCATGTTGTATCCTCAACCCTAGAAATAGGGTGTTTAGACACTCATAGTCATACAACAAATCTCCATAGATGAGTTCATAAAGTAAAACAACAAGAAAGAAAAGTTAAAGAGCAAAGAACCCTAGTTTGAGCTCCTTGATGTCTCCTTTGCTCTCCAATTCGTGTCTTCTTCCAAAGATCTGTGTAAATTTGTCTAATTACTCCTTATATAGTGTTTTAAGTCGTCCATAGTCTGCCTCATAATATACATATGCATTTACAACTTTCCCCCCACTTAAACCAAGTTATAAAACCTGATTTTGGACGTTTTAGAGGGGGTCGCGTTGAGTGGCTGGACGCGTGGCCAAACCAGTGGACCTACACGATGGGGTGTGCGAGGAATGGCCCTATCCCCTGACTTGGAGGGTGTGGTGCATGGACTCCTCCCAAGCCTTGAAGAGTGCGGCGCATGGCCCCTTCCTAACGTGAAGGTTCGTCCGCTTTTTGCTCTCTTCTCCTCGTGCACTTGTTCCTTGATTCCCCACTTCTTGTGGCTTGTTTGTAGGCTTCATTTAGCTTACATAGATCCTCCAATGGTCTCCTATATCAATTCATAACACACATTAGTCCATACAACACAATAGAACTCATCAAAGTACACCAGAATACACATAGCTCAATCTAGCAAAGCTAATTTTCTCGTCTAAACTTTATCTGATCATTTTGACTCTTGACTTGTTCCAAATGTACCTTAAACACTTTAAAAATGTAATTTAGAAACCAAATACACATATATAAACTATATACCTCAATATCACATCAAGTTATCCTCAAAATTAAGCTAAACGTGCATAGATAATGACACTTAGGTGTATAAATACGCCTAAGATCAAGAAATAGTGCTCACCCTTGGATTGAATCAGTTGTCACCTCTAGAGATGAGGTCACGTCTGAGCCTATGGAACATGATATATACTCAACAAAAGAAGAGTATAGGGTAGTATTAGTACAAATTACTATTTACTGGTAGGCATCATAGATCGACCCAATTCAGAACAAGTATACAAATAAATTAAACAACAGGTAAATATGACTTCAATACCCAAAAAATAGTTTACTCAACAAAGAATCATATCAAAACAAGTCAAGTAGTGTCTCCAACCAAATAATATAAGTCACCAAAAGTTATTAACATTCAAGAACTTACAATATCAATAAGCAATATCACAACAGGGTCTATGCCCACCTCACTCCCACATTTAGGTTTCCTTTACTTTCATTACTATTACGATCTGTCATACTAACTCATACTTCAAAACACAAAGTTGTATACACATGCTAAATGGACTTATTTCTTTCCAACTAGTCATGACCTGCAAGGGACGCACTAGGGTCCATGTACCATACTGGCATAGTATCCAATCCATAACAATAAAATCAATATTAATATTCGTACCGACATGGTACCCGACCCCTTAACCAATATCATCTAATGGTTACAAGTTTCTATCTCTCAGGCTATAACACAATGCACGAAATCACAAGTATACTTTATCATCACAACGCTCTTTAATCAAGATCGGTATACATTAACTTATTCATTCAAGCATTAAAAAGATCACAATATCAACTCCAAGTACGTATGAAGACCTATCAACAAGTTATTCAATTCAAAGCATGCAAGTACTAAACCAAGTCTCAACTTCAATTAAAATGTAACCTACCTCAACCGGAGAATTTCAAATTACAAGCTTAATGCTTCAGAATGTAGAAAGTCTAAACAAACAAACAAGCAATAGAGAGTAATTAATTATTTACTCTTTTATTTTAGGCCTTAGGAATTCAACCCACTAACTCTACCCTTACTCGAGGTCTATAGTGTTCCCCAAGAGTCAATTAACCATCAACTTGTCCCATATTATTCTCATAATCACTATTCTTGGAGTTTCTACTCCAATTTCCTACTTTTAAGCCATTTTTATGCTAAAGGTCACATTTTTATGGAACTCAAGGTTCCCAAATTATTAATTCATGCTAGGAAGTGTTTATCTACACCCTAAAAGCATTTTAGATGATAATCACCCTTACCCATAGGATTTCCCATAATTTCTTAGGACTAGGGTTCTAACCCATAATTTCCACCATTAAACATTCCCCAACAATTCTACAATGATAAATGGTTGTTAAACGAGGAGGTTAATGGAATAACTTAGATTGAATAAAGCAAAAAAACACTAGTCTTGAAAAAATCTTCTTCTTGGAGCCCCAGAACGAGTTTTAGAAGTTTGTGAAATAAAACTCATAAAACTGACTTAAGTCAGGCAATGACTCCCGTATCGATGCAACATTTATTTTTTTGCTACAAAGAGACCACTGTGGCAAGCTTTGGCTCGCTATGACAAACCCTATTGAAATTGCCAGGTTCATTGTGGAAGAACTCTGACAACTACGACGGTCTCGCTACAGTGGAATTTCATCCGCTGCAGCAGTCCCTAAAATAAAAACTTGAGAACTTGGCCACAACACCCCATTTCACAACACAAACCTCAATTCTAGATATCACAAATTGATCCCAATGCAACAACCATTATAACTGAAATTCTATGAACCCATTTATTGTCCCAAAACATCCTATGAGAAGCTATACCACTCTACTATCCATCAATGGATACTACACCATCAAATACTACACCATGAAACATGAATTACCATTTAAGCACATAATATCATATATTTTTCAGAAACCACCCTAGCTTCAGATTTTATCAACTCTCTTCCTAGGGACAACTCTAACCGGGTACTTACACCCTAAATAACACTATAACAATGGGATAAGTTGTTATATCAGATACCAATTAAAAATCCGTTCATTCTCAAATGGCAACAAGAAAAAAAGGGAAAAATAAGGATTTACTTAAATCAGCGAAAAACTGCAGATACTTGCTACGCATGTCCACTTTCATCTCCCAAGTGGCCTACTCAAAAGGACAGTTCTTCCACTGGACCTTCACGGATGCAATCTCAGTAGTCCTTAATTTACGAACATCTTTACCAAGAATAGAAATAGGTTCCTCTTCATAAAAGAGGTTATTATCTAACTGGACCAAATCCCAGTGAATGATATAGTCACCATCCCCATAATACTTCTTAAACATCGACATGTGAAACACGGAAAGAACTCCCAAAAAGTTTAAAGGCAAAGCCAATCTATAGGCTATCAGCCCCACACACTTAAGAATCTTGAATAGTCAAATTTATCCTGGACTAAGCTTACCACGCTTATCGAATCTCATAACACCCTTCATGGGTAAGACTTTGAGCAACACTTGCTCACCTTCTATGAAATTCACATCTCTTACCTTTCATTCTGCGTACTCATTTTGCCTGCTTTAAGCCGGTAGAAGCATCTCTTGGATAAACGTCACTTTTTCATCGAGTCTCTCTGAAGGTCAGTACCCCATGGTCTCACCTCAAATGCATCAAACCAACCAATGGGAGATCTATACCTCCTCCCATAAAATGCCTCAAATAGGGCCAAATCTATGCTCTAATGGTAGCTATTATTTTATGCAAACTCTACCAAAGGTAGATGTTGGTCCCAATGACCTCTGAAATCCATCACACATGCACGAAGCATGTCCTCCAACACCTAGATTGTCCGCTCAGATTGCCCATCATCCTGAGCGTAAAATGTTGTACTAAGGCCCAACCTAGTACCCAATTCACTACTAAAAACTGTCAAAAAAGCAATGGACAATGACTCACCAAAATGTTATAGCAAAAGCAACGCTGTCCGTCGATTTTTCCTTTTTTTAATTTATATTTCTTTTTCCCAAAGGCGATGGACATTATCGCTATTGTCGTCGCTTTATTTCACAGTTTTTTGCGCAAAAATTATTTTTATATAATTTATATTTATTTTTTAATATAAGCAAAGGACAGCATCGCTATTTATAAAAAAAATAAAAAAATAATTTTAGAAATACGACATCAATACGACGATGTCCATCACATTTTATTTTTTAATTTAATAATAAAAATACATATAATATTTTAAAAAATAATTTTATATTTATATTTTAAAAGGAAACGACGAACAGTGTTGTATAGTCCGTCAGTTTTTGGTCAAAATAATAGTCAACTCATTAAAAGGAAAAGCGATGGATAAAGCGATCTTGTCCGTCGCTTTTCTAAAAATATAGTGACCCAGATCGGGTCACTCCTCCATTTCTCCTCTTTTCTTCCTCTCTTCTCTTCTCTCTTTCTCTCCACACTACTGCTTCTACCAGCTCCGTTCAGCCACCGCCGCTGGTCAACTGATGCCGCTGCCGCGCTCCTCAACATTCTCCACTACCTTTGCCCAGTACCAATGGTGTAGCCACCGCCGCACTCCTGCACCACTCAAAGGTTCGTAATTTATTAATTTCAATTAGTTTATTACTTTGATTTAGGAATATGAAGTTGAAGTTGAATCAGGGTTTTCTTGAAAAAAAAAATTCCCTAATTAGTTTATTACATTATTGGTTTGTTTGTTTTTATTTAGGGTTTGTATGAACATTGTTAGTTTGCGAACCTTGAATTGTTACAATCTAATTTACATTGTTAGTTTGCGAACCTTGCATTGTTATAATCTAATTTACATTGTTAGTGTATTATATTGTTAGTTTGTGAACCTTGAATTGTTATAATCTAAATTACATTGTTAGTTTGTCTTGAACCTTGAATTGTTTAGGTTTTTTATATTTTCTTTCTTGGGTATGTTAGGTCTTGTGAACCTTAGTTTAGGTTAATGCTTGCTATTAGTTTGTGAACCTTAGTTTAGGTTATGAACCTTAATTAATTAGTTTAGGTAAATTCCTTCTATTAGTTTGTGAACCTTAAATTAGCTTAGGTTATGAACCTTGGTTTAGGTTATATATGAACCTTAGTTTAGGTTAATGATTGCTATTAATTTGTGAACCTTAGTTTAGATTAATGCTTGCTATTAGTTTGTGAATCTTAAATTAGTTTAGGTTAGGAACCTTAGTTTAGGTTATATATGAACCTTAGTTTAGGTTAACGCTTGCTATTAGTTTGTGAACCTTAGTTTAGGTTAATGCTTGCTATTAGTTTGTGAATCATAGTTTAGGTTATGAACCTTAGTTTATGTTATTTCTTGCTATTAGTTTAATAACCATTAAATATCTACTCAAATTATTAGAAGCAAATTAATTGTAATAATAATTATTATAAGTAAAGTAATTGTAATAAAATAATTATTAAAGTAATTGTAATTATTAAATATGTAATCTAATTATTAGAAGCAAAGTAATTGTATTAATAATTATTAAATAGATAATCTAATTATTAGAAGTAAAATAATTATATTAATAATTATTAAATATATAATATCCATTAAATAATAAATTTTATTATCAATATAAATTAGTTAATCTAATAAGTTTGTTAATAGGTCTAATTTATAATTGAATCTTTATATTTTGGTAGATGGATCATCGTTTATGGATGTATGATATGTATTATGAAGATGGTGGAACTATTAAATCTAATTTTTTTGCCAGAGTTGGAGGTTTTATCGAGCATGCAATGTCACTAGATAACTTTCGAAGTCATGGTGGGGGTTAGGTCTCCATGTAATCTATGCCGGTGCATAAATATTTGTACATTATCTTGAACTTCTTTTATGTTTTGAAACACTTTGTAGGTCCTTTTGGTGGATCCTTTATGTGTTTAGTGAATGTTTCACTTGGTATCTAGTGGTTAGTTGATGTTGCAGTTGCTTTATGAATGTTTTGACAACAATTAGTGCCTATTTGGGCTGTATTTGAATTGGTTTTGTAATTGGCAGGTGATGCATATTGAAAATGCAGATTTTTGCTACTTAAAAAATGTAGAAAAGAGATGGACAGGGGCTCATTTGTCCGTCGCTTTGTTCTTTGTTCGCTTTTCTGGAAAATTGAATATGATTTTTTTTAGAAAAGCGACAGACTAGTGAGTTTCTGTCTATCGCTTTTTAGGGAAAAACATTCTCATCATTTTCAAAATTATGTCCATGTACGTAATTTTATAAGCGATGGCGTACATTACAAATAGAAATCGATGAACTACTTTACCACGAAAGTGAGTCCATGTCAAGACCCAAAATTGGGCCATGATGGCGTCTACATAACCCCCACAGTAGACAAGCCTAACCCAAACATACGGAAAGCAGTAAATAATAATATAACTAAAGAGAAGCGGAAGATATAAACAAGGGATAGGGACAAAAGCCTATATACATACCAGCGTACAAAATATACAAAAGATGGCCCTAAAGTGACCAAAAAAACAAAACGACCCGAACACCAACCCGGACCTGGTGTCACTAGTACAAGAGCGGCTAAGGAAGGAGTAGCTATACAACAACCTTTGTCTATCCAAAATACAAAATATAGACAGGATATACAAGATGGAAAGCAAGTAAAGTCTCAAAAAGCGCCACGAGCTCACCGCGATCTGAACAGCAACGGGCCTCGAACGAAAGAAGATTAGCGAGGGTGGCTCATACTAGGTGTTGCATCAGAAAAAGAGATGCAGAGTGTAGTATGAGTACCAAAACAACGGGTACTCGGTAGGCATCATAGGCCGACCAAGTGTAGAAAGATAATATATAAATATGGATTACAGGAAAGCAGCTAACTATACAGGGATCCACCTAAATCTAGTTATAAAACCGAAGACAAGACGATAATTCAAAAGATAAAGGAAAACAACAACAAGCCACACCAGAGTCAATTCACGTGCCAAGGAAAATGCAATGTGATACATGATGATGCATATATATATGCAACATAATATAAACCCGGAATACCACATCGGGCGCTCGGAATACCTCATCGGACTATGCATATATATGAGATAATAAGACACCCAGAATAATGCATCGAGGGTCCAGAATACCGCATCGGACTAATATGTATATAAATAAGAGAGTAAAATACCCGGAATAACGCATCGGGGGTCCGAAATAACGCATCGAGGGTCTGGAATACCGCATCAGACTATAAATTTATATACAGAAAAAAGTAGTTTCTCTTTCCCTCTCAAGAAAAAAGGTGATACTCAAAATAGCTCGATTTAGTCCAAAATTCATCACAACAGTAGAAAAAAAAACCACTTTCCAAACCCAAAAGCCTTTGAAAAACTGTTTCCATATCATACCAATGATATGCCATGCGATATGAGTATGAATGTTCACAAGCAGAGGAATAATAATACCATCAGATCAAACAGGGAAAAGTACCCTTCAAACCAAGAGAAACTGACCTAGAATCTGTCCAAATCCTAGCCATGGCCTCGGCCCACAGTTACACACAATTATAAAATAAAGCGGGAAAATAAAAGCGGAAAATGATGGGCAAGCTCTATTTTACCTCTAAAGCCTCCTAAAATCATGCTAAGGATGTTAGACTAGTCACACGGAAGAAACAACTCCTAGACTAAGGATAACATGCAATCCTAGACTAAAAACCCGAAATGACCAATTAACATGATAAATAGTATTAAATCCTAAAGTCTATCTAAAATTCAACCTAGCATTACAGTAACATATAAACATATATAACCGAACTAACTAAGTCTAGAAAGTAAACCGTAACCTGCCTCGGGGCCGAACTTCAAGCAAGAACCATCACTCGTGTGCATTCCCCTTTCGAACAGCCTCAGAAAGCTGCCACGCTATCAAGAACATAACCTAGGTGTCAAGATGAGAAGAATGACACTCATATTGATATACAAAAAATTAGGTCGAAAAAATGACCCTCGGAGCCTGTACGATGAAACAAAAAACAAAATTCACAATTATTTTCGCGGAGGGGTTAAGGAACCTATGCCCAAATTTTGGCCGCGAATGGAGCTCGATTCAGGGCCCAAAACAGCCTGAAGTGCTACTAATTCATGGGATTTAAGGCGGAAAAGTCCGAAATCTAAAAACGGAAACCAACCTCGACAAGGAGAACACGCTACCGAGCTGAGTTGCACGAGTTTGGGAGTACACAGTCCCCAAACGATCAGATTCCACAAGACTTTTCCCCAACTCTAAGAATTTAGCAACAAAGGAATTTAGCGGAAGAAATACGAATATTGACATAGAAAAGGGGGAGGGGTGACGAGGGAACTTACCGAGTGAAGGAAAATATGCAGGAAAGATGGAAATGTTGAGCTTGGGAGTCTACAAATGGAGTTCTTCGGTTTTGTGGAGAAGAAAATAAAGTTGGGACATAATATAACTGCCAGGGGTCCTTCATCGCGATTGCAATAGGACCCCCGCGTTCGCGGAGAAGAGCCGGCCCAACCATAGTGAACGCGATGGCCCAGGCCACGTTCACAAAGAAGAAGCCAAGCTGGGTCCCAGTCGGCTCCATCACGAATGCGATGGACCCATCATGAATGCGATGGTCAGGAAACCAAACCATCACGAATGCGATGAGATCCTAGCAATCTCGTAGAGCAACAGAGGTCTGCAACTTAGTGCAGCAACCAGCAACTTCCAAGTCCAAAAATCTTCCGACGGACCCTCGGGATTTATCCGAAACCCCGTGAACAGAAACCAACCATGCTACCCTACCAAAAATTGCATTACGGACTCAATGGAATTGACAAAACTCCCTATGGAGATCGTTTTAATAAAAAGTGGGCCCCACGCCCAAAACTAACTCAATACTCAAAACCCAAAAACGAACTTGAAAGCCTCGAGACCCAAACCAAAGGTTCCCCTAGCCCAAAGTCAACATTCTCGAGCTAACAGTGCTGACAAAATTCCCATCCGAGGTCGTCTTCCCCGAATGTTGACCAAAGTCAACCCTACCAGCCAAACTGACTTCAAAACACACAAAGCCACATAAAACCAAACCAAAAGCACCCAGACCCAAGCCAATGGTCCCACTAGACCAAAATCCCCATTCTGGAGCTAATGGAACTGTCGGAATTCGATTATAAGTGTGTTAACCAAGAAAGTTGACAGAAGTCAAAGATTTTTCCAACTTTAAGTTCTAAAATAGGGAAATGGTCATAACGACCTAACGAACGGCCTGGGCATCGAACCATCAGCCCCGACAAGTCATAAATGACCTGTAGCCGCTGAGGGAAAGCTTGAAATGCAGAAAAAGCATGAAAAATGAAAAAATGACCTGGAGGGTCATCACAACATCCACTACTAAAAGAACTTTCATCTGCGAAAGTTAGAATAAGGATAGTACCTGAAGACTCGAGAAGACGAAGATAATGGGTCCGTATGTCGATCTCGACCTCCCAAGTAGCCTCCTCAACAGGATGATGCCGCCACTGAACCTTAACTGATGGAATCTCCTTGGACCTTAACTTCCTAACCTTACGGTCCAAAATAACAACAGGCTCCTCCTCAAAGGCTAAGGACTCATCCAACCGAATCGACTCCCACTGAAGTACATGAGACTCATCCAGAATGTATCGCTGCATCATAGAAACATGAAACATTGGATGAACACTAGAAAGAGCAGGAGGCAGGACCAACTCATAAGCAACCTCTCCAATACGGTGGAGGATCTCGAATGGACTAATGAACCTCGGACTAAGCTTACTCTTCCTCCCAAACTACATCATGCCCTCCATGAGAGATACCCAAAGGAACACACTGTCACCAACCATAAACTCGAGATCTCAAACTCTCCGGTCAGCATAACTCTTCTGCCTACTCTGACAGTACAAAACTTCTCCTGAATAATTTGAACTCTATCGATAGGATCACAAAGCAAATCAGTACCCCAAGGCCTAGCCTTGAAAGCATTAAACTAACTCACTAAAGATCTGCACTGCCTACCATACAAAGCCTCGAACGGAGCCATGTGGATGCTGGAATGGTAACTATTATTATATGCAAACTCTGCCAAGGCCAAACACTGGTCCCACTGACCCCCAAAATCAATAGCATAGGATCTTAACATATCCTCCAGAACCTGAATGGTACGCTCTGACTGGCCGTCTGTTTGTGGATGAAAGGCAGTGCTAAGCTCAACTCTAATATCCAACTCTCTCTGAATAGATTGCTAAAAGTGCGAAGTGAACTGAGTGCCTTGGTCGGAAATGATAGAAACTGGCACCCCATGCAAATGGACAATCTCTCGGATATAGATCTGGACCAACCTCTCAGAACTGTAAGAAGTCTAAACTGGCAGAAAGTGAGACGACTTCGTGAACCTATCCACAATAACACAAATAGCATCAAATCTCCACAAGGTACGTGGCAATCCGACTACAAAGTCCATGGGTATACACTCTAATTTCCTCTCCGGAATGGGTAGTCTTTGTGATAAACCACCTGGCCTCTAGTGCTCGAACTTTACCTGCTGACAGTTCAAGCACCTGGATATGAAAGCTAAAATATCCCTCTTCATCTCACACCACCAATAGTGATGCCTCAAGTCATGATACATCTTAGCTACCTTGAGATGAATGGAATATCTAGAATAGTGGGCCTCCTCCAATATAAATCTGACCAAGTCACCAACTCTAGGAACGCATATATGACCCTTGATCCTCAGAACACCTTCTGAATCTAAATTCTCCTTCCTAGCCTCACCACTCGACACCTTGTCACGAATGATCCTCAATCTCGCATCATCAAACTGTTGTGCTCAAATCTTCTCCAACAAGGAAGACTTAGCCTCAACACAAGCAAGAACAAGGCCCGACTCAGAACACACGGTTCATCATATATGGGGTAGTTCCTCTCGTGAAACTTCAACTGTCTGGAAGCATATGCAATAACCTGGCCCTGTTGCATCAACACACAACCCAAACTAATACCTGACGCATCACCATATACGGTGAAACCCTGACCCTCGACCAGAAGAGTAAGAATCAGAGCTGAAGTTAATAAGGCCTTGAGCTTCAGAAAGCTCGCCTCGCACTCATCTGACCACTGGAAGGGAACGTTCTTCTGAGTCAATCTAGTCAAAGAAGCTGCTATCGAAGAAAATCCCTCCATTAACCATCAGTAATAACCTGCTAACCCAATGAAACTGCGAACCTCGGTATGAGAAGTAGGCCTAGCCCAATCACGAACTGCTACAATCTTTGCCGGATCTACCATAATCCCATCCTTGGACACCACGTGCCCCAAGAATGCTACAGACTCAAGCCAAAATTCACACTTAGTAAATTTGGCATACAACTGATGGTCTCTCAAGGCCTGAAGTACCAATCTATGATGCTGCTCATTCTCCTCTCTACTCCTCGAATAAATCAGAATATCGTCGATGAACACATCACGAATGAATTTGGGAGTTGGCTATCACTAATAAAGAACTGACTATCAGTGATTTTATTTGTAGGTACTGCAGAAATTGGTGCAATCACGAGAGGGAGATTCTTAGAAGCATCAGGTGTGCCCTCTTCAACAGATGTTGCATCGGCCAGAGGTTGTTGAGGAAGATCAAATTTTGCCTGTAATGTTTTTTAACAAAAAAAATTATCAACTATTAAACAATCAGCCAAACTTAGATAGTTGATAAAGTATCTAGTTTACATTGTCATTGAGTAAATTGTGTAATAAATGATACATGATGAGACACATGGTCATTAGCCAAGTTGGATACATGACAACATAGCTTGCATGATAAATCTAAATTAAAATGGCCATTTACTAAAATGAATACTCAAAGTAATGTCATATATATGTCCATACTATAAATTGGATACATATTATGATTGAAATATGAACACACTTATACATGATACATATGAATCCTATGCTAAGAATATGGTGATTGAAATATTGACATATAATACACATATAATTATATAATATTACCTCCATATTACAATTATCTTCATGAGTTTGATCTGTCGATCTGTCGGTAGGTTTACCAGTAGAATCATCAGGAACTTTGGCAGATTCTGAAATATTAGTTTTGGTTGAGCTATGAATGTCTGTACTTTGATTCGCTTGTTGTTTTACATTTGGATTGATAGGAGTATTCTTACCCTGAGAGTTAATTAATAAGAAAATATACTAATATGTATGATTTGTAATGTATCCAAACTGTAGTTTGAATTCCCTTTGATTGTGGAACATAATCCCCTTTGAATGTATTCATAATGGCAGTGAATTGACTCTTGACATAGTCATGAAGTATATCAAACCTTTCATCGACCTGATCATTAAAAAATAAAAAATATTAACTTGGCTATGTAAAAAAATTATTAAATAAAGGTCAATTTAATACTTATATGTATTTTTAATGAATCTATTTCTCTCTTGAACATGTCGTCCTCATTAATTGATCCACTGGAAGATTCATCCATTGATTTTTTGGATTTATGGGGTGAAAATAATGGATGTCTTTTACTGTATCCTTAGGAGGCTGAACATGAGAATCTGAATTCACAATAAGCTTTGCATCCATAACAGGTGTATCTTTCTCAAGGACATTTGGGAGATCGACAGTAGGCCCGGTATCATCAACAAAAGAAACATGTGCGTGAGCAAGTTCTGGGAGATCATCTGAATGCTTTTCTTTATCATTTTTCATTGCTGATTTTCCACTCTGATTGACATTCTTTTTGACTTTTTTGAGCTTAGAAACAGACTTTGGTTTCTTTGAAGGAGGCTCAGATGACGGACCAGCTTCCTGGCATGCTCTTTTAAGGATATTTATGGGTGGTGGAGAAGTAAAATCCTCATAGCCATCTGGAATAGATACACTATTGGGTTCTTTTGATTGAGGATCTAGCAAAGGTTGAAAGTAAAGAAATGCAGTTTCATTGACTGTAGGAGTAGTATTTCGAAACACCTGCTGTCATGCAAAAATAAAAACATAAGTAGCGATAGAAATAAAATTATAGATGTGAAATGATGTTGCACTAGAAGATAAATATTTTGTTATACATGCTACATGTCTAAGTATCAAGTTTGAATGTGCATACTGAATATAGTAGGAGTTTTTATGTTTGATACTTGCATATTTATCACCTTAACCAGAAATGATGCTGGATACATCAGTAATTTTGACTACATGATACATGTCATGTATCATGTATAAGTGGGTCATTCTGTAAACAATTGTGAATGCCAGAGACCTTATCGGTATTCTATACATAATATATCATATATTATGCAGATAAATCAAAATAAGTAAGTGAACAGCTTGAAGGTACATTTACCTTACTAAACATGCCTGCCATGAGCTTTTCGTACATAAGCTTCTCAACAATGACTCGCCAATTCAATATTTTGGGGATGTAGTCACCTTCGTTAACAACAACTTTATCTTCAACATCTGAACACCACTCATATATCAAAACTTGAATTGCGTATGGCATTCAACAGACTCGGAGAAACTTCTTTTTAAAGTCAATGGCATTTTTGTATGTTTTGATTAGATCATCAAATGCACGCTTGCCCCATTGATACTGGTTGTATGTGCCCTTGTCCATAAGATCAAAATATTTCCAGGAATGCTCACTTCATGGGTTTGTGAAATGATGAATGTGTGAATGAAGTATAATATCACCATTTTAACAACATCTTCACTATTATTGTCCCAACTCTTCTTTTTGCAATATAGAGTCAATTGACATTTGTTAATAAGGGCTAAACCTGGGAAATACTTCTTCCTGATCCTGCTAATCTTATCATTAGGGAATTGAAAATATTCGTTGTTACCGGTGTATTTTAAACCAGTAATGAGAGTAAACTCAAGATAGCTGAACCGTAGAAGGGTCTGATTTGCACATAACCAAAACTCATTCGGATTATCCTAATCTACTTCAAGCGTCATGATGCACCTAGAAATTTATCCTTGAAAATTTTATTTGGGTATATTGAGATATACACTGAAGCATGTCCTCCTAAATGTTGCAAGTTCTTCAACTGTGAGCATTTCTGTCAGGTCGTCAATGATGTTGACATTGTGTTGGCTACTAACAGAGATATAATAGGTAGGATATTTTTTAAGAACAAATTTAATTTCCTGAAACAATATGTGAGATATATCATCAGATGCAGCATTGTACATTAATAATATTATCTGATACATCACTGTTTCTCAGAATCAATGTTGAAATTGCTATGTATCATGTAGAAAATATTATAGAATTATATATTAGGCAGTAGATACATGGAACATTCTCATAATCAATGTTGAAATTGCTATGTATCATGTAGAAAATATTATAGAAGTATATATTAGGCAGTAGATACATAGAACATGTGAATGATATACTATTTTGAATGAACTAACCATAATTTCTCAAATCCACAACATAGCTTGTCATGTATCATGTACATAAAATATTTGATGTATATATAATTTAGCCTGGATACATGTCAAAAAAATAAAAAACATTTGAATCATTAGAGAACAAACAAAGGACTCGTGCATATACTTATGTATCTAGTGTAATTCGTATGTATTATAATGAATTTCTGAATGTATATGGTGTACATTTTACCTTTATTTCGGCATCGCAAGGTTCGGCTCCAACATCTTTATCTTTTGGTTCATTTGGGTCATCATTTGGTGATTATTAGTTGTGTCTTTGATATTTTCACACAGTTGCATCATCTTCACGGGATCGTTCTGATGCTTAGATCTATTTTCAGCAAAATCCTGATCATCAGCGTCATAATTTCCAGGGATAAACTGAGTAGAATCTACTATGATATTGTCTAATTGAGTAATGCCCAAACTATATGAAGGCCCTTCGTTGGCCATTAATGGAGTTTTCAAAGCTATGCAGTCAAAAACAAGAGATTTTAGAAATTGGATTTGAAATTTGTGAATTTCAGTTGCAAAATTAGAATTAAAAACTTGAATATACTATAGATACATAAATAATGGTTCAATCATCAACAAAACTCAATAATTTTAAGCAAATAACCATAAAAATCTTCTATTAATGGTGGAAATAGCTTTGTTTAAGATTATGAAAGAGAAACAATGGAGAAGATTTTTTTTTACCGTGACTATGAAGAATTATGTTTGACTAAGGCAGTTACCGTGATTGTAGGCACAAAATCTAGGATATGAAGAAGGGTGGTTATGCCGTGGTTATGCCGATGTATCTGGGGGAGTGAAGGTTTTTTTTTGATAAATTGTTGTAAAAAGTATAATTAAAGTAAAGTAGTGTGTTACTTAGTAGATATGGTAGGTAGGTATGTTTATTTAGGTAGTTTTTCCAAATTTTAAAGCATTCACTTTAAAGCATGGCCAAAAAAATTGATGGTTTGATTGTCACTGTTAGTTCTTGCCAATTGTTATGCCACGAGGCTACCCCCTAAATGTAACACGGCACTTAGTGTCACAAGTGACCCCAAGCAAATCCATGGTCTGGTATATCTAGACAATTTTAATTAAAAACATATACTGTGTGGAAACTGAAAATAGTTTAATATCTAAAATGAAAAAGATCCCAAAATATGTCTGAATATAAAAATATATGTAGAGTATAGTGATGACTGAAAATAACACTAACAACTCAATAGCTGAATCTAGTCTATGTCTGAAAGCCTCTAACTGATATGAGTTGTTGGGATATTCCCCCAGCTAACTCTAATAATCTGAAACTGCAAAGTAATGATTGAAAGGTAAAGCATGTCCATCGTCCTCGAACTATGAGAACTCACCACTGAAACTGCTGAGTAGGACTGGAAGTCGATCTAAGCACGGTCTAGATGTTGAGCGCCTGAACCTACATCATAAAATGATGTAACATAAAAGTATGCATCAGTACTATGAATGTACTGAGCATGCGAGATAGAAGCTAAGCTGGACAACATAAAACTTAACATAGAAATACATACTGAAGCATAAATTGGATAATAAGCTTGATACAATGACCAAGTTCTAACATGAACATATAATATAATATGTTGGGAAAAATAACTGAAATATATACTGAGTACATGGTCAATGCACTATGAGTCTGACTGTGGGAGATATTATTAACCGACATACCCCTAGCTGAGCTAGCTATGGGTCCAACCTGTAACCCTGGATGGAAGGGTTTTCATACCGTGCCAAGGATACGAAAAAAGCTGACATGGATCCACTAAACTGATGTCCACAAGGGACAAGGGCAACCAGCCTAATCTGACAGCTGACCCCCTTCTATACCTATGGTGGCGCCGTAGTTCTGGGGCTTGGGCACTGCTACTAAAGGTCTTAGCCTAATCTGACAGCCAAGACTTCATCCCCTCATCCGCTTGGTACTAAGTCTACTCCATTTGAATGTAAGCAATGAAAGGCAAGCTGAAGTACTGGATATCTAAATTATTGATAATTATCTGAGAATGCAACATACATATATACTGGAACATAATAGCATTCTATTCTGAAACACGCTTGTCTGAATTTGTTATGACCCAACTACCGGACCGTGTGGGCACCTACTCTAATCCACCTAAATAGGAGAACCCTTACCACCCGAACCAACAGACAATGCGGAAAAGAAAATAAACCATTAAATAAGTCCCTTAATACATGAGAAACCCTTTTACAACATATTTGGAAAATCTTTATACAACAACTTTCGAAATTACACAACCTGTAGAACTTGCGGAAATTTACTAACAATATAAACAACCTTCTCAGAACCTAGTCTAAGCCGGTACAAGAGCTTCTACAAGATGAGCTTATAAAATAAGATGGACACAACTCCCACCATAGAAAGAAGTAGGAGCTGCTGGAAGATCACCGCAATCCTGAACCTGTGAAACATCACCAACCCTGCAACCAGACTATACCCATAAGGGTATAGCAAGAGTGGAGTCAGGACAACCACACGTACTACTAGGCATCATCGGCTGACCCGAATTCACTCCTACCATCATATAAAAATCAAAATAAAATGCACAAGGTAAATGCTTCACCCCTTTTCAACATCTCTTTTATCAATCCCCCCTTTCGGAAACGACCTTCCTAACCTTTTGCTGCAAACTCCACCACCCTAGCCTTGACGCTGACATCTAAGACTTCCCAAGTCTCACTCATAACTAGACTTCTCAAGTTGCTTTGTCACCTAGACTCTCCAAGTCTCACTTTAACCTTTACCCCAGTCAACTACCTTGACTAAATATCTAGACTTAGTCCGGCCAACTTCCCAATCAAACCACTTATACCCAAAGTATTACCTACCATTGTCCGGACTTTCCAGGACCTCTAGGACAACTTTACCACCTGGTTATATTAACCAATAACCACACCCAGTCTCTCAGTCTTCCTCTATATTTACCAACCCCATGCAATTCACCTAACTACCATTGACACCTTCAATGACAACCATAGAGATACACCTAAATCCCTTCTTAGATCACATAACCCGGACCCTCCAAGGATCCTCCATCCACACCTAAGTGTTCAACAGACTACCTCGGTCTACACCAAGACCCACCTTTAGCTCATTAACCATGATAATTCATGACCACCATTAGTACACTTAATGACATCAATTTATGAGCACATAACCTCTTATACATAGTCCAGACCCACCCGGATCCCCCCTAACACATCTAGGTGTTAACATGACAAACCCAGTCTACGCCAAGACCAACTTATAATAAAGATAATAACCCGGTCTACACCAAAACTCAACTAATAACCAACATCATAACCCGATCTACACCAAGACCAACTAATAACATAATATAACAACCCGACCTACACAAGACCAACTAATAACATAATATAACAACCCGGCCTACACCAAGACAAAACTCACAATACAATATAACAACCCGGGATACATCAAGACCATACTCACAATACAATATAACAATCTGGCCTACACCAACACCAAACTCACAATACAATATAATAACCCGACCTATACCAAGACCAACTCACAATACAATACAACAACCCGGCCTACACCAAGACCAAACTCACAATACAATATAACCCGGCCTACACCAAGACCAAACTCAAAATAAAATAACCCGGCCTACACCAAGACCAAAATGCAATATCACAATTTATAAACACAGGCCGGTCACTGAAGAACCAACAACAAGTGCATAATGCAACACTATCAATGCAACAAGGCAGTAAAACAAATTTGTACCAGGTGTGGTACTCGAGACAACCATTAGTATATCCCATACAAGGCGTGGTACCCAAGCCAACCGTTAGTATATTTCATACCAGGCGTGGTACCCGAGACAACCGTTAGTATTCTCATGCCAGGCGTGGTACCCGAGCCAACCATTAGTATCCATATACCAGGCATGGTACCCGAGCCAACCAAATCTCAAACAATCCACAGTCACAATAATGAACAATCAACATTAAACAGGACCATTAGACATTTCCTAATCATCCCCTAAGCAATGCATCTCATATAAATACTTAGATAAGAGTACACAAACACACAAAGCATACAGGAATCAAAGCATCACCTACCCCATTCCGGGTACACTATGAACCGTCAAATGCCGTCCGAAGACTAACCCCGGTTCGCCCCTTTAAACATGCAATTAATTACATTTATTCCTGACCCTCTTTCTAGGACCAAATACATCCTGGAAAAACCTTTCCCACCTTAGAACACAGCCAACGAATATCCTAATTATACCAATTAATTATTGAAACTTCCATCCCTTGCACATTAGTTAATTACTAACCCTTTTCCAATTCCCCGAACCTTCCGATATTCTAATTCCCACATTTATTAGAAAAATCACACTAATTAAGCAATGCCTAGAATATCACAACACACTATCCCAATTCTACCATTTCCAACTAATCCAACAATCAACAATTTCCTCCAGACTCTGTGCCCGAAGGCCTAACCATGGATTCTCCCTTTCATTCTACATAATAATAATAAAATGAAAGTGGTCAATCTACTCTTTGGAAGAAACCTAGCCTACTTGGATGCTGAGCAGCTATTCCATTCCCTTTCTGGCTTCGTGAAGGCATTCCCTGGCAATTCTGCAGACCCGAATTCATGGTTTCGCGTCCCTTTAGCTGGAATTCCTCCTCCCCATAGCTCCCAAGCCTTGGAGAAGCCTAGGAGGGTTTTTGGAATAGCTCTCGTCTACTTTTAGGGCTGAAGGGAAGAGCATGAAATTAAAAACCCATTTTCTAGGTTTTCTGGTCCCGTTGCTCCGCTATAGCAGTCCCCGCTCTGCTATACTGGTACCGCCGTAGCGGAGTCAATCGCTATGGCAGAGGTTGATCGTCTTGACTTCCGCTGTAGCGGTAATTATTCCTCTATAGAAGAGGTCACCATGGCAGAGCGGTAGCGCTCGTCACGAATAGAATGTCAAGAAATCTCCAAAATTGGTCCATTTTACAACATACCTATTTCCCCGACGTTCTGGAATAACCCCCTCACATCAACCTCAATTCCGGGAGCTCTACTTATTCGTATTCGATTCCGAAAAGTCCCCCAAACTCCTCTATGCCTTAGCTACAAGGAAAACTAGCTCCAACCAAGACATCTAACCTAATCCTTACCCGGATTATCCTAGACCATACCTTTCTCCAAATTCGGCCAAGACTAGCCTAGCCCAGAATTTCAAACTCCCAAACCCGAAGTTTCCTAACTCTAAAACTTGGCACAAATAGTTTACCCATAACAATGAACCCGATTGTTACAACAGATACCAATTTACCCATCGTTCATCCCCGAATGATCTCTAAGGTGGAGGGAAAGAAGAAGCCCATCCCTAAACCTTAATGCTCTACCAAGACAACGTAAATATAACCTTACGCAAACCACCAAAAATTCCCAGTCCCTTTGTGTACCTATCTCAATCAAATTTCAACTCACTCCCACTCTATCAAGGAATTCCTTCCTTCGAGCCGCACAAGGCTAACTAGATTACCCCTCCTCTAGTGCCCAAGAAATCTCGGGCCTCATTGAAACACCGTACAAAAGAACTCAACTAACGAACAAAAAGAACAATGCTTCTATGCCAAGGGGACTAGATCCCACCATGGGGACCCATTTCCCGCTATACCCGGAGTTCTACTAACCCGAACTCCATCTCGAAAGCTTCCTTCGGGTACTAAGCCCCTCACATATCATAGTATCACCTCGCCCTTATCAACTCTACGCCCCGAGACACCAAGTATCTCTAAACCACACCACACTGAGATTCCATCTAATAACCCCACTCCCTCAATCGACCCTAGCACTAAGGATCAACAATAATAAACCAGCCAAATCACCCTCATGACATAAGCCTATGAGCAACGTCCAACACTACTCAGTCAATGTCACGACCAAATTTCTCGGTCATGATGGCACCTACAACCCCCGGTGGGTGAACCAATCCCCGTAGCCCAGAACAGTTAGTAATGGGCTACTATCTAGCAAATAAGGGAACAAGACGAGTAAAATAGATAACAGGGATATAAATATATACATATGCGGAAACTAAACCAAACCCCAAGACCTGGTATCATAGTATAGAGCCAAACTACATACATGGAGTGCAAATAAACCAAAACTAAATATACAGATGTCTCTGAATGGTAATAGAGTACATGAAGCAAAAGATAAACTAAAGCTAAGCTCCGATCGCCAAGAGCTCACCCTCAGCCTGAAGTAGTCCCCAACGGATCTCCAAGCACGAATCACAATGATCTAACAGCGATGGCCCACGCTAGGATATGCACCCAAAGATGCAGGGGGTAGGGGTGAGCACCAAATGCGAAGCATAAGGCACCCAGTAGGTATCATAGGCCGACTGGGCACATATAAGATAAAAGCATAGTAATAGACAGAATAGAAGCAAGCAGTCACAGAAACCAACGAAAGGTACACAGGAACTAGCCCAGAGGGAAATCAACAGAACCACATGTGAGGCTAGTAAGCAGAATATACACACCATAGGCACAGGTGAAAGTAAGAAACAACGCACCTGGGGTTCTTGCAACAACAGTGTATACAAAATACGTTTACGAAGTGGACGGTATACCGGTAACCTCAAGTGTAAGAAGAAGAGGGAAAGAGTAATAATAGGCATCTCGAGACATGAATCAAACTCAACTAATCATACCAATCTCATACTTATCCATAATAGAGAACAATTCTGTAAGTAAAAAGCAAAAGGCTACCTACAGTCCCCGGCCGCCCATACAACCGAGGAACACAAACAAGTGAAAACAAACCCTCCGGCATCCCATACTATCGGAGCGTACAATCAACAAACAACAAACAAGGGTGGAGCCTCAAACAATGAAGATATGATGCATGAAGATCTCAAGTGAAATGGAATCTCTGTATGTTACCATCCCCGCGCCGATCCGGTCCCAAGCAGTAGGCTTTCCATGGAAGACACAGTCCCGTATACCTCTACTCCACCATATCCCCCTTCTCCGGCACACGCAGCCCGTAGCCCCTGGCCCGGATGGCAAGGTCCATGGAGGTCCAAGACCCCATACTAAAACTCAGTATCAGAACATGTCACCCGGAAGCAAGTCCGGTATCAGGATGGAGACCCAGTCTCGAATATGCAATGCCCAGACCCTGTCCAGGAATAAAGTAGTAGGAAAATGTCTCAAAAACCCCTCCAAGGGTGCCCGGGGATAACCGGGTCTAAACAGTAAAAAGCCATCTCAGGTGCTCGGTTCGACCGAGGCTAAAAATCATCTCAAGTAGCAAGAAAACTCAACTAGCACTCCGGCCCTGCCGAGTCTAGCGTTAATCGTAAAACTGGTGATTTAAATCATAATTTTACTTTCTTTTATCCAGAAATATTCACAAGTTAAATCAAACCATTTCCAAATTATTTCCATAAAAAATGGGCCCCCCGGGCCATGCAAGGTTTAGAAAATAGTGCCAGTAGGCCCGAAGCCAAAACCATAGTAAAACATGGATAAAACCTCTTTATATGCATGGAAATGGTATGATCACACACAATAGCTGCCCAGCATCTCACAATCAACCTATCGACCCTGCACAGGCCCACAGCTACTCAGCAAGCATAACCAGCCTAGAAGGATAATTCTATGCCCGGGACTCGCGGACATTCCCAAAATCCCACCTTCTATGTTCCAGAGTCAGCAAGGCCTCACAGGACCACAAGGGTAAATAAAATATATCGGCAAATACTACAAACAACGGAGGAACAAAAGAAGGCGGACATGAATAAAGCGGTCGAGGTCTGTGGTACCAACCTAATAAACCAACCCAAGGATGCCCATTAATACAATTTTATTCTATATATGCGGAGTCTAGGGAAAATAAACCGTAACCTACTTGTCGTCCGATGACAAGTTCGAACCACTCCGAGAAAATCCAAAACTAGATCAGAATCGGATTTGGGCTTGAATAACTTGACGTAGATAATTGATTTTTCTTTCAAAATCCAAATATTGAGTTAAACAATCTTCTCCATGAAATTCTCTTTAGCACGCAAGGTATAGATGTGCATAATGAAGTGTGCATAGTAGTATGTAATTCCTCAGATAATCACTACTGGAAGATATGAATTAAATTAAATCACTAGTAGTTTGTGATATTATTGTTTAATAGACTACATATATACCATATTATTTGTTGTAACATAAAATGTTATATAGTGTTAACTAATAGACATAAAGATTCAGTTATTATAAATGGATAGATCAAACTTTCCACTCTCTTCAGCACTTAGTCATCAAATGACTTATGCAATTGACACCACGTGTTAATGTGGTGTCAATCCAATTATTTCACTCCCCGATATATATCTATTCGGGTATTGCATAAATTCGTGGTATAATAGATATAACTTTTAAAATATACCAGAATTCATAGAAAATTATTTCCAATAAAACCTACTATATTATAATAATAAATTTTAGCATAACTAAATTTACTATCTCCGTTAAAATATTACAATGTATAAAAACTTTATAAAATAAATACATATACAATTATATCGTAACAAAATATTTTCCATAAACCTTTAAAATATTCTGAAAAGGTAATAATAATATAATTTTTACCAAATTCAACTTTTAAATAAAATATTTTCAAATACACGTACGATGCTAATAAAATTCTTAAGTTTAGGCTCGTAATTCACCAACGCACGATTTTGATAATCAAGAATTCTCTCGGGATCCTCCCTTATGTTTTATCACTGTTTCGGAACTGAAATGGCATTTTAAAACGTGAAGTTGAGGCTTAAATCGAGTTTAACCCGACCCGATTCGCGACCCGGTTCGTAACCCATTTTCTGCCAGACAGTCCGCGGTAAAACAGTCATAACTTTTTACTCCGAGATCAGTTGGACGTGAGGTTTTGTGCGTAGGAAACTAGACTCGTAGACCTTCGATTTGGTATTTTGGGGGACTTCTAACTCTATATATGTTGAGAGAAAAGCTCCGATACATTTTACCCAAAGTTCAGAAAATTTATTAAAGATCTTACGATAACTTTTGCCGACTTGCTTGGCTTCAAAACTTATAATGCGACCAAACAAATGGACCCAACACCGAAATACCAGTCCTGACGAGCCTTAAGTGACTTGGGGCCGCTACAAACACGCTCTAACGGCACAAGGAAAACGTATATCGTGGAAATAACCAGAAGGGTCATTACATCATCCACTACTAAAAAGAACTTTCGTCCTCGAAAGTCAAGGTCAAGGGGGTACCTGAAGGCTAAAATAGCTGCGGATACCGATCACGCATATCTCTCTCAGTCTCACAGGTAGCCTCCTCGACTGGACGGTGCCTCCACTGAACCTTAACAACCGGGATCTCTCGAGACCTCAATATCCTGACATCTCTGGCCAAAATAGCTGTCGGCTCCTCAACAAACGCTAAACCCTCATCCAACTGAACTGAATCCCACTACAACACATGAGACTCATCTGGGACATACCGACGCAACATCGAAACATGAAATACAGGATGTATAGCTGAAAACATTGGAGGTAAGGCTAACTGATAGGCAATGCTACCAACCCTCTGCAGAATCTCAAACGGCCCAATATACCTAGGGCTAAGCTTGCCCCGCCTACCAAATCTCATCACGCCCTTCATGGGCGATACACAGAGAAACACCAAGTCACCGACGCTAAACTCCAAGGCACGAAGCCTACGATTAGCATAACTCTTCTGCCTGCTCTGAGCTGCCCGAAGTCTGTCCTGAATCACTTGGACTCGGTCTAAGGAATCTCGAAGCAAATCTATGCTCTGTGGCCCAGCACTAAAACCATCAAACCAACCTACCGGTGATCTGCAACGCCTTCCATACAAAGCCTCAAAAGGTGCCATGCCGATACTCGAATGGAAACTGTTATTATAAGCAAACTCTGCCAACGGGACAAATTGATCCCATGAACCTCCAAAGTCAAGAACACAGGCCCGAAGCATGTCCTCCAGAATCTGAATAGTCCTCTCAGACTGGCCATCTGTCTGAGGGTGGAAAGCGATACTAAGATGAACCTATGTACCCAAAGCTCGCTGAATAGCCCTCCAGAACTGAGATGTGAACTGAGTGCCGCGGTCTGAAATAATAGAAGCTGGGACCCCATGCAATCGAACAATCTCACGAACGTAGATCTGAGCTAACCTCTATGCACCATAAGAAGTCTGAACCGGCAAGAAATGTGCTGACTTAGTCAGCCTATCAACAATCACCCATATGGAATCAAACCCATGAGAAGTACGGGGCAAACCAACAATAAAGTCCATAGTAATCCCTTCCCACATCCACTCAGGAATGGGAAGTCGCTGCATCAAACCACCAGGTCTCATGTGCTCGAACTTAACCTGCTGACAGTTCAAGCACCGAGATATGAACTCCGCTATATCCCACTTCATACCACTCCACCAGTAAAGTTGTCTCAAGTCTCTATACATCTTTGCTGTGCCAGGGTGAATGGAGTATCTAGCACAATGTGCCTCACGAAGTATCAACTGAATCAAATCACTAACCCTCGGAACACAAAGGCGACTATCAAACCTCAGAACCCCATCTGAATCTAGAGTAGCCCGACTGGTCTCACCCTGAACAACCCGATCACGAAGGTGACACAACTGTTGATCCTCAAACTGACAGCTCTAAATCTGATCAATCAAAGTAGAACGAACCTCAATACTGGCGAGAACTCTGCTGGGATCCGACAAGTCAAGCCTAACCAGACGGTTAGCCAAGGACTGGATGTCCAAGGCCAACGATCGCTCTGAAACTGAAAGAGAAGCTAGGCTACCCATACTCACTGCCTTCCGGCTCAAGGCATCCGCTACCACGTTTGCCTTGCCCGGATGATATAGAATAGTGAAGTCATAGTCCTTCAGTAACTCGACCCATCTCCTCTGTCTCGAGTTCAACTCCCGCTGACTCGTGATATACTGAAGACTACGGTGATCAATGAAGATCTCACAGTGAACTCCATATAGGTAATGCCTCCAGATCTTGAGTGCGAAAACTACCGCTGCTAACTCTAAATCATGAGTGGGGTAGTTGCGCTCGTGAACCTTTAGCTGCCTCGACGCATATGCTATTACTCGACCCTGCTGCATCAACACACAACCAATACCAACCCCAGAAGCATCACAATACACGGAGAAGCCCTGACCCTCAACCGGCAAAGTCAAAACTGGAGCTGAAGTCAATAAGGCCTTAGCGCTCTGGAAAGCTATCCTCAACACTGATTCGACCACTGAATTGGGACATCCTTCGGCTGGTCAGGCTAGTCAAGAGGTGCTGCTAATGGAAGAAAAATCCCTCAACGAACCGTCTGTAGTAACCTGCTAACGCCATAAAGCTGCGAACCTCAGTAACAGTAGTAGGTCTAGGCCACTCACAAACCACTGAAATCTTTCCCGGATCAACCCTAATCCCATCCTTAGACACCACGTGCCCTAGGAATGCAACTGAATCAAGCCAAAACTCGCACTTTGAGAACTTGGCATAAAGCTGATGATCTCTCAAAGTCTGGAGTATAACCCTCAAGTGTTGCTCATGCTCATCCCTACTACGTGAGTATACCAAGATGTCGTCTATAAAAACTATCACAAATGAGTCCAAATACGGGCCAAGAACCCTGAGCATCAAGTTCATAAATGTTGCGGGGGCATTAGTCAACCCAAAAGACATCACCAGGAACTCATAAAGGCCATAACGTGTCCTGAATGCTGTCTTAGGGATTTCCTCCGCCCTAATCCTCAACTGATGGTAGCCAGACCTCAAATCAATCTTCGAAAACACGACTGAACCCTGAAGCTGGTCAAACAAATCATCAATCCTCGGCATCGGATACCTATTCTTCACTGTCACCTTATTCAGCTGCCGATAATCAATACACATGCGCATAGACCCATTCTTCTTCTTCACGAAGAGAACAGGAGCACCCCACGGTGACACACTAGGTCTAATAAACCCCTTAGCTAACAGATCCTGGAGCTGCTCCTTAAGTTCCCTCAACTCAGCAGCAGCCATACGGTAAGGAGAAATAGAAATGGGCCTAGTGCCCGGCTCTAGCTCAATAGTGAAATCAATATCTCTCTCAGGTGGAAGGCCTGGCAGGTCGGTAGGAAACACATCGAGGAAGTCTCTAACAACAGGAACAGACTCAGGAGAAGTAGGGTCAGCACTAACATCTCGACATATGCTAGATAAGCTAAACACCCACGGGAAATCAACTTTCTAGCTCGAAGACAAGAGATGATCCCAGATGGTGCATGGCTAACAGAACCCTGCCACACAACCGGGGATACACCGGGCATAGCTATGGTAATGGTCTTGGCATAACAATCCAAAACCACACAGTGAGGGGATAACCAGTCCATGCCCAGTATCACATCAAAATCTAGCATATCAAGAATCATCGAATCACCCCAAGTCTCTGAATCACCAACAGATAACATACAGGATCTCACAATCCGATCCACTACTAAAGAATCTCCTACTGGGGTCGAAACAGAAACAGGAACAGATAATGGCTCACTAGCCAACCCCAACCAAGGCACAAAGTAGGCAGATACATATGAACAAGTGGATCCAGGATCAAATAAAGCCATAGCAGACTGATGGCACACAGAAATCGTACCTGTAATCACAGCATCTGAGGCCTCTGCCTCTGGTCTCCTAGGGACTGCGTAAAACTGACGACGACCTCCACCTGCCCGACCGCCATCCCTACCACCTGCTCTACCGCGCGGAGCACTACCTCTACTCTGACGACCACCCCCTCTAGCCGGAGGCTGAACTGCTCGTAAAGGCTTGGCCAACTGAACTGTACCCTGCTGAGGGCAATCTCTAGCAAAATGACCCATCACACCACAGGTAAAAAAAGCCCCTGACGGCCTACTCAGTCGAGATGAGCCAGCAAATCCCGAATGACCACCACGACCTGATGCCCCAAAAACTGTACCACTCGAAGGTTGGCCGCCATAGCCCTGATGGCTGCTCTGACTCTGCTCGAACTGGGTACTACCGAAAGTCTAAAGGGAAGCCTGAACCGGTCGGCTGGACTGACCCTGGTACTGTTGTGGCTGATAACTCCGGCTCCACTGGCCAGGACCTCTACCACCATATCTGGAAGGACTATAGACACTCTGATGTCGAGGCCTCTTATCTCTGGACCCCTGATCATGTCGTTGTAGGTCCACCACAGTGCGGGCATAGTCTACGATAGCCTGAAATGACCGACCACTGGCAACCAATATCTCAGTTGGCTGCCTGATCTCTAGCCTCAAACCCCATACAAATCTGCGAATCCTATCAGCCTCGGTAGGAATGATCATAGCTCCGAACGGTGCTAGCTGATGAAAGTGGGTCTCATACTCCGAGATAGTCGTAGACCCCTGTACAAGGTGAGTAAACTGCTCCCTGCGACGCTCACGATCGCTCTGGGGTAGGAATGATAACGCCCAAACTACACCTCAAATTAACGAAGCGTAAGCAGTCGTAGTCAAATATAGAACCCAACTAGGTTGGGGTCGAATCCCACAGAGAATATGGTGAGAATTAAGTCTTTAGTGAATTAAGTGACTAGTCGTCAATAGTTTCCGGTAAAAAGGGGGGTTTTGTGTGATCAAATTGTAAACAAAACAAGCAATAATGTATGAGAAATAATCAGTAGAAGAATGAACTAGGGAAGTGTTTACCATGGCGTTGGTAACAATGTCGATTCTAGGCTTAATCGGGTTCTTTTTATATGCGTGTCACGATGTGATTGAATTAATGGTATCGTCTAAACGTTTCTCAACCAAATAGACGAATTTCCTTTTATCTTCTCTCGATCTCAAAAAGGTGTGCTTTTAGATTTCAATCCTAAACATCATGTAGATTAATCTAGTTACAGCATTAATCATAAGACGAGAGTTGGTAGTCTCGAATCCTCGTCGTTAATCAAGTTTCCCGGTTTTAATCTCTTTACTCAAGCAAATTAAACCTCGGCATGTTCTAATATTTTCAACCACTAGAAAATGTTACACAATGTATGATTAACAACGTGACAACATATATATTGAACCCGACGCTACCCGGAATCTATCTTGCTACGTTTGCCATGGCTCCCACAACCCTAGTTGTGGGAGTTTAGTTAATCATGCTATAAAGAAAAGAGAAGAGAATTGTATTCATAATAAAGAGAAGGGATTCTTACAATATAATGAGAACAATCTTCAATAATCCAAAACACGAAAAACCAAGATCCCAAGAACAATTCAAGAACACGAATTCAAGAAGAGAAAAACGTGTTTCTTGCTCTCAAAGTTTTGCTCAAATCTCTCCTAAAATTATTGTAAAAATGTGATTTGCATAATGAATAAAATAAACCTAACATAGGATATTTATAGGAGTCTAGGAAACACAATCCCAAACGCATTAGGAATCCGAGAAACCAAATCCCAAACGCATTAGGAATCCGAGAAACCAAATCCCAAACGCATTAGGAATCCGAGAAACCAAATCTCAAACGCATTAGGATTCCGAGAAACCAAATCCCAAACACGGTAGGAATCCTAATCGCGGGCTACCTTGGTGCGACACTGCTTTGGTGTGACGGTTAATCGCGGGCTGCCTTGGTGCGACACTGCTTTGGTGTGACGGTTTAGGTGACGGACCGTCACAACCTTGTTGGCTTGGGCTTGACGGTCCGTCACGAGCTTGACGGTCCGTCACGAGCTTTACGGTCCGTCACTCTTATCCAGAATGTTCTTTTTGCTTGTATTTCCTTCCGTTTCCATGTTTGTCCCTATTTCCTGAAAACATAACATAAAACCATCAAAAACGACAATGGTTGCTTGAAAACGCACGATTGTTCTTAGTTAAAAGGAGTCGAAAGTGCCGTAAAATGGCGGCACATCAAGGAACTTGGCCATAAAGGCCTCATAAAACTCAGACCAGGTCAAAGGAGGTGACAATGGTGGTCTACAAGCAACCTGGGCCCTCCACCATAACTTCGATGGGCCCTCCAACTGATAGGTAGTATAACCAACCCCGTGAGTCTCCAACAAACCCAAATGATGCAACATATCCTCACAGGTAGTAATAAAGTCATGTGGATCCTATCCAGAAGTACCAGCAAACCTCGGAGGTGCTAACCTCAAAAACCTAACCAACGTCTTCTGCTCTGACTCTGTCATAACTGGGAGAGGAGCAAGAGGCTATGCAACAGATAGAACCGGAATGACCTCTGCACGGGGAGCCATAGTAGTCGGCTGCGCCCCTAAGCTCTGTGCACCCAGGGCTGCCCCTTGAGCGGATGTCTGCGCTACCTCGGAAGGCCGCTCTCCAATCATACCCAAAAGCTGTAATAGTACTCCCCGAATATATGGAGACTGAGCTGCGGCTGGAGCTGGCACAGAAGTGGGCACTGGAGCTAGTGCTGGAGCTGGCGCTGGAGCTGACGCTGGAGCTGGCGCTGGAGCTGACGCTGGAGCAGGAGGCTCATCTCCGCGTGATGCCGATGATCTCGTACGAACCATCTGCGGAAGAATGAAGTAAAATGAGATCTCCAGAAACTTCAAGGGTAGTACGCATGACACAGAAGCAATGAAAGAGTCGAATTTCCTAAAAATCCACTGTAGCCTCCCAAAGATTGAGTACAAACGTCTCCGCCCCGATCCACAGGACTCTACTAGACATTGGCTCCTATACCGATGACACCGGTGAACCTAAAGCTCTGATACCAAGTTGTCATGACCCAATTTATCGGTCATGATGGCACCTACAACCCCTGGTAGGTGAACCAATCCCCGTAGACCAGAACAGTTAGTAATGGGCTACTATCTAGCAAATAAGGGAACAAGACGAATAAAATAGATAACAGGGATATAAATATATACATGTGCGAAAACTAAAAAAAACCCCAAGACCTGGAATCATAGTACAGAGCCAAACTACATACATGGAGTGCAAATAAACCAAAACTATATATACAGATGTCTCTGAATTGTAATAGAGTACATGAAGCAAAAGATAAACTAAGGCTAAGCTCCGATCGCCAAGAGCTCACCCTCAGTCTGCAGTAGTCCCCGACAGATCTCCAAGCACGAATCACAATGATCTAACGGCGATGGCCCACACTAGAATCTGCACCCAAAGATGCAGGGGGTAGGGGTAAGCACCAAATGCGGAGCATAAGGTACCCAGTAGGTATCATAGGCTGACTGGGCACATATAAGATAAAAGCATAGTAATAGACAGAATAGAAGCAAGTAGTCACAGAAATCAAAGAAAGGTACACGGGAACTAGCCTAGAGGGAAATCAACAGAACCACATATGAGGCTAGTAAGCAGAATATACACACCATAGGTACAGGTGAAAGTAAGAAATAACGCACCTAGGGTCCTTGCAACAACAGTGTATACAAAATAAGTTTATGAAATGGATGGTATACCGGTAACCTCAAGTGTAAGAAGAAGAGAGAAGAGTAATAATAGGCATGCTCAGAGACATGAATCAAGCCCAACTAATCATATCAATCTCACACCCAGCAACTAACAGTCTAGCAGTAACCAATTTCATAATTAACCGTAACAGGGAATAATTCTACAAGCAAATAGAAAGAGTCTACCTACAGTCCCTCGGCCGCCCATACAACCGAGGAACACAAACAAGTGAAAACAAACCCTCCGGCATCTCATACTACCGGAGCGTACAATCAGCAAATAACAAACAAGGGTGGAACCTCGAACCATGAATGATATGATGCATGAAGATCTCAAGTGCCATGGTATCTCCGTATGTACCTCCTCCGGCGCCGATCCAGCCCAGCAGGTAGGTTCCATGGAAGGACACTGCCCGTATACCTCTACTCAACCGTATACCCCTCCTCCGGCACACGCAGCCCATAGCCCCTGGCCCGGATAGCAAGGTCCATGGAGGTCCCAGACCCCATACTAAAACTCAGTATCAGAACATGTCGTCCGGAAGCAAGTCCGGTATCAGGAAGGAGACCCAGTCTCGAATATGCAATGCCCAGACCCTGTCCAGGACTAAAGTAGTAGGAAAATATCTCAAAAACCCCTCTAAGGGTCCCCGGGGATAACCGGGTCTAAACAGTAAAAAGCCATCTCAGGTGCTTGGTCAGACCGAGGCTAAAAATCATCTCAAGTAGCAAGAAAACTCAACTAGCACTCCGGCCCTGCCGAGTCTAGCGTTAATCATAAAACTGGTGATTTAAATCATAATTTTACTTCCTTGCCCAAAAATATATACAAGTTAAATCAAACCATTTCCAAATTATTTCCATCCAAAATAGGCCCCCCGGGCCATGCAAGGTTTAGGAAATAGTGTCAGTAGGCCCGAAGCCAATACCATAGTAAAACATGGATAAAACCTCTTTATATGCATGGAAATGGTATGATCACACACAATAGCTGCCCCGCAGCTCACAATCAACCTATCGACCCTGCACAGGCCCACAGCTACTCAGCAAGCATAACCAGCCTAGAAGGATAATTCTATGTCCGGGACTCGCGGACATTCCCAAAATCCCACCTTCTATGTTCCAGAATCAACAAGGCCTCACAGGACCACAAGGGTAAATAAAACATATCGGCAAATACTACAAGCAACGGAGGAACAAATGTAGGCGGACATGAATAAAGCGGTCGAGGTCTGTGGTGCCAACCTAATAATCCAACCAGAGGATGCCCATTAATAAAATTTTATTCTATATATGCGGAGTCTAGGGAAAATAAACCGTAACCTACCTGTCGTCCGATGACAAGCTCGAACCTCTCCAAAAAGAAGCTCCGAAACGAAATCAAACTTGAACTCGGGCTTGAATAACTTGACGTACATAATTGATTTTCTTTCGATGACCAAATATTGCGTCAATATAATATTCCCTCAGAACTCTCCCTTAGCTTATGTAGAATTAACTTGCACAGTAATATGCAAATGCTCTCAGTGATCATGTTCAATCCTTAATTATATAATGTAAAGCAAATGCAACTTATTTAATGCAATCTCAACATGCTGCCACCTTTATCACTTGGCTGGCCACTCCCTCCACCTACACGTGGAGTGGAGGTGGCAATTACAAAGGACAAAAAGGGAATTCTTATCCCGTTATTTATATATTCGGGTATTGCATAAATTCGTGGTAAAATAAATATAATATTTTAAATATACCATAATTCATAGAAAATCATTTCCAATAAAACCTACTAGATTGTAATAATAATTTTCAACATAGCTAAATTTACTATCTCCATAAAATAATACAATGTATAAAAACCTTATAAAATAAATACATATACCATTATATCGTAACAAAATATTTTTCATAAACCTTTAAAATATTTTGAAAAGGCAATAATAATATAATTTTTACCAAATTCAACTTTTAAATAAAATATTTTCAAATACACGCGCGATGCTAATAAAATTCTTAAGCCTAGGCTCGTAATTCACCAACACACGATTTTGATACTCAAGAATTCTCTCGGGATCCTCCCTTATGTTTTATCACTGTTTCGGAACTGAAATGGCGTTTTAAAACGTGAAGTAGAGGCTTAAATCGAGTTTAACCTGACCCGGTTCGCGACCCGGTACGTAACCCATTTTCTGCCAGACAGTCCGTGGTAAAACTGTCATAACTTTTTACTCCGAGATCAGTTGGACGTGAGGTTTTGTGCGTTGGAAACTAGACTCGTAGACCTTCGATTTGGTATTTAAGGGGACTTCTAACTCTTTATATATTTGGATAAAAGCCCAGAGACATTTTACCCAAAGTTTAAGAAATTTGTTAAAGAACTTACGATAACTTTTGTCGATTTGCTTGACTTCAAAACTTATACGTGGAAATGACCGGAAGGGTCATTACAGGGGTACTAGCATATATGGGGCTAGTGCTGAATTTTTCTGTCGATACTGTGAATGCTTTCCACCCTCTGACCTTTGCTGAAAGTGGCTATACTCATCTGTCCTAGCCCTCTTAGCATCACCTCCCCTTTCTTTGATCTTCTCCTTCTCAATTTGTTGAGCATAAGTAACTAACCTGGAGAAGTCCATTTTCTTCACAAGCATGGCCGTCTTGCATTCCTTGACCACATCGTCGGACACACCCGATGTGAACTTGCTCATGCGAGCTCATGAGTTAGCTACTATCGCTGGAGCATAATTAGATAACTATGTGAACTTTAGAGCATAGTCATGATGTCATCCTGCCTCAAGTTGATGAACTCCTGAACCTTTGCTTCCCTAAGCTTTAGTGGAAAGAACCTGTCCAGAAAAGCAGTCCTGAACATATCCCAAGTCACTGGTCCTGCTTTGGCACATCGGTATTCCTTCCACTGTTGATACCAAGTGTAGGCCACTCAATTTAACTGAGCGGCCAAGTTTGCACCCTCGACTGGAGTGACACCCATAATGTTAGTTACCTTCTAGATGTCCTCAAGTAATTCTTGGGGATCCTCTTCTGACTTTGACAAATGAAACTTTGGAGGGTTTATTAGAGTGAAATCCCAGATTTTTGCAGCAGCAACATTTGCCTGAGGTGGAGCTGGTGCAGCAGCTTGCTGGTTGACCTGAGCGGTCATGGCTTGACAGAGCACTTGGAAGGCAGCCCTGAATTCGGCATGCATAACCTGCTCATTCAAGGGGTCTGCTGGGGCTGCTGGCTGGTTTCTAGCATTAGCTTTTCTTGGAGGCATTTTTCAGAAATGCGAAGAGCATAAGTTAGAATAGAGAGAGATCAATTATAGTTCACACTCTATAGCACGAGCTGGAAAGAAAAGAAGGGAAATTATTCTTAATAACGTCTCACAGCCCTCCCTCCATAAGTGTGGCGCACTTCACACCCATGAAGAAGACTCTACTTGACGAGGCATTCAGACATCCTAGGACACTTGAACCTTATGTTGTGATACCAAGTTTATCACAACCCGAGGCTACCCCCTTGACGCGACACGATGCTCAGTATCGTGAGTCACCCAAAGCTAACTCATGGCATATCATATCTAAGTAAAACAAATTTAAAGATATATAATGTGCAGAAAACTAAAGTGAATAAATATCTGAAAGTGGGAAAAGGACCAAATAAAACCTGAATATATAATAATCTGGTTTAGTACTGACTAAGTAACAATACTAAAAATGTTGAATATAGTCTATGTCTGAAAGCCATCTAACTGAATGGGAGTTGCTGGGATATTCCCCAAGCTAACTCTAGAAAAACTGAAAACTGAAGATAAATACTGAAATGAAAGTATGTCTATTGTCCCCGGACTATTGAGGACTCACCACTGAACTGTTGAGTACGGACCGAAGGTTGAGTTATGCGCGATCTGGATCCATGAGTGCCTGAACCTATATCATGAAATGATGTAGCACAAAAGTATGCGTCAGTACTTTGAATGTACTGAGCATATAGGATACAGGTTGGACTGAACAATATATATATATATATATATGCAACTGAAAAATATATATTACATATAAACTGAGAAGGAAATAGATATGCTGAAATATAACTGAAAACTGAACTGGATGCAATGACCAAGTATAAATCATGTAACTGTAACATGCTGAACTACATAACTGAAAAGTTGGATACGTGGTCAATGCAATACTGAATACGAACAATGGGAGCTACTGTTAACCTACATACCCCAAGCTGAGCTAACTATAGGTTCAATCCTGTAACCCTGACTGGAAGGGCGTTCATACCTTGCCAGGGTACAAACTACACTGACGTGGATCCACTAAACTAATGTCCACAAGGGACAAGGATGTACAGCCTAATCTGACAACTGACTACTCTGAACCTATGGTGGCACCATAGTTCTAGGACTTTGGGACTGCTGCTAAAGGTCATAGCCCAAACTGACAGCTAAGCCCTCATACCCTAGTTTGTTCGGTACTAAGTCTACTCCTACTGAATACATAGGCAATGAATGCAAACTAAATTATTGGATAGTTCAAACACTGATAATTTACTGAGAATGCAATATACTAATACTGAAACAGATAGCATTCATATTCTAAACATAACTGACTGCATAATCTAGAAATGCAACATAAGCGTACTGAAGATTATGGCATTCAAATTAAGAGTAACTGATTATCTGGCTGTTCTGTCTAGCAAGTATAATTTATGGAATGCTGGAAATTATCACAAGATAGGGTTCTGTATTCTAAGCATGAACTGTACTGATCCTTCCAAGAAACATGCATTAAACCTCACGTAGATCATAACATCTGAGTAACAAGGAAAAATCTAAGGTTTACAAACCCTAGGTCAAATCAAGCATGAGGAAACTTAAGGAACTAACTGAATTCTAGGGACCTAATTGGTTAAAGGAACCCACTAGATAAATACCACATAGCTGGACAAAGATTCTACGGTTGAACCTTTTGATTCTGAGAGAAACTTGGAAGAGAACCCTCTTTGCCTTGTTCTTGAGAGAGAGCGCTCTATTTCTTGAGAGATTGCTAAGTACGGACAATTTAGGAGTAATGAGGAAAAATAGAGTTAGAGACCCTTTAATTACTCCCAAAATGTCTTAGGGGCCGAAATAAAATAACTGGGAAAAGACTAGACTACCCCTACTTAAAGCTAAATTTTATGGAAAATGCACCGCCAGACGGGCCACTCGACGGGCGTCGGACCTGCGATGGCCTATCGTCCCTGGCATCGACAAGGGGCAGGAGAGATTGGTTCCCTAGATTGTTCCCATGAGTGGCTCCCATGGCCCATCGCCTCAGCGACGCCCGTGGCGCTAGCCCATCGGGGTAAGGGAGGCTGGGTCAGGGCGACTGACCGTCTCTCACAAGCTACCCGATGGCCCATCGAACTTCCAAAACACATAGGGTCCCCTGTTGTAATGGATCCAGCTGGGAAGGGCTCCTGGTCGCCTCTCACGGGAACCCGAAGAGGCCTTCGGACCACCGATGCCCATGGGTCAGCCCGTGGGGCTTGCCTGGAATGGAATTTTTCTGTGTTCCTCCCAAGTTCTGAGTTTCTGAAGCTGGTTTAAATTCTGGGGTGTTACAATATTTTATCATATTTACTCCTATCACTTTAGAAGAAAATTAATGAAAAAAAGAGAGAAAACTCTCTAAAAAGGTTTTTCTACTCTAACAAGATGATGCCCAAATCTCTACTCTCAAAAATCAAGGGGTTAGGGTTAAAATAGTGAGGAACCTTAGATTTTAGGATATCTTTTCTGGACTCCGCTGCTTTCTAATTTGAATCACCTAATCCCTTCCTCAGATTGGTTTGTGTTCAGAAATTATTTTGCTCCAGAGCTTTCATTGAAGCAGATGAAGTCCTAAAGCTTCATCAATAGGAAGGGTTGTGTTGAAATACAGTTTATCAGGTGAATTTATTTATCTTTTAAGATCTGGGTTTATTGCATGTATATTTTTTGCTTGTGGATTTTGATTTTACTGTGTTGTTGATACAATTTGTGTTGGTATTTGCTTGTTTATCGATGGGTTGATTTTTGCATGTTTACCGATGAGTTGGGTTTTGATTGATATCAAAATCACTGGTCTATGTCAATGGATATAGCCCCCTTAAATTTATATATAACTGCACGCTAAATATTCTCCGAGTAACTTCACCTCTAAAACTTAGAAAGAATATTATTCTTCCATTGAGGACAGTACTGTAAACTACTTACAAAAGAAGAAAATGATTTCATGGATTCAATTGTACGTTTCAGAGAAAAAATGCAAATTATGTGTGGGTGTGGTAATAATATGATAAAATAGAAACAAAATGAAAGATGAATGCTTTTGTGAATTAGCAGCATCTTAATGGTATACTGATTAGAACATAAAAGGTAGTTATTATTTTTACAACTATAGCATGTCAAAACAGAAGAAAGATAATGTGGGCTAGAAATAACAAAGGAATCATTAAAGTAACTCTTCATAAGTGAGTTAGGGATAAATTTGTTATACCTGGCATAACTTATTTTATAAAAGAGCTTCAAAGGATAGTTTCTGAATTTAAATTGTAAAAATAATTTATTTCTCGCTTGGACTATGATATGCTTGTGTTGTTTTGCGCGTTCCAAGCTCGAAGTACCATTTATACAAATAAGAATCTCCTTTGTTACATGATTTTTTGATGCACTAATAGAAGTTTCTCTTTCTTTAAATAGTTTTAAGTTTAGTTTTCTTGGAAACCTCTTTAGTTTTTCACTTGCCATATATGGTGGTGTTTATTTCTTAAGGCTTTTTCTTATTTTCTTATATATCATTCTTAGAATTCTTTTCACTTAAGGTTTTTCCCTCTCATGATAGTTAGTCCTGGATAAGTTGTCTGTATTTACTATAGCTTCATTAATTTTTTCACAAGTCTAATCTCTTGATATAGATCGTTTGCAAAGAGGTTTCTATACCCTGATATAATTTCTGAGAACAATTACATTTTGTTGTGGAATGAGGAAATTGGAGTTCCAAGCTTTCATCCAGAAAAGTTAGTGTCTCATCCGACAAAGTTTTGAGCTATATTGTGAAATACATCGCTTGAACTTCTGAATTCGTGTTAAAGTAGTTGTTGGGTACTTAAGAAAAATAACTACTTAATATTTGTTAGGGATTATTAATAATTTTTCATATTCAAGAGAAAGTGGGCAGTAAGTGATAATTCATAAGAGATTACTAGAGAGGATGCCTATTCATTTGGTATATGGCATTCATTTAGTATTTGAAATAACCTATTTAGTGGCCATTGTCTTTTTAGGTATCAATTTATTATCAGAGAAAGAAGGGTTGGAGATATCACAACCTGCAGATGACCCTGGTAAATAAAAAGTTCATTATGTTATTACTGTATGCAGAAGTACCTCTAGAGTACATAGGTTAGACTGATATTTAACATGAAAGGACATAGTTAATCTTGTATGAGTGAAGAGCTACTGAGTAGCTGAATCAGTTAGTATTATATGGTTTAGATTTCATGGAGCAAAGGAGATTCAAAACCCTTTCATGATTTTAGCAATTATGCTTGGATTACTTTTTCTTTTTCTTATTTTAAGCTTGAAAATTCACTGAAACTGTGATGGTTTTTTCATTTAAAAGTTTTAACAAGTCTTTCTTTAAACCATTATTTTTCATATGATTAGCCGTAACTAGCAGAAAGCTACATCTACTTGTGTATTAGTTATTCTTTCTAGCATTTATTGAAAGATCTCTATGCTTTCTAGTTCTTTAAAAAATGACCCTTTCTAAAACTGAACAGTTGTGTTATTCATCACGAAGAACTGTTCCCTTTTCATCTCATTTGGCATGAATATTTTTTTTGTTCCTTGATATAGTTATAATATTTATTTAAATACCTTAACACTGTAATAATGTGATACTCGTTGTGACAATTAGTTCCCAAAAATACCCAAGGCTTGCTTATCCTAGAGAAACAACTATAAGAAGAGATCTACAATGTTATTGTACTTAATATGGGTCACGATCCTATGAGTACTCATCTGAAGGTTTGCAGACCTTTGTTGTTGATTCAAGGGATCTTACGGGACAAGCATTGGAGGAGTGGCAATTCATATATGAGGATGCTAGCACATCTTTGACTGATAGATCAACAATAGTCTGGTATACATCTTAGAGAAATTTCTCCAGATGGAGGTATGAACAATATCTCCCTTCTAAGGATTTATTGTGATAATATGCATGTTGTGGGTATATATTTCCTCTTTTTTTTCTTTCTATGAAGCTTGAGTCCTAATGTGTGATTATGATACTTCCATAGCTATTCAACCTTGCAACCTCATGTAGGGCTGTGATTTGTTGTTGGGTTGCTCCTAGAAGGCTAGAATTATTGGCCTAATAAAGAACCGCACAAATGTTATGCTCATTATGATAGTTAGTAAAAGAAACTATTTCTGTCTAGCTCCTCATAAAGGTTTAATTGATGGGTTTGGGGTTTGACATATTCAAAAACGAATGCTCATAAATATCCAATAGTAATAACTGATCAGGGAGGCACAAAAAGTTAGAGTTGCGTGTTTAATTATCTGTGATAAGTCAAAAAAAAGAGGAATAGTGCAAAGGTGGTTTGATCTTACTGCATTGTATGTGATCCCCTAATTTATGGAAAATATGAACAAGACAACAACTCTAGTAGTCTTTGTTGGTGACATCATAACTCCACCATCAAGGTTCTAGCAGATCCTTTCATGGTAGTAGATGTGTGCTTTAGTCGTTTGTCCATTATCCCCTAACTGATGGAAGGAAGAAGGGCCTAAAATGCAGCTCTAGCAGTTTTTTCTAATGACAAGGTAACTATAGCATCAAATTCTGGTGGATCTTTTAGTTGGTGTACATATGTAATTGCAGAGCTTGTTTTGGCATGTACATTAAACTTTATTGTTATACACATACAAGTTCTCCTTCGGCTATCATTAATACATATCTTTTTACACACTTAGAAGTCCTCTGAAAATGCTAGCTAATTTTTGTGAACATCATGAAATCAAATGCGAGGATAAACAATGTGCAAAATCTAGGAATTTCAAACTTATTCTATAAGTTGACATGCTAATTAAAGCAAGCAGTTGATGTATTTGTGAACTTAAGTTTGCTAAAATGGATATATAAGTTATCTAAAAGTACAGGGATTTCCCAAAGGCATGTTTAGACCCAGTTGATCATTACACAAAAGATTAGTAGAACTAGTAGACTGCATATCACTAGTAGTACTATTACTATTTGCTAGTACTGCATTACTATAACCTATACTAAGTGCCACATTGCCTGCAGTTGGTATACATTTGTTCCTTGATTCTCCCCTTTGATCAGCTGCCAAAATGGGTGTGACAAAAGGTGGTGCTACTTCTAAGATTACTAGACTATGAAGAGTCTCCTACTATATGCATCCTTAGCTAGTGCATCCGCTACGCCATTACTTTCCCTGTACAAGTGATTTAAAGAGGGATCGTTCAACTTCTGTAGGAGCCAACTGCAATCAAGCAAAATATTAGAATAAATTGCGGTGGGTGAGTGTAGAAAAAAAATACTTCCCGAGCATCTTTTTTGATCGTTAAAGGGTGTAAATTATGTCGCAAGTGTGCATGTGTTCTTGATGCTTGTAATGTTAAATTTACTTTCATTGTTGAAGTTTAATTTTAAGAACTCTTTATGATATGAATCTTGACTATCCTTTTATCTTGGTAGAGTGGATACTCATATTTTGAGGATCGTGAGCATGTTAGGAGTATCAACTGCTGCAATTGAGAGATGTAATAGTCATATATTTTATATTTTGGATGATATAGTACATGTCGTTAGTTTTATTTGCCAAATTGCCCTATTGTCGACTAGTCGGTGTCTACCATATGGTTGATGGTTGTTTGAACAATTATTTGTGTAGCTCTTTGGAGATAATTTACTCAATCTACGAAAAGTGACGACTATAAACTACCACAAAGCCTCACCTCTCCCACAAATAAGAAAAAAGAAAAATTATCTAATTCATTTTCAAATTTGATATGCTCAGCTTCTTATATTCTTTTAAATCAGCTAGTAGCATTCTCATCTTTGATTTTGTCTGTGGTTATTTGTATAAGCTTTTCAGCACTGTATCTTGATAATGATGTAGTAAATTTAATTTACTCTTGCTGTTAGTTTTGGATAACACAACTAATTAAGTTGTTGGTCTTTCAAAACCTAGAGGCCTGTATCACAAGAGTTGCGCAGGAAGTTGACATACATCTGATTGACCAACGTTGATATGTTATGTGTAATCTTTTCGCTACTCTGCCATTTGCTTTTCCAAGTAAGTCATCCTTGATACATACTTCCTGGGGATACTTTAGTTTCTGATCAGTGCACTTCTTACATGTTTTCCATCACTACTACTAATAGGGTGTCACCTACAAACCATCTCCAGCAAAAAAAATGGTATACTGAAGCTAAACTAAATCTATTAAGTCAAGAATTTAAAAGGAATGAAATAGAATGGGCTCTCTAAACATCTCCAATGGAATATAATGTAGCAGCCAAGGAGGAGGATGACAGTGAAATTCTACACATTACTGCATGGGCTGCTATTGCATTTCTGTCATCTCAGAATCCACATTTTTTGTCCTACTTTACTTTTTCATGTCTACATGGTTTGTTTGGTTTCTGATATTACTTTTCTGTATCGGTGGAATTGAGGTATTCAAGTTCGTTCTTTCTCCATCTTGACTTTTGTCTAAGCCGATGCTTAGATAAGCTTGTTGTGATTTTTTGGGTGTGTTTTTATTGCTCTTGATTAGGAGTAAAGCCCACAGATTGGGCTTACCTTCATTGAAATTTAGTTGTATGAAAACTAAAAATTTAGAGTGTCTTTTTCTATCGATGCAAAATGAAGAAGTGTGTCATGAAATGTGCTTTCGATTTGCTGAGCATGACTTTTTTTTCTAATTTTCAATTTTATTTTGAATGTGTAGGAAAATGCGGATGATAAAATTTGAATGGTGGCCACAAGTCAATTCGATCTATTGAAGTGATGAAGAGTTTTTGAACTATTGTTATGTTTGATAACGTTTAGTTTTGTGGAATTCATTGCTAGTATACAACTTTAAAATATTGCTTTACAAGCATGTATATTACAAGACATTATTTTTCAAAGCTTATTGCAACTTTATACATTTGAATTATTTATTTGCTAATTTAGTTCTCCAGATCATTTATATAGGATAATAATAAATAATGTGATTAATGAATATACAGAAAACAATATTGTAATCTTTCAATAAAAAATCGTGGCATATAAATATTTTTTATAGCCTAGACAACATTGCCACACTTCAAAAGGGTGGCCATCGAGACGTCTATTGTTAGCAAAGGTTATACTTTACAAGTGTTGTCGTAGAGGAAGTAGAAAATGCTATGTTTTAGAAGCTTGGCCAATAAAGAAGCAAAGGCCACACTTTTCAAGTGTAGTTGTATGAAACAAAAATGTTGCTATATGAGGTACTGCAAAGCGTGACCTTAAAACCTCATAGGCCACGCTTTTAAAGCGTAGCTTCTAAGGCAACACTTGAAAAGTGTGGCCTAAAGTCAAAGGTTACGCCTCTTTAGCCCACCCCCAAAAAGTGTTGCCTAAAGTCCAAAAGTGTGGCCTTTGATCAAAAGCCACACTTTTTGATAGTTTATGCCACACTTTTCAAGTGTGGTTGAAGGCCTAAATGTTGTAGTGCTTAGTCACTTATATTCCTTAGATTTTGATGAATATTGAATTACTTTAAAAGCTTTAAGTTGCTATTTCTAGCTTGTAATATTGGGTGGATTCCCAATCTAGTTCTCTAGCTGTAGAAATCTATTGGGTGGATTCCTAATAGTATATTAGCAGGATTCCAAATAGTTAGTTGAGTGATTAAGGGTGGATTTCTTTTATTGCTTGTTAACTTCATTTGCTTGATTAATCATATAGAGCCATCCATTTATGGATTCATTTGGTTTTTCTTTGTTTGATTGAGTTGGATTATTGTTGGTTGATTAGGTTCAATTGGGAGGTGAGGTTATAAAGTCCCTTGTTGCCCATAAAATTAGTTAATTAGCTTTAATTCGCATATCTTTTGTTTATTTAATTTTCGCATTTGGATTTTGATTGTCTCCCTAATCAAGATCTTATCATTTGGTATTAGAGATTAGCCTAAAGGATTTTTCCCACAATTCTTAATCCGAGGTTCATAAATCCAAATATTTCAAAAAAAATTAAAGGAAAAATGTTTTTAGAAAATTTCACCAAAAAATTTGTTTGATCTTGTGTTTGTTTGGAATTTTAATACTAGAATCATGTTCTCTAGTATCAATTTAGTCTAGATCTGAGATTTGAGCTTCTTTAGAGTTGAATCGAAGATTTCACCATTGTTGGGTGAAGAAGCTTGAAGAACAAGTTCAAGGGTTTCATTGATCTGGGTTGATTTAAGACTTCAAACCTATTGGGCTTTGATCTCCTAGTCACATGGATCTTGAATCTCAAATTTGGGAGATTTGGTTAAGGTTTGAAGGATTCACCATTTATGAAGTTTGAAGAACACAAAATGGGTCTCTTCAATTTGGATTGAATTAATTATAATTTGTATTGGGATTTGTTCTCTATATCGAAGAGAGGCTACGTTTCAAATTTGGAGCCAATCTGAGTTAAATTGAGAGAGTTGAAAATTTGAAATGCATAAGTTGTTCTTGGTGTTCTTCAAGGTATTGTTGAAGAAAAAGGTGAATTCAAGTTGTTTGATCCAAAGAAGAAGCAAAAAGAAAGGGTAGTTGTGTTAGTACAAAATAGAATTTACAAAAAAAGGCAAGTACTACGAGGAAAAATGACAAAAATCAGAAAAATGAGTACAAAAAGTGAAAGCTACAGTGTTCTGTCTAGGGCAGGTGCGGAGCAGATGCGTTGGGCACTCTACGGGTGTGTTTTGCCCCAGCAATTCACCCCAGGGAAAGTGTGATTCTATTTTTGTTGTGCGAAGTAAGGTGCGTTGGGCACTTTTCCTGGTGTGTTTTGCATCAACCTCCGGACCCACAGACAATTGCAAATTCGATTCATTTAGACAAATCTCAGGTTCTATCTTCAGAGTTTCATTTCTTTCATTCTCCTATCATTTAAATATCTTAAGACTAATTAACAACAATTATTTGGTGTAGTTAGTTGTGATTATATCTCTTGTGTCCATTTTAATTTCGTACCAATTTCTTATGAGCTTTGATCGTTTAAGCAATCGTTTGAAACCTTCTTAGCTCCATTCGTTTGATTTTGAGTCATCTTTCTTTTTAGTAACAAGAATCCATTTTGCCATATAGGATAAGTGAACTTTTTACTTGGTTGAGCTAAGGAAGTTCACTATCAATCTTTGGAAGATGCATAGGAGGTAAGTTGATTGTTCAGATACGAGAGGTGTGAGGAACCTTTATTACTAATCTCATTTGCTGAATTTTGCAGGTAAAATTTCAAAAGAACTTTATTATGCTCATGAAGGAAAGGGTCTCTTTAGTGTTAAGGGGGCCTTGCTTCAATCACAATGCAATTAGTGAAGATAAATGGTATTATAGCGAATGTGAATGGAAGGATGGATCATATGAAGGATAGGATGATGGTTGTTTATAGTCCTAATCAGGAGGACTCTCCTTATACTACTCATGGGTTCAGAGCAAATAGGAACACGAGTTCCTGAATGACGATTACTCCAGGGCGTGCCCATGTGTTATCCAACCCCTAAAACCATCCAAGCCTCCACAAATCCAAGAACCTCCTTTCCAAAGGTCTAACTATCTGATAAACGCTTAAATCATACTTCTCAAAGATGGAGGCACGACGATCGTCAAGAAAAATACATTTATAAGTACCAAACATGGGTCGAGGTCATACCCACATAGACTTGGCAATAGCAATATGAATATTGTAGTTAAATGACTTCACTAGGAGAGTAATTGTTTAAAAACACGAAACTAAAAGGTTGGGGGAATTGGGATTCTGTCACGACAATCACAATTTGTATTAAAGCACGTTGTGATGTGCGCATCGCACACCTTTTTTATTTTAACCAGTGGATTAGCCAACTTGGGAGACGTCATGCGAAGGGGGTACGGTTCATACCATAGGTTGCGCACATCGCACAACGACCGCACCCCGTGACCGATCGATCCTTTAGGAAATCCAAAGCTTCATGCGGTGGGAGGTGCAGAATGCACCACAGCTTGTGCGTGTCACACAAGTTCTATATCTCAGGACATATTCTTTATTTTTTTTATCACGTAACACTTTACTCCTTTTAAGCTCTTTTTGGGTCTTTTTCCTTATTTTCTATCTTTGATCATAAGTACCTGTATAGACATCAATAAAGGCCATAAAAACCTCTAAATCTATTCAAATAATAGCAATAATTCATGGATAAAGGCTCAATAAGTCTGTAGATTATCGACTTATCAAATCCCCAAACTTGAACTATTGCTTTTCCTCAAGCAAGATACTCACAAGGAAAGGAATGAATTATGCTCTGGACTCAATCAGGTCACACAGGAGTAACCTATACTAAAAATTAAGATGAATAATAAACAAAGAGATTCAAAAAAAAAGAATCAACTGCATTGCTCATCTCAATTTGAACCACTACAATATCAAGGCAATTGATCATTTCAAAATCTTTTCCAAAAGGAATTCATTTCTCATTCAAATTCAAGGAATTTTGTCATTCAAAACAAGGCATTTAAGCTTCTCAAGTCATTTTCATGGACCATCAAGGTTTGCCTCGAGATTCACCACACAACTTGTCTTATTCATTTCTCTAAATTAAAATAGAGACTTCATGTTTCAATTCAAGTGCATGATGCCACTCACCACAATAGAGAATTCCACCCATAATCATTCAATTCAAAAACAAAAGTATTATAGGAGAACCAAGAAGCCTCTCACTCTCTCAAGAAAATTCAAGTGCACACACGTTGAATCATAAGCTTGACCTTCATGTAAATCTCCCCTAATATAGGGTAGCCAAGCTCGGAATCACCAAGGACTTGTGGGTTACGATGTTGGCTATGGGTAAGGTGAGGATTTCATGTGGTTCAAGTGACTACACCTCCCTAACGCTCTTTGTTATCATTTCGAACACCGATCACATTTTCAGATTTAAACTTCACCTTATTTCCCCCTTACACAACCCAAGATTCTCCTTTTCAATCATAATCATTCAAATCTTTGTATCGCCTTCATTTTGTAGCACATAATTTTTGCTTTTCATTTTTTGCTCATTGGATTGACTTTTGGAGCAATTTTCAATTCAAAAATAAGGTGCTACTACGCACTTGAAGTGCATTGCTTTTCTTCTCCTTATTTGATCACATACACCCCCAAACTTAGCAATTTGCCTATGTTGTCTTTTCATTCCCCCCCCCTCCCCTCCCTAAACTTAGACTTTTAGCCTACTTTTAATTTTCAAGCAATTAGAGAGGACTGGTGCCAAGATAGATATTCAAAAAGTTCAAGGTGTTAACAAGATGAAAAAGAATGGTAACAAGCTCGGTCACACCTAGAATTTTTCCTTGAATCACATTATGGGCAAGTTTTAGATGACACACTTGCACAATAATCAAGGTAAAGCCTCACCACACAAGGCATCATGCCTCAAGACTTTTTTCATTAGTCTCAAAATCAATTGGGACAAATGACTTTCGATAAGCTATTATGAGTACATTTTTAACACCCCAAAATTCTAAGCCAAATTTGAACTGTTCTTCATGTGTTGTTTGACCCGAACTAGATAAATTTTCTATGTATATAAGTATTAAGAACTATTATTAAGTTTTGAAGGTGTATTAGATATAAATAAGGGTCATAAAGAACCTCTAGCTCAAAGTTGAGTTGAATGCTTCCTTACCGATTGAGGTTTAGTGTAAGATTTTTCAAAGGTCAACTTAAGATGATCATAACTTCTAGAAAATAAAGAGTTAGCTAGCCTTGTTTCCACCAAATTAAAGGACTTTGAATCTTCTTTCCAACTCTGCCAACCGCGTAATAATCTGAGTCAGGAGCAAAAAGTTATCAGTGTATTACTAAAGGGTGTCTGTCTGTCAAAATGACAGACAGCAACCACGACAAGGTTCTACGGGTCATGGAAGTTTCCATGGGTCGTGGAAGTTTCCACGGGTCATGAAACCAACTCGTGGAAATCAGGTTTTTTACCTGAAAATCACGAGAAGGTTCCACGAGTCATGAAGTTTCCATGGGTCGTGAAACCAACTCGTGGAAATCAATCCAGGGCCCTGAAAAGTCCCTTGGAACCACGGCTTCCATTCCACGGACCGTGATTCATTCCACGGGCCGTGATTTGTGTCCCTGGAAGCCTTTGATGAAATTTTCTGAAGTTTTTAAATTCTTTTTCCAGGGGTAGTTTGGTAATTTCCCACTCTTTTAACTCCTAAGTTAAGTCATTTTGGGCAAATTAGAAGGAGTTTTATTCCCACTTAGCCTAGGTTCTCTTTCATTCTCTCAATCAAGTTCCAAGAGAAGAAAAGGGTCTCCAGTCTCCAAGCTTCAATCTAATGATTCCATCTTCAAGTCTCCATCATTAAGTCCCATGTTAGGAAAGCCTCAATCAAGGTATGTGGGTATTCAATAAGGGAATTCTTTAACCCTTTTGCCCAAAACCCCAATCTTCTAAATTGATTTTATGAAATTCTAATTTAGGGTTCTTACCCAATTCTCATGTGTTCTTCCATAAATTATTTTCTCATGATTCTTCTATGGATTCTAACACTAAATTGGATGATTTTTTCATGGGTTTTTATAAGGGGTTCCCTATTCATGATTTTAAGGCTAATCCTTATCCAATTTATGAAACTTGGGTTCTTACCCAAATTGGGGAAAACTTATGGGTTCAGTTTTAAAGCATAAGATCATGGTTTCTCATTACGTATCTATGATTTAATTGAAGTTACTTAGTTGATTTCCATAGCCCACATGTTGATGATGAATTTTAGCATGATTTCTTTGAATTACACGTCTTCAAGTAAAATTGGTATGTTTAGATAACATGACCTCTATTTTAATGAAATTGCATGCCTAATTCTTTAAGCTATGATATTAAAAGGAAATAATATTTTGAATTATGGTTTTGTAAAGCTTTAAGACTCATGACTTGTGAATTACATGACAACAAATATGTCCTTATGTTTTTTTCAACAGTTTTTGATATTAGATATGTCCCTATGTTTTATGAAAGGTTTGGCATCCAGATATGTCTACTTAAGTTATGAACAGTTTTGGAATCAGTTATGTCAAAAGTATTATGAGCTATATGTATATGTTTTGTGAGTAGTATTTAGCATCGATTTGGATAGGGTGAGAATACCCTTAGTCCCAGAACTACGTGCCCCCGTAGGTTCAAAGAGCCTTAAGTTGGGCATCAAATTTAGTGATCATACCACAGTCATGCCTTTATACCCTGGTAAGGTATATTGGGTCCTCTCGATGGGGCAGATACATTAGATTTCATGTATCTCACATGGTCTATGTCGGTTAAGAGAACCTCCCACAAAAGCTAGTTTTCATGAAAAGATTGTATTGACTCTTTGCTTTAAGATTTCAGACTTACTACTTATGACTTATGATTTGATTATGTTTTCAGCTTATTATATAACATTGAGTCATTACATTACATATTTTACTATTATCACATGATTTCAGCTTCAAGGATATTTTAAGCATGTTTTATTACAAATTATGCATGATCTCAGTTTTAAGCATGCTTCCAAGTATATTTCATCATATCACATGCATATCTCACATACTCAGTACATCCTATAGAACTGACGCATATTTCTGTTGCATCCACTTGATGATGCAGACTCAGGTTCCCTCCCTCAGGCACGTGGCTAGAGACTGCAGGCCATTCTAGGCAGTGTTGGTGAGTCCTCATTATTTGAGGGCTAGTTATGATCTTAGTATTTTGTATGGTTGTTTACTTTCGTACTTTGAGTTAGCTAGGGTCTTATCCTAGCAACTCCTTATGTCATGTAGAGGCTTTTCAGATATAGACAGCATTCGAGTCTCCTTTTTGTACTACGTTTCTTATTGACTTCATTATTTATGGATTGGGTTGCCTAGATTTCTATTTATGCTTCCGCTATGTTTCCTCATGTATGCCTATGTTATGCTACGACCAAGGGTTAACTTGGAGAACTTATGGTCCCGAGTCTCGTGTTACATCTTGGGGGTAGCCTCGGCGCATAACAATATTACACTCTCATTTGTGAGTTAATCAAGCCAAAGCGAGAGCCTGCAAGTTATGAGAAGAGAATGCTTTTCCTCAAAAATTCATTTCCCTTCTTGCTTTTATTTTCACAAACAATTTGCCAAGAGAAATTTTTTGTGGGTCCATTTTGAGACATGAAACTATGGACTCTATTTTAAACTAAAACTTGGCATTTCCCCTTAACAAAGTCGCCTCTCAATCTATCATAGGGAAACACCAACACGGTTCGACACAAAAATAAAAGAAAACTTTTGCTCCTTGAGAAAGAACCGTGGTATTAAGAAAACCCTCGGAGTTTATTGCTAAACTACTAATAACAAGGAGATATCCAAATTGCACACTCATGATTTATTAAGAATGAGCCTCGGTGTAGGCCTTTAGCGTATTTGCAAAGCACAGGTAGTAAGACAATGTGGCATGTAAGACCATCCCGGCAACACAATATCGAAAAAAAAAATCAAGCCCATCGAGGGCGCAAATAGGCTTAAAAATAAACTAACATAATCTAATGGCCCGTCAAGGGAAATAAGCCTCACAATCATTCAAAATATGCCCGACAAGGGTCAAATTAAATCTAGCAGGAATGTTAAAAAGGCTCGACAAGGGCAATAAAAACAATATCTCAAGCCAATCATGGGCACCAATAACAAGAGAGTAAAGCCACCCCTTTCCATAAAAGAAGCATTGCCCTCAACGCTAATAGATAAAGGAAAATAAGGGTTAACTCCTTGGAGGACTATGCCTCATAATCATCATCATTAGTTGTTCCTTCATCATCGGAGGTCCTTCCACTTGGGCCAGCATCACCCTTACGAGAGTGCATAGAAAGTGTCAAGACATGAAGGACTTTCTGGAACTCAGGGTCCTCATCATTAGTGTGGGGCAGCACATCATCCTCATCCTCATAAGATGTATATAGGTTATCTAAGGAATTGTGAATGTAACAAGGTGTAGGCAAGGTGGTCAAATTTGATTCTACGACTGGTGCTTTAACTTTGGCCTTGCCAATGTTTTCCCAAAGTGTTGTGATCGCCCCTATAATGACATCTACCCTCTTGCAGAGTGTGTTCAAGCTATCCACTACCCGTTGCACTACATTTTTGACACCTCTGTTTATCATAACGGGTAATTTAGTAGCTAGGTTAGCCAGCTGCAGATCATGGCTATGAGTTTCGTCCACCATGTCTTGAAGGCCACATTTTGTCATCCAGGAAGCGGGAGCATGTGTACGTGCCTCAGAAGTTGCCCGAGGGGAGATGAAGCATCTACTCTAGCATCAAGCTGATCACTGTCAACTTTCCCCAACTGCTCAGTCCTTTGCCTCTTAAACATGGGGGCATACCTGTCTATTTTCTTTTCAAGGTCGATAGTCCCAATAGCATGAATGAAATTATCACAACTGAGGGTGGGGACATCAGCCTTAGCACAAACATTAGTAATCAGCACCGGGAAGGTGAAAGAATCACTTCCTCAAGGAGCTTTTCTCCATATCACCATGGTTGTTATCTCCCCAAAATTAACTGGCCCCCCCATCATAATAGCCACAATAAAAATGGCCCTATCTTTAGTTATCTTCTGATCATTTTTTGATGGAAAAAAATGATTGTGGACAAGATCATACCAAAGATGAACTTCAAAGATCAAAGACTTCCTTGGAATGTCTCCCCCCATAGTGGACCAAATAGGGACATCCTGCACAATGACATGGGATGTTTCATAATAAGGCTTTGGCTCCGCTGGCAACCTAGAAAAGAGTGCTGGGAAAGGTGCAATTGGGTGACCCTAGTATATGGCCTTAACTGCAGTGGGGGTGACAAAAACTTTCTTACCCTGCATGACAACTGAATCCAAGTTAGGGAACTTCTCCGTGTTCCCTTTGTAGCCCTTAAATTCTATATGGCTTCATAGGCCGCAAAGAATTCTCAAACTATATTCTCATAATACCGACTAGGCACATCTTGGTATGGCTTCCACTCTCGATAGGCAAATTGATGGTACAAGTTGGGCAACTAATCCTCAACTTCCCCCATGTTAAAACTATGTTCCACATTGAAGGTTATATTATTGTCCCGCTTATAGTAGGCTCTTATGCCTTCCACTCCGAATCTAAGCCTAGCTTCATCTACAGCAGACAGGTGCCTTGATTGCCCTTCTGTATTCCTCCTGCTATAAGACATGTTTTGCATACCGAGATTGTGAGCCAAAAAACAAAAACAAGATCTATAAAGAAGTTAGCAAACTAAAAAAGGATGGGATGCAACGGACTAGAAAATTGAAGTAGGTAACTGATGGTTCATGCGGACCACATGAAAAAAGTACCAGAGGGAGTACACATCGTATGTTTTATCGCACGAGCTAACAGAATCCTACAGAGATATTTCCATCGAGGAGCAAAGTTAGTGCAGTCCGCACCAACCAAACTGCGCATTGCACTATGCTTCATCCCTCGAAGCAGTGAACTGGCTTCTTTTTTAACATGGTGAAATGCCTTGTGCAACCCGCACATCAAGATCGACACATCACATTAAAAATGCACTAGGGCACAACTGAAATTTTTTGTTCCTTATGTTCTTGTTAATTATTCATGTGATCCGTAGAGCAAGATGTACTTAGGCACTTGGCACCACGCACAAACCAATAATATTAACAAAGGGGCAAAGGATATCATGACCACAAACATCCGGGTACTCAGACTTCCACAAATTTCCATTGACAAAACAACAAACAAGAAAAGAATTTAATAACTTCCCTTAAGATGGACGTTACCCCATCTATCATCGGGAACATCAAGCCCTCACTGGCAAATGTGGGCACCAACAACTTTAGCAACAATTATCCCCTCCTTGCATAAGATCATACACCCAATGATCATTTTCAACAAAGAGTTATGGGCATACAAGTAGCAAAATTCAGCCCTAACAATCAATTTTCAGCAAAACCTGTACGGAACCCCATGCCGATTTTCTTAATACCCTGTTACCTTGAACGATAGATTGGTTCGACTCCCTTCAACCCGGGCAAGCGATTAGTCCCTCTACGGTACCGCCTCTTTCAACGCGGAATAGCTGAACAATCATAATAGAAGTCCTATTTTAACCTTTCTCGAATTCGCTTTCCGTGGTGACTCATCAGATTATAGAGTGAAACCTTTAGCGAAGGGATTTAAATAGGCTGGCGATGATTTTCCCTTAAGAGCGACATTACCTAATCTGTCATCGGGCCAAACCATTCATCAGTCATAAGTGGGTTACTCAGACTTCACCCCAAGTTTAGATTTCAAGGCTAAAATTCACTACCAATCAACATGCATTAACAAAATTCAAGTTCTACCAAGCTGACAATAAGCAAAATTATCAATACAACTCAAAATTGGGGACCCAAAATTTTTGGATCTCACCCAAATTTAACATGGAAATTCTATTAAGCATGCTTCACAATATGAGTTCCCAACCTTCATAAAAACAAGTATTTAATGTCACAGAACATACCACAATTTAAGATTAGATAGAGAGAAGTAAAAATTGGAGCTTTTGGGAATCAACAATATTAACCCAATCTACTCGCCTAAAAAAATGACACCAGCGCCATGGAGGATAAGTGGTGGTGGTAGTGGGGGAGAGGAAGAAGATTTGGGAGAAGTAGGGAGATTTGTGGGTGGTTTTGGGAGATAAATTTTAGAGTTTTGGAGAAAATATGATGAAGGAGAAGATAGGTGGCCATTTTTAAAAGAAAAAGGAGAAGAAAAGTTTGCCGGGTCATCTCGGGGTAGGGTGGTCAATAGGTTAGGTCACTAAAAATTAAAATATACCTTTGGTGTGCCATGACGTGCGATTCGCACAAGACCTTGTGCGGACCGCATGTCATTTTGCACATCACCATTTTTCTCCCATGGGTTTGCCCAGGCTTCTAGTTTGCCATGCGATAGAAGTGCAATGCGCAGTTGGGCTCGTGTAGACCGCACGTCCCAGTGGACGACATGTCAAATATTTCAACTTTCTTCCAGGCACTCTATTTTACCATTCAGTGAGCTGTGTGACATGCATAAGTGTTTGTGCAGTCCGCACAGCCCTATTTTCACTTGTCCATTTTTGCATTCCATGCATTCCCTAAAAACACACCAAAAACAACAAAAGATAACCAAAAAAACAATAAAGAAACTTGGGTTTCCTCCCAAGCAGCACTTGATTTAATGTCGCGGCTCAATGATGCTACCTCAACTCACTCGTTCTTTAGAATGGTGATGGGATCACTGAGCAGCGTCCCCTTTATACTCGTGTTCATTTGGCATGATAGGTGGTTCATTTGGGCCTCAAGTTTCTTGATCGAGGATGAGTGAGAGCTCACTGTTTGATGAAGTGTTGAAACGTCACTCTTTAGCTCACTCACTCAAGTATTTATGGTATAGACCTTTTTGAGAACCAAGGACAACATGTCCTCTATCTTATAATGACCGGGGTTACTTATTCCCGGTTGGTAAAGAGAGTCCACTTTGGTCGGAGGTATATACGGATTTGAGCTCCGGTGATTGAAACGATCACCATCTTTGTCTCTATCCCTCTAATCTCTGTCACTTTCCTTATCTGTTATCCAACCTTGGTTCTCCTCCCTCAGGCGATAATACCCGAGATGAGAACCCGCTGACACAAATCATAGTTTACCATCGACAACTGTCATCAGCTCATCATCACTCGCTTTGATATTCGGTGTACTCACAATATTCACCGTCTTAGCACCACCAACTCCTATTACATGCTTGGCCATCAAATAAATTTGTGTCATCATTTTTTCCATTGTCTCATATCTCTCCTCATCTCTCTTCCTCATTTTATTGGTAAAGATGGATAAGGGTCCTCCCAAAGTTATCACATTCGCTTCTCTCATATGTCAAGCTTAGTTGGTTTTGCTCATTCACTTTAATAAAATCGAGGCAATGGGAAACTCTAAGTCCATGATGGTGCAACCTCCAAGGTTGTTAGCCACCGACTTATTCATAGAGTTCAAGGACCTATAGAAGCTTTGTAGCAATACGTTGTTTGATAACTCATGGTTCAGGCATAAGAGAAGCTTCTTTTTTAACCTTAACAAAACTTCATATAGAGGCTCATCCAGGAGTTGCCAAAAGTTGGGAATCTCATCTCGTAGCTTCATCATGCAAGACGGAGGAAAGAATCTTGAAGTGAATGCCTCAACCAACTCGGCCCAAGATGTTATAGACTCGTCCAATAATTCTTCCAACCACGTTATGGCTTCCCCCGTCAAAGAAAAGGGGAATAGGCGCAATCAGATGGATTCATAGGAGATGTTTTGAATAATGTATGGTTGGCAAATCTCCACAAAATTTTGAATAAGCCGGTAGGCATCTTCATGTGTTGGTCCACCAAATAGGCCCTTCATTTTGATCAAGTGGAGCATGGTTCTAGTCACGTGAAAGATAATATTTCCCATCGTAGGGGGTAGGCGGATTGCACCCACACCCCCTTGCTTCACAGGCTCAGTAGCATTGGCATCCATAAAGCTGCCAACTCTCTCGTTGTTCGTGGTGTCGCTCATAGGCTAGCCTGGTTAATCACAACACAAACAACAAACAAAAGTAAAAGAAATAAGAATTCTCAAAGTGACTTTAAATCAACAATAAAAAATAGCTATCAACTCAAGTCCCTGTCAACGACATCATTTTTTATAAATGCTCAAATTGTACTCCCCAAAGATGGAGGCAAGGTGATCGTCAATAAAAACACATTTATAAGTACCCAACAGGTGTCGGGGTCGTACCCACAGAGACTTGGCGATTGCAATATGAAGATTGTAGTGAAATGACTTCACTAGGAGAGTAATTGTTTAAAAACATGAAACTAGAAGGTTGGGGGAATTGGGAATATGTCACAACAATCCCAATTCGTATTAACGTAAGGAAGTAAAATGGGTGTACCAAAATGAGTAGGAGACTAGGGATGTGTATCCAATGGGGATTTAATGTGGGATAGGGTGTTTGCCTTTTTACACTTATTTTCACTCATTGACATAGGTAGCCTCGGTCATGGGTGTGGTTGTTTATCTCTTGATCAACAACCACATATCCAATAATCCCGATTAGAGCACTATTGGTTAAATCAACAAACAACAAATATCAAGCTTGGGAAGGTCACACTATCTCTATCTTAGACTCTTAAATGGGTGATTCCGTCAATATGAACTATATTTTGCCTCAAATCTGAATGGAGTACCAAGTTCCCATTAGTAATCTCACATCCGAAACCATGAAATTCTCTCTCAAGCAACAACATAGTCAAGTAATGAAAATTAATATTTGCATCCACCAATTTTAGGATTAAAACTTGGTGAAACTATAAGACCTATGTCAAATAAGCAATTATAAGCAAGAATAAACAACACCCACACCCATTTATAAAGCACCCATTAGCAAGACATCCCTAGACAAATAAAATTACCCACTCATAGCCAAGGAAAGAGATATACAAAATGGGTAAGTCAAAATCCTTGTCATTCAAGTGTAACTTCAAGTTCTAAGCTCAATTTGAGTATAAAAATGGTTAACCAAGATTTGGAGGAGAGAATAGATTGAAACCCTCTTCTTCTTGGAGATGAAAACTTGTTCTTAAAGGTAAAATCTCTTCAGAATATTCAGGAATGAAGAATGTTATTTACAATTGTGCCAAAATTGGCCTTTTATACTTTCCCAAAACATCACTAATATTCTGCACAAAATAGCCCTTCGGGTGGTGTGTGACGCGATGTGAGGTTTGCACGTTATGATGTGCGTGTCGTATACCTTCTTCATTTGAACAAGTGACTCAGCCGACTTAGGAGACGTCATGCGAAGGGGGTGCAGTTCACACCATGGGTTGTACGCGTCACACAATGACTGCACCCCATGACAAATCCTTCAGGCAATCAAAAGCTTCATTCGGTGGGAGGTGCGAAATGCACCAAGGCTTGTACGTGTCGCATAAGAGACACATCTCAAGACAGATTCTTTGTCTTTTTTCAATCTCTGAACACTTTACTCCCTTTAAGCTCTTTTTGGGTCCTTTTCCTTGTTTTCTATCTTTGATCACAAGTACCTGCACAAATATCAATAAAGTCCATAAGAACCTCTAAATCTATTCACAACATAGAAATAATTCACGGATAAAGGCTCAATAAGTTGTTTATCTATTCAATAAGGTGCTACCTTGAACTTGAAGTGCATTCCTTTTCCTCTCCTCATTTGAACAGATACACCCCCAAACTTAGGCATTTGCCTATGTTGCCTTTTCATTCTCCCCCAAACTTAGACTTTTAGCCTAATTTTCATTTTCAAGCAATGAGGGAGGATGGGTGCCAAGATAGAGATTAAAAAGGTCAAGGTGTTAACAAGGTGTCAAAGAATGGTTACAAGCTCAAAGGGGTTCACAAGGATTGATGTCATGGGAAGTCATTTGGGTGAAGTGGCTATCAAAAAGGGCCTAAGGTCATCTTCAAAGCTTGGTCACACCTAGAATTTTTCCTTGAATCACATTTGGGGCAAGTTCTAGATGACAAACATGCATGATAATCAAGGTAAAGCCTCACCACACAAGAAATTGTGCCAAAAGACTTCTTTCATTAGTCTCAAAATCAATTGGGACAAATGACTTTCGACAAGCTATTACGAGTTCATTACACACTCATTTGTGAGTCAATTAAGCCAAAGCGAGATTTTGCAAGTCATGATAAGAGAATGCTTTTCCTTAAAAATTCATTTCCCTTCTTCCTTTTATTTTCACAAACAATTTGCCAAGAGAAAATTTTTGGTGGGTCCATTTTGAGACAAGGAACTACAGACTCAATTTTAAACTAAAACTTGGCATTTTCCCTTTAAAAAGTCCCTTCTCAATCTATCATAGGGAAACACTAACCGGTGTGACACAAAAACAAAAGAAAAAGAAAGATAAACAAAACTTTTTCTCCTTGGGAAAGAACCGTGGTATTAAGAAAACCCTCGGAGTTTATTGCTAAACTACTATTAACAAGGAGGTATCCTAATTGCACACTCATGATTCATTAAGAATGAGCCTCGGTGTAGGCCTTTAGCGCATTTGCAAAGCACGGGTAGTAAGGAAATGGGGCATATAAGACCATCCTGGCAACACAATATCCAAAAACAAAAATCAAGCCCGGCGAGGGCGCAAATAAGTTTAAAAATAAACTAACATAATCTAATGGCTTGTCAAGGTAAATAAGCATCACAATCATCCCAAATATGCCCGACAATGGCAAAATTATATCTAGAAGGAATGTCAAAAAGGCCCGACAAGGGAAATAAAATAAATATCTCAAGCCCAATCATGGACACCAACAACAAGCAAGTAAAGCCACCCCCTCACATAAAAAAAACATTGCCCTCAACACTAATAGCTGAAGGAAAAGAAGGGTGAACTCCCTAGAGAACTATGCCTCATCATCATCATCATAAGTTGATCCTTCATCATCTGAGGTTCTTTTACTTGGGCCAGCACCACCCTTACGAGAGTGCATAGAAAGTGTCGAGTCATGAAGGGATTTATGAAACTCAGGGTCCTCATCATCAGCGTGGGGTAGCACATCATCCTCATAAGCTGCAAATAGGTTATCCAAGGAACCGGGAATGGAACAAGGAGGAGGCAAGATGGTCTAATATGCTTCTACCACTTGAGCTTTAACTTTGGCCTTGCTAACATCTTCCAAAAGTGTTGTGATCGCCACTTCAATGACATCTACCCTCTTACACAGTGTGTTCAAGATATCCACTACCCCTTGCACTGCATTTTTGATAGCTCTGTTTATTATACCGGGTAATTTAGTAGCTAGGATACCCAATTGTAGCTCATGGATATGAGTTTTGTCCACCATGTCTTAAAGGCCACATTTGATCACCGAGGAAGTAAGGGCATGTGTACGTTCCTCAGAAGTAGCCCAGGAGGGAGATGAAGCATCTACTCCAGCATCAAGCTCTTCACTGTCAACTTCACCCAAATGCTAAGTCCTTTTCCTATTAAACCTTGGGGCATACCTGTCTGTTTTCTTGTCAAGGTCGATAGCCCCAATAGCATGAGTGAACTTATCACAACTGAGGGTGGGGACATAAGCCTTAGAACAAAGTTAAGTAATCAGCACCGGGAAGGGGAAAGAATCCCTTCCTCAAGGAGCTTTTCTCCTTATCACCATAACTGCTATCTCCCTAAAATTAACTGGCTCCCCTGTCATAATAGCCATAATAAAATGGCCCCATCTTGGGTTATCTTCTAATCATTTTTGGATGGCAAGAAATGATTGGGGACAAGATCATACCAAATATGAGCTTCGAAGATCAAGGACTTCCTTGGAATGTCTCCCCCCATAGTGGACCAAATAGAGACATCCTGAGAAATGACATGGGTTGTTTCATGATAAGGCTTTATCTCCGCAGCCAACCTAACAAAGAGTATTAGGGCAGGTGCAATTGGGTGACCCCAGTAGATGGCATTAATTTCAATGGGGGTGACAAAAACTTTCTTACCCCGAACGACTATTGAATCCAAGTTAGGGAACTTCTCTTTATTCCCTTTGTAGCCCTTGTAATTCTATGTGGATTGATATGCCGCAAAGAATTCTCAAACTATCTCCTTATAATACCTACTAGGCATATCATGGAATGGCTTCCACTCTCGATCAAAAAATTGACGGTGCAAGTTGGGCAACTCATCCCCAATTTCCCCCAAGTTAAAACTATGTTCCACATTGAAGGTTATATTCTTGTCCCACTTATTGTAGGATCTTATGCCTTTGACCCCGAATCTAAGCCTAGCTTCATCTAAAGCAGACAGTTGACTTGGTTGCCCTCCTATATTCCTCCTGATAGAAGACATATTTTTCATACAGAGATTGTGAGCCAAAAATAAAAACAAGATCTATAAAGAAGTTAGCAAACTAAAAAAGGATGGGATACGACAGACTCAAAAATTGGAGTTTGTAACTGATGGCTCGTGCGAACCACATGCAAAATTGACCAGAGGGAGTGCACATCGCATAAGCTAACAGAATCCTACAGGGATGTCTTTATTAAGGTGTGAAGGTGGTGCGGTCTGCACAAACCAAAGTGCACATCGCACTATGCTTTATCCCTCAAAGAAGTGAACTGGCTTCTATTTGAACATGGTGTGATGCCTTGTGCGACCCGCATATCAAGATCTACATATCACATGCAAAATGCACAAGGGCACAACTGGAATTTTTTGTTCTTTGTGTTTTTGTAAATTACGCATGTGATCCATAGAGCAAGATGTACTTAGGAACTTGGCACCATGCCCAAACCAACATTATTAACAAGGGGGCAAAGGATATCATGACCATAAACATCTGGGTACTAAGACTTCCACGGATTTCCATTGACAAAACAACAAACAAGAAAAGAACTTAACAACTTCCCTTAAGATGGATGTTACCCCATCTATCATTGGGAACATCAAGCCCTCACTTGCAACAGTGGGCACCAACAACTTTAGCAAAAATTATCCCCTCCCTGCATAACATCATACACCCAAAGATAATTTTCAACAAAGAATTTTGGGCATACAAGTAGCAAAATTCAGCCCTAACAATAAATTTTCAGTAAAACCTTATGACAAACGATGATTTGCCCTTAAGAGCGACGCCACCCAATCTATCATCGGGCCAAACCATTCATCAATCATAATTGGGTTACTCAAACTTCACCCCAAGCTCAGATTTGAAGGCTAAAATTCAATACCAATTAACATGAATTAACAAAATTTAAGTTCTACCTAGATGATAATAAGCAAAATTATTAATACAACTCAAAATTGGGGACCCAAAATTTTTGGATCTCACCCAAAATCGACATGGCAATTCTATTAAGCATGCTTCACAATATGAGTTCCCAACCTTCATAAAAACAAGTATTTAACATCGGGGAACTTACCACAAGTGAAGATTAGGTAGAGAGAAGTGAAAGTTGGATCTTTTGGGAAGCAACAATAGTGAACTAATCAACTCTCCTAGAGAGAAGACACAAGTGGCATGAAGGATCGATGTTGGTGGTAGTGGGGGAGAAGAAGAAGATTTTGGAAGAAGTAGGGAGATTTGTGAGTGGTTTTGGGAGAGAATTTTGAGAGTTTTAGAGAAAATATGGTGAAGTAGAAGGAGGGTGACCGTTTTTAAAAGAAAAAAAAAGAAGAAAAGTTGGCCGGGTCATCTCTGGGTCGGGTCGGTAAATGGGTTAGGTTAATATAAAATCAAATTTACCTTTTGTGCACCACAACGTGCGATTGGCACAACATCTTGTGCGGACCGCATGTCATTTTGCACATCACACTTTTTTCTCCCTTGGGTTTGCCCAAACTTCTTGTTTGCCATGCGATGGAGGTGCGATGTGCACTTGGGCTCATGCAGACCGCACGGCATAGCACATGACACGTCCAATTTTTCAACTTTCTTGCAGGAAATCTTTTTTGGCATGCATTGAGTTGTGTGACATGCACAAGTGCTTGTGCAGTCCGCACATCCCTATTTTCACTTGTCCATTTTTCCATTCCATGCATTCCCTACAAACACACCAAAAATGACAAAAGATAACCAAAAAAATAGTAAAGAAACTTGGGTTGCCTCAAAAGGAACGGTTAATTTAACGTCGCAGCTCAACGATGCTACCTCAAATCACTCATTCTTTAGATTGGTAATGGTATCACTGAGCAGCGTCCCCTTTATCCTCGGGTTCATTTTACTTGAGAGGTTGTTCATTTGGGCCTCAAGATGCTTGATCGAGGCTGAGTGAGAGCTCACGGTTTGATGAAGTGTTGAAACTTCACTTTTTAGCTCACTCACTCCAGTATTTATCGTATCCACCTTCCTTAGAACCAAGGACAACATGTCCTCTTGCTTGGAAAGACCGGGGTTTCTTGTCCCTGGTTGGTAAAGAGAGTCCACTTTGTTCGTAGGTATATAGGGATTTGAGCTCTGGTGATTGAAATGATCACCATCTTTGTCTCTATCCCTCCAATTTATGTCCCTTTCCTTATCTCTTATCCAACCTTGGTTCTCCTCCCTCAGGCAATAATTCGCAGGATGAGAACCCACTGAACCAAAGCATAGTTTACCATCGACAACTGTTATCAGCTCTTCATCACTCATTTTGATTTTTGGTGTACTCACAATATTTATCGTCTTAGTGCCACCAACTCTTATTACATGCTTGGACATCAAATCAATTTATGTCATCATTTTTGCCATTGTCTCATCTCGCTCCTCATCCCTCTTCCTCATTTCATTGGTCAAGATGGATGAGGTTCCTCCCGAAGTTGTCACATCCGCTTTTCTCATATGCCAAGCTTAGTTTGTTTTGGTCATTTACTCTAATAAAATCGAGGCAATAGGAAACTCTAAATCCATCAAGGTGCAACCTCCAAGGTTATTAGCCATCGACTTATTCATAGAGTTTAATGACCTATAGAAGCTTTGTAGCAATACGTTGTATGATAACTCATGGTTCAGAAACAAGAGAGGATTCTTTTTGAACCTTAAACAAACTTCATGTAGAGGCTCATCTGGGAGTTTCTTAAAGTTGGTAATCTCATATCGTAGATGCATCAGATGAGATGGAGGAAAGAATCTTGAAGTGAATTCCTCAACTATCTCGGCCCAGGATGTTATAGACTCGTCCGACAATTCTTCCAACCACCATGTGGCTCCCCCATCAAAGAAAAGGGGAATAGGCGCAATCAGATGGATTCTTTGGAGATGTTTTGAATAATGTATGGTTGGCAAATCTCCAAAAAAAAATTGAATATGCCAGTTGGCATCTTCATGTGCTTCTCCACAAAATAGGCCCTTCATTTGGATTAAGTGGAGCATGGTTCTAGTCAAGTGAAAAAACAACATTTTCCACCGTGGGTGGTAGGCGGATTGCACCCACACCCCCTTGCATCACAGGCTCAGCAACGTTGGCATCCAAGAATCCACCAATACTCTCATTGTCATCAGCGTTGCTCATAGGCTAGCCTGCTCAATCACAACACAAACAACAAACGAAAGTAAAAGAAATAAGCACCCTCAAAGTGACTTCAAATAAACAATAAAAAATAGCTATCAACTCAAGTCCCCTTCAATGGTGCCATATTTTATAAACGCTCAAATGATACTCCCCAAAGATGGAGGCATGATGATTGTCAAAAAAAATATTTATAAGTACCCAGCAGGTGTCGGGGTCATACCCACAGAGATTTGGCGATACCAATATGGAGATTGTAGTGAAATGACCTCACTAGGAGAGTAATCATTTTAAAATATGAAACTAAAAGGTTGGGGGAATTGGGATTCTGGCACAACATTCACAATTTATATTAAAGGAAGGAAGTAAAATGGGTGTACCAAATTGAGTAGTATACTAGGGATGTGTATCCAATTGGGCTTTAATGTAAGATAGGGTGTTTGCCTTTTTACACTTATTTTCACTCATTGACATAGGTAGCCTTGATCATGGGTGTGGTTGTTTATCTCTCGATCAACAACCACATATCCAATAATCCCTATTAGAGCACTATCGGTTAAATCAACAAACAACCAAGATCAAGCTTTGGAAGGTCACCCTATCTCTAGCTTGGACCCTTAAATGGGTGATTCCGTTGATATGAGCTATTTCTTGCCTCAAATTTGAATGGAGTCCCAAGTTCCCACTAGTAATCTCACATCCAAAACCATGAAATTCTCTCTCAAGCAACAACATAGTCAAGTAATGAAAATTAATATTTGCATCCACCAATTTTAGGATTAAAACTTGGTGAAACTATAAGACCTATGTCAAATAAGCAATTATAAGCAAGAATAAACAACACCCACACCCATTTATAAAGCACCCATTAGCAAGACATCCCTAGACAAATAAAATTAGCCACTCATAGCCAAGGAAAGAGATATACAAAATGGGTAAGTCAAAATCCTTGTCATTCAAGTGTATTTTCAAGTTCTAAGCTTAATTTGAGTACAGAAATGGTTAGCCAAGATTTGGAGGAGAGAATAGATTGAAACCCTCTTCTTCTTGGAGATGAAAACTTGTTCTCAAAGGTAAAATCTCTTCAGAATATTCAGGAATGAAGAATGTTATTTACAATTGTGCCAAAATTGGCCTTTTATACTTTCCCAAAACATCACTAATATTCTGGACAAAACTGCCCTTCCGGTGGTGTGCAATGGGACATGCGGTTTGCACATTGTGATGTGCACTTCGTACACCTTCTTCATTTGAACCTGTGACTCAGCTGACTTTGGAGACATCATGCGAAGGGGGTGCGGTTCACACAATGGGTTGTGCGCGTCGCACAATGACCGCACCCCATGATATATCCTTCAGGCATTCCAAAGCTTCATGCCGTAGGAGGTGCAAAATGCACCAAGGCTTGTATGTGTTGCATAAGCGCCGCATCTCAGGGCATATTCTTTGTCTTTTTTCGATCACTTCACACTTCACTCCTTTTAAGCTCTTTTTGGGTCAATTTCCTTATTTTCTATTTTTGATCATAAGTACCTGCACAGACATCAATAAAAGCCATAAGAACCTCTTAATCTATTCAAAACATAGAAATAATTAAGGGATAAAGGCTCAATAAGTTGGTAGATTATGGACTTATCACTATTCCAACAATGTTACACAAAGCTCCACTCATCCAAATTACCCGCTACAAGAGGAACATCCTATTGTAGAAAACCAAAACCGAACTCTACTTCAAAATGCATCACAGCATGCACCACATAACCAAAACCAATACCCTTACCAAGATAGCCACCACAATCCACTCTACAAAGAGTATGAGGAAATGTATACTAATAGGAACTATGATGGACCTCAAAATTGCGGAAGACAAGGTCATGGTGCAGCGAGAGATAGAATGAAACCTGGAGGTTATGGTTGGAATCAAGGTATAAGATGGAAATGCAATGGAGATCGAGGTGAATGTTATGATGATCGCCATGGTTATCATTATGGTAATCGGGGTTATAGATATGCTGGTCACTATGATGATAGATATGGTAATCGTCAAGGAGATCCTGGTGTCCATGATAGAGGATTGAATACCATCAAGGTTACTCTTCCAACCTTCAAAGGTAGTAGTTATACAGAATAATTCCTTGAATGGATGTTACAAAGTGAACGAATTAATCTCACCAACAACATTTCAGATACATTAAAAGCCAAGTATTCCATTACTCAATTCAATTGGTATGCATCCATATAGTGGGAGTCCATAGTGAGAGAACGAGCCCGAGATCTTGTTCATGATTTTCCTACATGGCAAGAGTTTCTAGCACTCATGGAAGTAAGGTATGTTATACCTACTTATCATCAATAAGGTGTACATGCTTTGAAAAGGAACTAAAAATGTTGAGGAGTATTATGATGTTCTTGAAAGTTTGAGTATGAAGTCTAAGCTTGATGAACCAATACTGAACATGGTGATATGTTTTTCACCAACTTGAAGCAAGACATCTCAAAACCGATGCAACTCAACACTATGCTAGCTTGTAGGAAACCTATCATGATGCTACCAAGGTAGAGATTGACTTGAAAGAAGAGAAGTCATTCAAAGCAAAGGGTACTACAATTTCCTCTTGAAACAAGAGCAATGATAAGTGGAAGTCTTCTACCAATGTGGATTACACAAATGGTAGTGGTCAAGCTATTCATGCAAAGGTTGACAAGCCAAAGTGGAATGACAAGGCTAATAAAGGTAACCAATAAAAACCTAACTTTCCTCGCCCTTCTAATATTCAATGCTTTAGATGTCAAGGAAAGGGTCACATTACGAGTGAGTGCCTCAACTGGAGAACAATTGTGGCTTACACAGATGGGTACCATACCGAAGAAGATGAAGAGTATGGTTAAGAGAGTAGAGATCATGAACCCAAAGATGATGATGATGAAGCACCTTTGAATGATGATGATGAGAGGATTTAAGAGAGGCCAAACTTTGCTTGTCTTATTAATACAAAGGTGCCTCTAGAATGTGATGATGATGAGCCATTTCCCTTGAAAACAAACTTGTCTTGTGTTGTGAGGTGAATCATAGGAGCTATTGCTAAAGAGGAGCTTGATCAATGGGAAAACTTGTTTCATGCTAGATGCAAGATCCTAGACAAGATTTGTGCCTTGATAATTGATAGTGGGAGTTGCACTAATGTTGTGAGTGACACTTTTGTGGAACAAATGCAACTTCCTACCAAGAAGAATCCTAATCCTTACAAGCTCCAATATCTCAATGAAAGTGGAGAAATAAAGGTCCTCAAGCAAGTAAGTATTAAATTTAGAATTGGTAAATATCAAGATTATGTTCTTTGTGATATTGTACCTATGCTAGCATGCCATATATTGCTCGGAACACCTTGGGAATTTGATAGGGATATTGTACAGCAAGGGAGAAACGACAAGTATTCATTTGTATTAGGTGGTAAAAAGTTCTCTCATTCTCCCTTAACTCCCTACCAAGTGATTAAAGATTACTGGGTCATGAAGGAACTCCAAGAGAAAATAAAGTGGTGGAGGATGTTAGTGAATGATCTACATGTGTTCAAGAAAAGGGAGAAGGCTTGGCTAAAAAGAAGAAATAGATGTGTATGATAGCTAAGCTAATAAAATATTTGAAAGGTGTTGATGAGAAATGCTTTCTAGTGTGCCTTGTTAACATGGATCTATTGTTGCATGCTAACCAAGATACTAGCACTTTGCCTAGTATCGTTTCTTCTCTTTTGCAAAAATATGAGGGTTTACTTCCAGAGGAGATGCCAAATGGATTGCAACCCTTAAGGGGTATTGAGCACTAAATTAAGTTTATGCTCGGATATAAAATTCGAAACCATCTGGCATATAGAAGAAATCCAAAAAAGACTAAAGAGTTACAAAAGAAAATTGATGAACTCCCTGAAAAGGGACTTGTCAAAGAAAGTCTTAGTCCTTGTGCCGTACCGGTGATCCTTGTTCCTAAAAAGGATGTCACTTGGAGGATGTATATTAATTGTAGAGCTATCAAAAAAATAATGGTGAAGTATCGACATCCTATTCATAGACTTGATGATATGTTGGATGAGCTTTGTGTCTCAAGCATATTTTCGGAGATTGATCCTTGAAGGGGCTATCACCATATTCGAATTAACCCAGGTGATGAATGGAATACAGCCTTCAAAACAAAGTTTGGTTTGTATGAGTGGCTAGTTATGCATTTTTGCTTGACTAATGACCCTAGCACTTTCATGAGGTTGATGAACCATGTGTTGAAGCCCTTCATCAACAAGTTTGTAGTCATTTATTTCGATGACATACTTGTATATAGTAGAACCTTTGAGGAACATGTTGTCCATTTGGGGCAAGTATTTGATGTTCTACTACATAAGAAGCTCTTTGCAAAATCTCAAGAAGTGTTCATTTTGTGTTGAGAAGGTGGTGTTCTTGGGGTTTTTGGTGAGTGCCAATGGTGTAGTGGTGGATGAGGAAAAGGTAGAGTCCATTAGATCTCGGCCAACTCCTACTAACACAACCAAATTGAGGAGTTTCCATGGGTTGACAAGTTTCTATCGACGCTTTGTGCAAGGCTTTAGCACTATTGCTTCCCCTCTAACCGAATTGATCAAAATGGACACAACCTTTATTTGGGGAGGTGTTCAAGAGAAAGCCTTTGAAGATTTGAAGGCTATGTTGACTACTTCTCCTTTGCTAAAATTTCCCGACTATGATAAAGCTTTTGAAATTGAGTGTGATGCTTTGCTGTTGGCATTAGTCGAGTGTTGATGCAAGAATGGAAACCTTTGTCCTACTTTAGTAAAAGCTAAATGTGGCCTCATTTATCTATTGAACATATTATAAAGAGTTGTATGCACTTGCGCGGGTGTTGGCTCATTGGCAACACTATCTATGGCACAAAGAGTTTTTGATAAGGACAGATCATGAGTCCTTAAAGCATCAAAAGAGCCAATTAAAGTTGAACAAATGCAATGCTAAGTGGGTGGAGCTCATTGAAACATTTCTATAAGTGATCCACTATAAGCAAGCGAAAGAAAATATGGTTGCCAATGCTTTGTCTAGAAGGTTCATATTGGTTAACACCTTGACTTCTTGAATGATTGAATTTGAAAGACTAAATAAGTTCTACACTAAGGACTCCGGGCACCCTTGGAGGGGTTTTTGAGACATTTTTCTACTACTTTAGTCCTGGACAGCGTCTGGGCATTGCATATTCGAGACTGGGTCTGCATCCTGATACCAGACTTGCTTCTGGATGACGTGTTCTGATACTGAGTTTTAGTATGGGGCCTGGGACCTCCATGGACCTTGCCATATGGGCCAGGGGCTACGGGCTGCGTGTGCCGGAGGAGGGGTATACGGTGGTGTAGAGGTATACGGGCAGTGTCTTTCCATGGAACCTACCTGCTGGGCCGGATCGGCGCCGGAGGAGGTACATACAAAGATACCATTTCACTTGAGATCTTCATGCATCATATCATTCATTGTTCGAGGCTCCACCCTTGTTTGTTGTTTGTTGTTTGCTGATTGTACGCTCCGGTAGTATGGGATGCCAGAGGGTTTGTTTTCACTTGTTTGTGTTCCTCGGTTGTATGGGCGGCCGAGGGACTGTAGGTAGACTCTTTCTATTTACTTGTAGAATTATTCCCTGTTACGGTTAATTATGAAATTGGTTACTGCTAGACTGTTAGTTGCTGGGTGTGAGATTGATATGATTAGTTGGGCTGGATTCATGTCTCTAAGCATGCCTATCATTACTCTTTCTCTCTTCTTCTTACACTTGAGGTTACCGGTATACCATCCATTTCGTAAACTTATTTTGTATACACTGTTATTTGCAAGGACCCCAGGTGCGTTAGTTTCTTACTTTCACCTGTGCCTATGGCTGTGTATATTCTGCTTACTAGCCTCACATGTGGTTCTGTTGATTTCCCTCTGGGCTAGTTCCTGTGTACCTTTCGTTGATTTCTGTGACTGCTTGCTTCTATTCTGTCTATTACTACGCTTTTATCTTATATGTGCCCAGTCGGCCTAATGATACCTACTGGGTACCTTATGCTCCGCATTTGGTGCTCACCCCTACCCCCTGCATCTTTGGGTGCAGATCCTAGCGTGGGCCATCGCCGTTAGATCGCTGTGATTCGTGCTTGGAGATCTGTTGGGGACTACTTTAGACTGAGGGTGAGCTCTTGGCGATCGGAGCTTAGCTTTAGTTTATCTTTTGCTTCATGTACTCTATTACCCTTCAGAGACATCTGTATATATGATTTTGGCTTATTTGCACTCCATGTAAGTAGTTTGGGCTCTATACTATGATACCAAATCTTGGGGTTTGGTTTAGTTTCCGCATATGTATATATTTATATCCTTGTTATCTATTTTATTCGTCTTGTTCCCTTATTTGCTAGATAGTAGCCCATTACTAACTGTTCTGGGCTATGGGGATTTGTTCACCTACCGGGGGTTGTAGGTGCCATCATGACCGAGAAATTGGGTCGTGACAACTTGGTATCAGAGCTTTAGGTTCACCGGTGTCATCGGTATAGGAGCCAATGTCTAGTAGAGTCCTGCGGATCGGGGCGGAGACGTCTGTACTCAATCTTTGGGAGGCTACAGTGGCATTTTAGGAAATTCGACTCCTTCATTGCTTATGTGTCGTGCGTACAACCCTTGAAGTTTCTGGAAATCTCATTTGTTCTACTTCATTCTTCCGCAGATGGTTCGTATGAGATCATCGGCATCACGCAGAGATGAGCCTCCATCTCCAACGCCAGCTCCAGCGCCAGCTCCAGTACCTGCTCTAGTGCCCACTTCTGTGCCAGCTCCAGCCGCAGCTCAGTCTCCAGATATTCGGGGATTACTATTACAGCTTTTACGTATGATTGGAGAGCGGCCTTCCGAGGTAGCGCAGACATCCGCTCAGGGGGCAGCCTTGGGTGCACAGAGCTTAGGAGAGCAGCCGGCTACTATGGCTCCCCGTGCGGAGGTCATTTCGGTTCCATCCATTGCACAACCTCTTGCTCCTCGTCCAGTTATGACAGAGTCAGAGCAGAAGGCGTTGGGTAGGTTTTTGAGGTTAGCACCTCCGAGGTTTGCTGGTACTTCTGGACAGGATCCACATGACTTTATTACTACCTGTGAGGAGATGTTGCATCATCTGGGTTTGTTGGAGACTCACGGGGTTGGTTATACTACCTATCAGTTGGAGGGCCCAGCGAAGTTATGGTGGAGGGCCCAGGTTGCTTGTAGACCACTGTCGTCACCTCCTTTGACCTGGTCTGAGTTTTATTAGGCCTTTATGGCCAAGTTCCTACCACATAGTGATCGTGAGCGTCGCAGGGAGCAGTTTATTCACCTTATGCAGGGATCTATGTCTATCTCGGAGTATGAGACCCGTTTCCATAAGCTAGCACCATTCGGAGCTATGATCATTCCTACCGAGGCTAATAGGATTCGTATATTTGTATGGGGTTTGAGGCCAGAGATCAGGCAGCCAGCTGAGATATTGATTGCCAGTGGTCGATCATTCCAGGCTATCATAGACTATGCCCGCACTGTGGAGGACTTACAGCGACACGATCAGGGGTCCAGAGATAAGAGGCCTCGACATCAGGGTGTCTATAGTGGTTCCAAATATGGTGGTAGAGGTTTTGGCCAGTGGAGCCGGAGTTATCAGCCACAACAGTACCAGGGTCGGTCCAGCCGACCGGTTCAGGCTTCCCTTCAGACCTTTGGTAGTACCCAGTTCGAGCAGGGTCAGAGCAGCCATCAGGGCTATGGCAGCCAGTCTTCGAGGGGTACAGTTTCTAGGGCATCAGGTCATGGTGGTCATACAAGATCTGCTGGTTCATCTCGACTGAGTAGGCCGTCAGGGGCTTGTTTTACTTGTGGTGCGATGGGTCATTTTGCTAGAGATTTCCCTCAGCAGGGTACAGTTCAGTTGGCCGAGCCTTTACGAGCAGTTCAGCCTCCGGCTAGAGGGGTGGTCGTCAGGGTAGAGGTGGTGCTCCGCGCGGCACAACAGGTGGTAGGGATGGCGATCGGGCAGGTGTAGGTCATCGTCAGTTTTACGCGGTCCCTAGGAGACCAGAGGCAGAGGCCTCAGATGCTGTAATTACAGGTACGATTTCTGTGTGCCATCAGTCTGCTATGGCTTTATTTGATCCTGGATCCACTTGTTCATATGTATCTACCTACTTTGTGCCTTGTTTGGGGTTGGCTAGTGAGCCATTATCTATTCCTGTTTCAGTTTTGACCCCAGTAGGAGATTCTTTAGTAGTGGATCGTATTCTGAGATCTTGTATGTTATCTGTTGGTGATTCAGAGACTTGGGGTGATTTGATGATTCTTGATATGCTAGATTTTGATGTGATACTGGGCATGGACTGGTTATCCCCTCACCGGGTGGTTTTGGATTGTTATGCCAAGACAATTACCATAGCTGTGCCCGGTGTATCCCCGGTTGTGTGGCAGGGTTCTGTTAGCCATGCACCATCTAGGATCATCTCTTATCTTCGAGCTAGGAAGTTGATTTGCCATGGGTGTTTAGCTTATCTAGCATATGTCCGAGATGTTAGTGCTGACCCTACTTCTCCTGAGTCTGTTCCTGTGGTTAGAGACTTCCTCGATGTGTTTCCTACCGACCTGCCAGGCCTTCCACCTGAGAGAGATATTGATTTTGCTATTGAGCTAGAGCCGGGCACTAGGCCATTTCTATTTCTCCTTACCGTATGGCTCCTGCATGAGTTGAGGGAGCTTAAGGAGCAGCTCCAGGATCTGTTAGCTAAGGGGTTTATTAGACCTAGTGTGTCACCTTGGGGTGCTCCTGTTCTCTTCGTGAAGAAGAAGGATGGGTCGATGCGCATGTGTATTGATTATCGGCAGCTGAATAGGGTGACAGTGAAGAATAGGTATCCGATGCTAAGGATTGATGACTTGTTTGACCAGCTTCAGGGTTCAGTCGTGTTTTCGAAGATTGATTTGAGGTCTGGCTACCATCAGTTAAGGATTATGGCGGAAGGCATCCCTAAGACAGTATTCAGGACACGTTATGGCCATTATGAGTTCCTGGTGATGTCTTTTGGGTTGACTAATGCCCCCGCAACCTTTATGAACTTGATGCACATGGTTCTTGGCCCATATTTGGACTCATTTGTGATAGTTTTTATAGACGACATCTTGGTATACTCGCATAGTAGAGATGAGCATGAGCAGCACTTGAGGGTTATACTCCAGGCTTTGAGAGATCATCGGCTTTATGCCAAGTTCTCAAAGTATGAGTTTTGGCTTGAGTCAGTTGTATTCCTAGTGCACATGGTGTCTAAGGATGGGATTAGGGTTGACCCGGGAAAGATTTCTGCGGTTTGTGATTGGACTAGACCTACTACTGTTACTGAGGTTCGCATCTTTATTGGGTTAGCAGGTTACTATAGACGGTTTGTTGAGGGATTTTCTTCCATAGCAACACCCTTGACTATGCTGACTAGGAAGGATGTCCCATTTCAGTGGTCGGATCGGTGTGAAGATAGCTTCCAGAGGCTTAAGGATTTATTGACTTCAGCTCCAGTTTTGACTTTGTCGGTTGAGGGTCAGAGCTTCTCCGTGTATTGTGATGCTTCTGGGGTTGGTCTTGGTTGTGTGTTGATGCAGCAAGGTCGAGTAATAGCATATACATCGAGGCAGCTAAAGGTTCACGAGTGCAACTACCCCACTCATGACTTAGAGTTGGCGGCGATAGTTTTCGCGCTTAAGATCTGGAGGCATTACATATATGGAGTTCACTGTGAGATCTTCACCGATCACCGTAGTCTTCAGTATATCATGAGTCAGCGAGAGTTGAACTCGAGACAGATGAGATGGGTCGAGTTACTGAAGGACTATGACTTCACTATTCTGTATCATCCGGGCAAGGAAAACGTGGTAGCGGATGCCTTGAGTCGAAAGACAGTGAGTATGGGTAGCCTATCTTCTCTTTCAGTTTCAGAGCGACCGTTGGCCTGGGATATCCAGTCCTTGGCTAACCATTTGGTTAAGCTTGACTTGTCGGATCCTAGCAGAGTTCTCGCCAGTGTTGAGGTTCGTTCTACTTTGATTGATCAGATTCAGAGCAGTCAGTTTGAGGATCAGCAGTTGTGTGACCTTCGTGATCGGGTTTTTCAGGGTGAGACCAGTCGGGTTACTCTAGATTCAGATGGGGTTCTGAGGTTTGATAGTCGCCTTTGTGTTCTGAGAATTAGTGATTTGATTCAGTTGATACTTCATGAGGCACATTGTACTAGATACTCCATTCACCCTGGCACAGCAAAGATGTATAGAGACTTGAGGAAGCTTTACTGGTGGAGTGGTATGAAGCGGGATATAGCGGAGTTTGTATCTCGGTGCTTGAACTGTCAGCAGGTTAAGTTCGAGCACATGAGACCTGGTGGTTTGATGCAGCGACTTCCCATTCCTGAGTGGAAGTGGGAAGGGATTACTATGGACTTCGTTGTTGGTTTGCCCCGTACTTCTCATGGGTTTGATTCCATATGGGTGATTGTTGATAGGCTGACTAAGTCAACACATTTCTTGCCAGTTCAAACTTCTTATGGCGCAGAGAGGTTAGCTCAGATCTACCTTCGTGAGATTGTTCGGTTGCACGGGGTCCCAGCTTCTATCATTTCAGACCGTGGCACTCAGTTCACATCTCAGTTCTGGAGGGCTATTCAGCGAAATTTGGGTACAGAGGTTCATCTTAGTACTGCTTTCCACCCTCAGACAGATGGACAGTCTGAGAGGACAATTCAGATTCTGGAGGACATGCTTCGGGCCTGTATTCTTGACTTTGGAGGTTCATGGGATTAGTTTGTCCTCTTGGCAGAGTTTTCTTATAATACCAGCTTCCATTCGAGTATCGGCATGGCACCTTTTGAGGCTTTGTATGGCAGGCGTTGCAGATCACCGGTAGGTTGGTTTGATGATTTTAGTGCCGGGCCACAGAGCACAAATTTTCTTCGAGATTCCTTAGACCGAGTCCGAGTGATTCAGGACAGACTTCGGGCAGCTCAGAGCAGGCAGAAGAGTTATGCTGATCGTAGGCTTCGTGCCTTGGAGTTTAGCGTCGGTGACTTGGTGTTTCTCCGTGTATCTCCCATGAAGGGCGTGATGAGATTTCGTAGGCGGGGCAAGCTTAGCCCCAGGTACATTGGGCCGCTTGAGATTCTTCATAGGGTTGGTAGCATTGCCTATCAACTAGCCTTGCCTCCGATGTTTTCAGCTATACATCCTGTATTCCATGTTGCGTCGGTATGTCCCAGATGAGTCTCATGTGTTACAGTGGGATTCAATTCAGTTGGGTGAGGGTTTAGACTTTGTTGAGGAGCCAACAACTATTTTGGCAAGAGATGTTAGGAGATTGAGGTCTCGAGAGATCCCGGTTGTTAAGGTTCAGTGGAGGCACTGTCCAGTCGAGGAGGCTACCTGGGAGTCCGACAGAGATATGCGGGATCAGTATCCGCAGCTATTTTAGCCTTCAGGTACCCCCTTGACCCTGACTTCCGAGGACGAAAGTCCTTTTTAGTAGTGGATGATGTAATGGCCCTTCTGGTTATTTCCATGTATACGTTTTCCTTGAACCGTTAGAGCTTGTTTGTAGCGGCCCCAAGTCACTTAAGGCTTGTCGGGATCGGTATTTCGCCGCCGGGTCCATTTGTTTGATCGTAAGGTTCTTTGATAAATTTTCTGAATTTTGGGTCAAATGTCTCAGGGTTTTTCTCTCAATATATAAAGAGTTAGAAGTCCCCCAAATTACCAAATCGAAGTTCTACGAGTCTAGTTTCCAACGCACAAAACCACACGTCCTACTGATCGAGGAGTAAAAAGTTATGACTGTTTTACCGCGGACTGTCTGGCAGAAAATGGGTTGCGAACCGGGTCGCGAACCGGGTCGAGTTAAACTCGATTTAAGCCTCAACTTCACATTTTAAAACGCCATTTCACTTCCAAAACAGTGATAAAACATAAGGGAGGATCCCGAGAGAATTCTTCAGTATCAAAATCGTGCGTTGGTGAATTACGAGCCTAAGCTTAAGAATTTTATTAGCATCGCGCGTGTATTTGAAAATATTTTATTTAAAAGTTGAATTTAGTAAAAATTATATTATTATTGCCTTTTCAAAATATTTTAAAGGTTTATGAAAAATATTTTGTTACGATATAATTGTATATGTATTTATTTTATAAGGTTTTTATACATTGTAATATTTTAACGGAGATAGTAAATTTAGTTATGTTGAAAATTATTATTATAATATAGTAGGTTTTATTCAAAATAATATTCTAATGATTATGGTATATTTAAAAAGTTATATTTATTATACCACGAATTTATGCAATACCCGAGTACATACGTAATATGGATCCACCTATCATTAAGTGGATAAGAGGAGGTGTGGTGATGACACCCACACCCCCACGTGGAAGTCAAGTGAAACAGCACCTAAAGTGTTGTGATAAGGTGGTCACTTAATAATAAGTTGGCCAAACTCTTTTTACATATAGAAATAGGTATAAAAGGTAAGGTGCAGTGGATTCTTATCTACTTTTGTTCCACTAATGAAAACCTCTCTAAAACTTTACTGTGGTGGTTCGTGTATATGACAATATTTGTGGGTTGGAAGCAATTTGGCGCAAGGAAATATTTTTACGTGGTGGTCAACCACCAAAAGAAATTTGAATACCCTCGTCTAGTTGCTTGACTGCGGATTTCAGGAAATTTATTATCTACGTCAAGTTATTCAAGCCTAATTTCAAGTTTGATTTCATTTCGGAGCTTCTTTTCGGAAAGGTTCGAGCTTGTCATCGGACGACAGGTAGGTTACGGTTTATTTTCCCTAGACTCCGCATATATAGAATAAAATTATATTAATGGGCATCCTTGGGTTGGTTTATTAGGTTGGTACCACAGACCTCGACCGCTTTATTCATGTCCGCCTACTTTTGCTCCTCCGTTGCTTGTAGTATTTGCCGATATATTTTATTTACCCTTGTGGTCCTGTGAGGCCTTGTTGACTCTGGAACATAGAAGGTGGGAATTTGGGAATGTCCGCGAGTCCCGGGCATAGAATTATCCTTCTAGGCTGGTTATGCTTGTTGAGTAGCTGTGGGCCTGTGCAGGGTCGATAGGTTGATTGTGAGCTGCTGGGCAGCTATTGTGTTTGATCATACCATTTTCATGCATATAAAGAGGTTTATACATGTTTTACTACGGTTTGGGCTTCGGGCCTACTGGCACCATTTTCTAAACCTTGCATGGCCCGGGGGGCCCGTTTTTGATGGAAATAATTTGGAAATGGTTTGACTTAACTTGTGAATATTTTTGGGCAAGAAAGTAAAATTATGTTTAAAATCATCAGTTTTACGATTATCGCTAGACTCGGCAGGGCCGGGGTGCTAGTTGAGTTTTCTTGTTACTTGAGATGGTTTTTAGCCTCGGTCGGACCGAGCACCTGAGATGACTTTTTACTGTTTAGACCCGGTTATGCCCGGGCACCCTTGTAGGGGTTTTTGAGACATTTTTCTACTACTTTAGTCCTGGACAGGGTCTGGGCATTGCATATTCGAGACTGGGTCTCTATCCTGATACCGGACTTGCTTTCGGACGACATGTTCTGATACTGAGTATTAGTAACGGGTCTGGGACCTCCATGGACCTTGCCATCCGGGCCAGGAGCTACGAGCTGCGTGTGCCGGAGGAGGGGTATACGGTGGAGTAGAGGTATTTGGGCAGTGTCCTTCCATCGAACCTACCTGCTGGGCCGGATCAGCGCCGGAGGAGGTACATACAGAGATACCATTTCACTTGAGATGTTCATGCATCATATCATTCATTGTTCGAGGCTCCACCCTTGTTTGTTGTTTGCTGATTATACGCTCCGGTAGTATGGGATGTCGGAGGGTTTGTTTTCACTTGTTTGTGTTCCTCGATTGTATGGGCGGCCGAGGGACTGTAGGTAGACTCTTTCTATTTACTTGTAGAATTATTCCCTGTTACGGTTAATTATGAAATTGGTTACTGCTAGACTGTTAGTTTCTGGATTTGAGGTTGATATGATTAGTTGAGTTGATTCATGTCTCTGAGCATGCCTATCATTACTCTTTCTCTCTTCTTCTTACACTTGAGGTTACCGGTATACCGTCCATTTCGTAAACTTATTTGTATACACTGTTGTTGCAAGGACCCCAGGTGCGTTATTTCTTACTTTCACCTGTGCCTATGGTGTGTATATTCTTCTTACTAGCCTCACATGTGGTTCTGTTGATTTCCCTCTGGGCTAGTTCCTGTGTAC